>VXAZ01005100.1:1728049-2247843 GCA_013399875.1 Gymnorhina tibicen | reverse complement strand
GGCCGGAGCCCGCACCGCCCCGTGCGCGCCCGGCCCCGCCGCGGGGCTCAGCCCCTCCTCGGCCGGGGGAGAAGGGCAACACGCTTTTTTCTTGCCTTTTTCCTCCCTGAACCGCGGGCAAGGAGCCCGCGGGGTCTGCATTCGAGCCCTGTTGCTTTAGAGGCAGCAGGTTTTGTTTCCTTTCTATACCTCTGGCAGGAGCATCCTAACGAGTTTTATTTCCGTTTTAATTTTATTCCTGATTGTTTAAGTCTTGACCCCTCCACCTTGCACTGATGGCTGTCCTCATAGAAGAAGTCTACTAGGTAGAGAAGAGATCTTTCTGAAATGAGTTGAAGCACACAAAGCAGTAGGGCTTGAGGTGAACGCAGAGTGTTGAGTGACCCAGTGCTGGCCGTGAGGCTTTCAGCTGTTGCTTCTTTGGCTTTGGTAGGGTGTGTTAGATCCACTGTCCATCTCCTGAGGCGGGGTTACCCAGAGAGTGACAGAAATAAGGCAGAGTAAGTGTGAGTGGGCCTTGCAGCAGGAAAAATGCAGAGCCACATAAATACCATGTTGTTGCAAACTTTATTTTGCATGTTAGCAATTCTTTTTCTCCATGTAACAATATAGAGTCCCTTATTGAAATAATTATTTAGGTGTCCACTGCCCATCCCTTAAAAATAGATATTCCAGATAAACCCCCTGTTTATCATTAGGAAGCTAGCAAAGTTTTTAACAAGGGAAATATCATGAAATAGAGAAGTGATTTACATCGGAGGGGCTGGCTGTATACATTACTGGATTGCAGATAAGCTATGTAAGTAAACAGAAGCACAGTGCTCTGTTATTGTGCATGACTATGGAGATATCATGGGACTCTTTTGCTAGTTAATAGCATAAGGCTTCGTGGGAACTGTTTGATCTGCAGGACTTTTGCTTGGCAATAGTTTACTTAAGGTTATTACACTCTGTTTGGAGACTTGTATTTGCTAGCCATTATTGCATTCTTAGCTCCAGGCTTCCCAGAGTTACAGGTTAGTAGGTCAATAAAAATTGCACTGAAATGCTGGAATGGGCAGTCTAGAGTTTTAAATGTGGTTGGGGAATAAAGAGGCGGTAATCAGAATGCTGAGGATTTTTTTTCAGTGCATTTATGCTGGTCATTGGTGATGAACCAAAAATACTTTTTCTTTTGCTGTGAATACCACAAATGTTTTTCCATTTCTTGTTAAAGGAGGAAACAAATCGTATAAGCTAAATACAGTATTCCCTTCCAACATAAAGCAACCAGTGCCCTTGATTGAATTTACCAGGACTTAGTTCCTTTTGCTGGTGAACACTGGGATTAATGCCACTGGCACTACATGGGGCTTGCCAGTAGCAAGAATAAAAATGTCATCAAGTTTCTGCTGCGGTGGATTTACATGTTTCTTTCAGAACCTGAAATTTGCTGTGCTATGCAGGGAAGCACTATGGAAGAGCACATTATCAGGTTGCCATTGCATTACAAATACTCCAATAAAATTTTGAGTCATCCAGGTTAGAGCGCTCGCAGAGCTCGTTGTGACCCTGTGGATTCCGGGCGTGCAGAACGGGGCTGGATCCTGGCTGTGCTGCCCCTGTCTGCAGCCCTGCCTGTTCCCAGAGTGGCTGCAGTGTGTGGTGTAATCCCCATTCCGCCAAATCCTTGGAACTGCTGATTGACTGTGTCGGTGGAGCAGTCCCATTCACGTCACAGTGCGCAATTTACGCGAGTAAAGTGAGATATATGGGGTGCCCCACCAGCTCGGTGCTGTGCTGATCAGGGAGGATGCATTGGATGTGCAGTGCTGAGCTCTGATGGAAAAACGAAAAATATAAAACCTTCACAGTGGTTTCAGCATCTCTCATGCACTTTCCCCTTTCATTGAACATCATGGACAGGGAGATGATATACTTTAGCTCAGAAATATTGTATGTTAATGTATGTACTTTTTGGCTTTTTCAATCTGGTCTCTTTTTTAGAGAATTTCCTAGGAAATTTATTCCCACTTCAGCTTTTTCCCGTCTGCATTTTTTTAGTTTATTACATGTAGCACGCACTTATTGACAAGTTTTTCTCACTGAAATATAAATGTATGCTTTGTAGTACTTCGTGTCACCCTCTTTCTTAAGAAAAGAACTTCCCTTTCTGTAAAAATTATTAGTGGTTAACTTTTTACCTTCTGTGCCATGTAGGGCTGGTTACAACTGTTGTAGACCATTACTGCTACACCACTGCTTGTCTCCACCAGATAAATCCTTACGTAGATAAGCCCAGCAGCAGCAGCAGCCAGGTGTTGTGCATAAATTCACTTCTTACACTGATTAATTTTTTGTTTAAGACCCTGATTTTGCCACCAGTCAGACACCTGCTTAACCTTAGAGTTACATCATTGAGATAGGCTACTCTGCATGCAAAGCTAAGTGTGTGTGTATCTGTTCACTTGTAGCTTGCAAAGAGGTGATGTACAAAAAACCCCGGAACAACCCAATCCACTTTTGCTTTGCTCCAGTTCTCAGGAAGTGCAATTCAGTAGCTGCTGTTAGCTTGGCTATTTAGCTAAAATACAATCCCACTGAGTAGTGGAACTGACCTGGGACTGGTATTTAAGACACAGGCATGGTGTTTCTGCTCTTGGCTGAAGTTTCCATGGAGGTTTGAACCCTTTTTTTTCACCTGAAACTGCACTGGGGTGAAGTTGAGGCTGTCAGAGCAGTAATGCAGAGTTGCCACTGCTCAGGAATGAGAATGAAAAGGCAATTTTAATAATATTTGTGTAAAAACATCAACCAGCAAGCTGATGGTAGGATTTGTGTTTATGCTTCCATTCTGAAGAAGGCCTGGAGGGACTATTACAGCAGCAAAATTCTGTTTCTTCGTTCTAACATTTTGGTATTTAGATCTCATATAATGGAAACTCCTAAGAATGACAAAAGAATTGATAGTATTAGGACATTAGATGATGGATACCATCGCAAGCTGATGTGAATGAAATTTTAAAAAATATACATATAGTTTTGATATATTCAAATGATTTAAACCTTAAGAGAAAGTTCTGCAGCAAGACTTATGGCAGAAACCCTCAAGTTGGCTGTTTCTTTGAGAATTTATTTTTCTTCTGTACTTATCATTTGAAATGAAAATAAGAAGGGTTTTTTTTTTTTCAGAGAGAATCTTTAAAGTATAGAAATTAATGGCTCATGAAGGAGAATCAAGTACTTCTGTGTCTCTTGCTGTGGTGTGTGCACTGATGGCTGGCATCTGAAACATAAATTATTCCTCAGAATAATCAGAATGCAACTAAGATCATGAAGGAAAAACTGAGATATGGGGGAAAAAAGTTTGATATATTGCAGAAACAAAGTTCTCAACACTGCTGTGTGCTGTGAAAGAACAAAAATAAATGTTCTTCTTTTCCCCATCTCTCTTTATAGGATTTCTCTTAAATCCATGTGGTTCCAAGTGTCTGAGCCAAATATATACCAGTTGCTATCCATGTACATCTTTGTTCCACCTTCTAATAACTTCCCTTGCTTTGTGTATAAACCCCTCCAAAAAGGCTCTTGGCTCCTGATGGCCTGTGTTGTTCTAAATAGACAATGCAGCTGCTCTCTCATTATGTCCACTTGAATCCTTTCAGTTCTTCTCTGTGCCAAGGTTTTACCCATGCTCTTGGTCTAAGCCAGTACAGGAAGCTAAAATCCTTATCCCATTGTATAGTTGATGATGATAAAGTAATTTGTGCCTGAATATACCACATCCTTATTTGGAGCGGGATTTTTTTCTGAAGATGAGCTGTATGCTTTAAGCATTTCAAATTATAATTTCAGGTTTCATTGCCATAAGTGGTCATTTCTGTGACAACAGACGTTGATCTTTACAGAACTTTTCTTCCATTTCTTTCCCTTTCTCTTCCCTTCTTTGAACTGATTGCCTGTGTACCTCTTCTCCGTGCCCACCGTGTATGTCTGCATGCTGGTGGATGCTCCCAGTCTCAGGCATAGGAGCCAGCTGGCACTTTGTAAAATGATGACCTCAGTGACTTACTGCACCCTGAAGGGCAGCTGTGTTCTGACTAAGAGCACACCTGTGTGAAGTGTGGTCAGAGGGGAATGTAGGCCAAACCCAGTGCAATAAATGCATCTTTCTGTTGAGTTTGGGAGAAGACCAGAGCTAGCAGTGGAGGCACAGTAACCATGTGTTATGTCTTGGCCTTCTTGGCATCTGCAGTAAAGTGATTCCTGGTGGCTACCGAACATGAGATTGAATTGCAGTCATTCCTGGTGGTGTTAATGGGAATCTGACGTGCCAGCTTTCAAGCATATAAAAATATTTTTTCGTGTAAATAGGACATGTGGTAGTAGAGGGACTGCCAGGAATGCCTCTGGTATCTAAGCTCTAGAGGGTGTTTGTTGTTCATAATGTAGGAACAGTTTGCTCTAAGTTTTGCTGCAGGGCTCTCTGTCAAGTAACATTGGCTTTACTACTACTGCTAGAGCTTGAATCCTGGAGATGAGTAAGTTATCCAGTCACCATTTTCAATGTTACCTAATGGAAGTGAATAATTACGGCGTTGTAGTATGTGACTATAGTTTGATTTATTGTTTTTTAATGCTCACTCCTGTTAAATAACTTTATTTACATTTGCTTTGGCACTGTAGTAGAGCCCAGACAAGGAGGACTGGTATTACCAACTGACATGGCACAAATGAGAAAAAACTTACTTGCTGTGATCTCTTGTGGGTCCAGGACCACACCTCCACTTCATCTCCCAGCTGGCTCAAGAGGCTGCACCAGCTGCTTGTCCTGGGCATGCAGCAAGGAGTCAGCTGCTGGAGGCCTTGCACCTGTGTTATATCTGGGGTGCTTAGGTTGTTGTCCTGGGGCACAGCTGCAGGGGAGAATCAAGGCACACCATCATGAATGGCAGGCCCAAGACCTTAAATGTCAACGCAAGTCAAGTTTTCACTGAGAAAATGCCTCTCTCCACATTAAATTGCCAGTGCAAATGCACCTAATGAATTAAAATATGATCACAAAGAATGTCTTTCTCTAAAACTTCACGTTGCATGGTTGAAACACAGCTCAGCAAATGATGAGAGAATTAGACTGCAGGGTACAAAGAAAAATGAGGAATCGTTAGTCAGAGAGCAAGAATAGATTTGTTTTGATGTCAGGGCTTCTATTTGTTCTCAGAACCTGACATTCTCACTGGTCAGATAGCCGAAGAATTGCTTCAAAACTGCTGAGCCTCTGTGGCTGGCACTGTGTCTTACAAGTCCCTATGTGACTGGAGCACACAAACGCTGGTGTCACTTGGTAACCTTGGGCTGCCTCTGTCCAAGCTCCATATCTGAAACCCAGAAAGTCCCAACACATCCCAGGGTTTCCAGTTCTGGACTCCATGTAAAGCATCTCCTGGTTTAAGCTAAGATTTATGGGGCTTCATGTCTCTCTTGTGATGAGTTAGGAGTTGGTTCCTGAGATTTCAGCTTCAGGGAGGGTCAAACACTGGTTCTGGTGTTTTGATAAGCAAGATATGGGTGAAAAAGGATGAGGATGAGTGGCAGTGTAGTTGCTCAGTGTTCGGCAAATGAAGTAAAACCAAGGATGTCTGTCGCTTTTAAGCCAGGAAAGACTGTAATAGACCTGTATGGCAAGGAACTGGAACCAGGGACAGCAGAACTCTAAGGAACAGTAAGATGACCAGGTGAGAGGAGGGACTGAGTCATCAGAATGATCTTGGCAGGTGAGGAGGAAGGAAATTACCTTCTTGAATTTTGATTTTCTCCCTCTTGGAAGAAAACAGTGAACTTGTGTTCAGGAAGAGAACTGCAGGTTTGCAGGAATTAATCAAAGGCAGAAAATGCTTAACTGTAAAGGGGTATTCTATGAAGTTTGAAAAGCTGAGTTAGGAAAGTTAGAACTAAAGGAATAAAAAAAGTGCAGTGGAACAGCCTGTTCAGTCTTGAGATTTGTGATACAGTTGTTGAGAAGTGTGAAAGAAGGAGTGCAGAAAGATACTAAGATCTGCAACAGCATGTATTTCAGTGAGGGGTGAAACCAAGTTGTAAAACTGTAGGAGAGTAAGTGTGGTGTTAAAGGATGTTAGAAATCTTTTATTTTGCTGGGACTTGTTTTCTGGGGTAGAGCTATTTGCATCAAAGAAAGAATCAAATTTTTCATAGCTGGTTAAAAATATTTTTCTTTAAAGCCCGTGCTCTTACCTTATTGGTGTAGTGTGCACCATTAAAGCAAACGGTGGCAGTGGTCCCTGACGGATTTACTTCCTAGCCTAATGAAAACTTGCTCTATTATTTATTGTGCATTTTGTTGTCTGATTCTGGGTTTTGTGCAAGAGTGGAGGTTGGATAGTTTGAGATATATCAATATGTGAGTTTATCTCCCTTGTCATGTAAAGGCTTTTCTAAGAGAGATATTTTTAGCAATACTTAGATAAATATTATTGGAGTCTGGATTAATCTCCTTAACATCTTCACTCAGCAGCATGTAGCTGTGATAGTCTTAAGGATGGTAGGTAAGACCAGGTTTTCACTCATGGGTGTCTCTTATGAGATTAACACAGGAAAAGAAGTCAGGCTTTTGGCACACAAACCCTATTGTCCCTCCTTTCAGTTCTGTTAATCTCCTCTTTTATGGTGGCAGCACGAACCACATATTTTTGAGCCAGATCCAAGTTAGTTGAACTATAACTTGGTTTGTTTAGTAGTAGCTGGATCAAACCTCAGTATGAGGCATGTAATAAATAGTTCTGGTGTGTTTTGCTGCAATTTTCTGCTGATATAACTATGTAAAGGTGAATTAATGACAGCTGTTGTTAGATCTGAAATAAAACCCATAGTTCCAGCCAGGCATGGATTTATTGATGGCACTGGGGCGATCTAAGCATGGCATGGTCCTCTTCCCTCCAGTCACCCCAATCAATATTTCAGATGCAGAACTCCTACATGACAGGATGAAATCACAGCCCAACAGCTGGGTTTTTCTTCCCATTTGAAGCAGTAGTGAATTTCTCTCTGCCTGCACAAAACTTGCCCCTTTTTGTTGTCGGGTTGCTGTTTTCCTTTTACAGTGCTATTACAAATTATCCCATCAGTGAGGTCTGTATAGGTTGTGTGAAAGCTCCTTTTCCAAATGGTGAGGCACTCAGTCAACCAGTGCAATAGTTTGGATTAAGACTGCATTGAAGGTCTTAATTTATTTCTTTGACTATCTAATATGTAGTGTAAGTAAATACTTATTTCTGAGCGATTGCACCCACTGCTTTATAGAGAAAGCTGCTCAACTCTGCTAATTTATTAAAAATAAGGAACAGGCATGTATTTCTAGATCTTCAGTTAATACAGCTTAAACATCTTCTTTCCTCTGTAACAGAAAGCAGCTTTCATCTGTAGAAAATCTTACATCATATGCAGGATTGTTGAAGGTTGTGACTAAGGGTGACTGGAGAATAATGTTTGGGTTTTCCCCAGGGCTGTCCGTGGAGAGCTGTGCCACCTCTCCCTGTCTCCCCCAAAAGGAATGGCTGTACCACCCTGGCGAGGGACCTGCAGGGGTCAGAATTGGATCATTAGTTGTGAGCAAGAGAAAATGCAGGAGGAAGCATGGTCTTGACCTACTTGTTATTTATAGTAATTCATATTGGTTTAAAAGCCTGAAAATCGCCTGCTTCGCTTCAGTTTGGGATGAGCTGGTCAGTGGAGTAGTTGGGTTAGAGGATCTCCATCAGGCAAAGTGGGGCTACAGCAGCACAGCCTGCTGTGAATGCCCAGCCTGCTGGGCCCCAGCTCTTACAGGCAGATCCTCGTGAGCGAAGGAGGAGATGGATCACAGCTCCTCGGTGGAAACAGCTGGACAGAGATACAGACATTCATTCGTGGATAGCAGCAATTGCAATCTGTGAGCTAAACTAAACTATGAAGTTGTAAATAGTCTGTATTTTAGGCATGTGCCTTATTTTTTAGCTATTTTCTGCCCACGGGCATAGACATTTTTGGCCATCATTGATTTGTGGGTGCTCGGAGGTTGCCAGGATAACAGGCTGACAGCCCAGTGCCTCAGACACGCTCATGTTTGGTTTTGTAGTGCATGTCAAAGTTCCAAGGTTTCAAGGAAGATCCTTCAAGAGGTATCATTTCCACAAACCCCAGCAGACCACACCCAGCCTTGGTACAGTATGGCACTGGGGAGAATTTGGCTCTTGACTGAACATAAACCTGGTCTGTATAACTCTGTCCTTCCTTGGGTATATCCATAAGCCATTTAAATAAGAATTGCTGGTGTCAGAGAAGGAGTTTTCCAGAGAAACAGGAGAAAGCTATCCACAGAGAGAGAAATTATCTGTTAGAGAATACCACAGTCACAAAATTGTAAGGTTGAGTGAAATACCAAGCTCTGCAATGGTAGAATTGTGTATATACATTAGGTATATGTGTACTCCTGCTTTCATAAATAAGTTTCTTGTGTACTGACATCTTCCTAATTTTTGAATACTGTTCTGGATGGAAGACATATTTCTTCAAAAGTTTGAGTCTCATCAGAGACCTGTGACTGCAGTTCCATAGGAACTCTTCTGTGGCTGGCAATGAAAGTTGCCACATGCATTTGCAATAATGAACCTCTGGCTCCTTTGTGTCTTACCTTTTCAGGGAAAAATCCTTCATAATCTCTCAGCATTCATACAAAATGATGATTTTGTCAGACTGTATTAGAAATCACAGCTTTTGTTCAGGCTAGCTATATGGGATAAAACCCTTCAGAAAGGATAAGTTTCAGTTAGTGAAATGTGACAGTTAAATAAAGATCAGCGATTTCCTCTTCATCTGCAAGTATTTACCTGAGTATTTCTATCATAATAAGTAATAAAATATTTTCTGTTAGGAGATTGGATGGTTTGCACATTGATATTTTAGATAGCTGTCTATTTTTACGTCTTTTTATGCACTTTTTGACACGTTATCATAATAATTATCAATATGAGGACAGTTTATAAGGCTCTGTATTATCCAGGTCTGTAATAGTGCTATAAAGTCATACCAGCCTTGCTCCCAACAAAATCAACCGATACTTTGCTGTGGCTAATGTGCAGCAACATTGTAGAGGTTGATAATTATGACTGGTGCCACTGACTAACCCTCTAAAAGTAGCATTTTGATTTTTGTTGTGCTGCACTGGGATGGCGGCCAGTTGGCCTCTGAAGATAGTTTCCATAGCTACTGTCCTACAGTGAAAGAAAATGCTGCCACAGCATTTTTCCTTTGCACCTTTATAGTTTTTATGCAAGCTGTCAAGACAATTAATTTTCATCAGATGTATTGGTTATTAGCTGTTGAACGCAGGGGGGCATGGGTTGGTACATATGATGAAAAAGAGCATTGAACTAAGTCAAACATCAAGAGATTTCTTTATGTACACAATATGAATGCATTTCAGATTTACAAAATCCCATTACTGCAGCATCTGATATGCCGGAGTGCAATCTATGCTCAAATGACAAGGTCCTGAGACTGCTCAGCTTTATTTCTGAGAATAAGCAAGCCTGGCACTGACTTCCACTGTTGTTTGTTGTTGGATGTTGTGATCTAGGTTTTTAATTCCTTTTAAAAATGAAATTAAAAAAAACCATCTTTACCTCTCAGGAAAGCTCTCAAACTTTGCTTAGTTTAAAATAAAGACAATGTTATGTGCCTCTGTGCATAGAAGAGCATTAAAAAGGCAGTAAATATTAGAGCAGTGTGTTGTGTAACAGCAGGCATTGAGTATGAGATTATTTCTTGTGGATGGCATGCCTAATGTCTTCATTTCTTTCTGCAGTGAGGATCAAGGCACGTTGATTCAAAGTTGGGGCTGGTTCTGGGAGTCATTAATGTGGTTCTATTACCAGCTCAAACTGCACATTTCCTGTAGAGTGCTGAGGTAGAAATAAGTATTTGAGTACTCAGATCGTAATATCTGAGTAATTCGTGAAAATTTACAACACTTTTTTTCATTTTGTGTAAAATAACAGGAGAGGCTCTGTCAGCTCTCTGCAGTTACTGATCCAGCTGCTTTAACCTCTTCAGAGACTGTAATGTTGGCTCTACCCAGGTTTGTCCTCTTCTGTGATGTCCAGGGACAGTACACAGATGTTCCTGAATGGCTCTGTCCATAACCATGGACTTCAAGATCAAACCAGGTTTGCTTAGGAGAACCAGCACCAAACACGTGTATTAGAACTGGTGAGAACTCGTTGACTTCAGCAGTGTTACAATCCTAGTGAAAGGCAGAGTGCTTTGTGGAAATACAGAAGGAGAGGATGTGGAGGGGAATTAATACAGGCATAGAGAGGACGGACACTGGGGGGTACAGTTAAATAGGTTAAACATGGCTCTGGCCTTTAGTGGGATGGTTTGGTGGTTGGCCAGGGAATTCCTGGGAAAATCCTCTGACCATTGAGGAAGGAGAAGATTTATAACCTAAATGAAAAAGTCCAGCCAGAGTGTGACAGTGGCCGGAGGTCTCCGCTGAAGAGGAGAGCAATAGACTAAAAGTCTTAAGAACCAGAGGAAATTTTGCTGTGTGGCAGGGACAGCGTTTTATTCCCTTCCCTTTCCAGTAAATCTCTCCCTGTGTGGTTTTTGGCTGGCCAGCTGGGCACTGGCAGAGGGGATGTGTGTCTGGGGCTGCTCGGGCTCAGGGATCGCAGGCTGGCAGGAGGCGGTGGAGCTGCGGGACTGTAATTAAAAGCCCATCTGGGGGATTGTGGCCGGCCCTGGAGGAATGTCCCACAGGTCCTGCTGAGCCACTGGGGCTTCCAGCAGGTGCCTGAGTCGTCCTGCTGGCCCAAGGAACCGGGCTGAGCCTCTGGCCTGCCAAGGGCTGGCGAGCCCCAGCCTGAAGTAATTCCTAAACCCTGCTGATCTCCAGCTCCAGCTATCCCGCTCCGTCATTGTCCTGCTCTTGGAAACCCAGGCTGGTTGTTTGTCTGGGGTAACTCAGCTGATTAAATACATGTCAGTGGAAACGGGCTGACTGAAACCAGCCATCTGGCTGCCTGTTTAAAGTGTTAAATTACTGCTTGGTATGATGGGCATCATTTTCTAGTGGTTTTAAATACTTTTCTTCATTAATACTTTTGACTATCAGCACTTAGAAACATTTTCCTTGTAAAACAAAAGTTGATTGGTATTGTTGCAGGGAATGCTCCAAGAAATATTGCTGTTTTTAAAGAAAATATGTCTTTGGGAAACCATATAGACCAGGATCTGTGTATAGGGGAAGAGAAAAATTATTCCCTACCTATCTGGAAAATAAATTGTTTTCTCTGTCTGTCACCTGCAACTCTGAGAAATTGGAATCTTACGATTTTTAAACAAAGCCATAGTTTTTATATACATGCATACAGAAGCACTGTCTATATGTAGGTACAGTTTTTCATAATGTTTTCATAAGACAGTGCTGGGGGAAAATACCTGTTGATAGACCTCATGTACCTCGAGAGTTTATCTTTTCCTATCCTTTCCTTATCTTTATCTGAGACTGGGGAAAAAAGCAGAAGTGTGCTAACTAAAATAATTTTGAATTTAGCAGGTAGCTGTATTGTCATCGAACACACCGGGACGTTGTGTGGAAGCCAAGAGCTTTGCAGACAGAGGCCAGGGAAGCACTGCTGCTGCAAGGCTTTACCTTTGTGGCCAGAGCCAGCAGCAGGGCAAGGCAGCACCTCTGTGTCTGGGTCATGCCTTCTCACCAAAACCGTTTGATGAAGGGATGAATATGTGAGTTTTTTGTGCAGAAAAATATCCTAGCATTTCATTTCCACTTGAAATTAGATGATAACAGCTTTCAGTGTCAGCTGTGAAAACTGTTTTTGTGGGATGTGCAGTAATGAGCAGGTACTGGTTTTATAATGAGGAATAATATGCAACCTAAAAACATATGGGCTTTTTCTGCTTCACTAAAAAAATCCTTAACTTGTCTTCTAGATAACCTCCAAGTGGCAGATGAAACTAATTAAGACAATATTTCTTGTTAAGGAAAATATGTCAGCATTGGAAGTGTCTTAGCGTATCAAAGTCTGCTGGTTCTTGCAGCCTGGTGAAAAAGGAGAAGCAATTCTATTCTGCTTTGGGGACTTTCGGGATGGAAAGTGAACCCAAATATCTCTTAGATATCGATCCCCTGAGTTCAGAGCAGCTCTGACCACCTGAATAACAACTTAGACCATTAGTAACATATATTCTGTACAGACAAGTCCTTTCAGCTCTTTTATGCACTCTTGTAAAACACTGTGAAGAGCCACAGTTACAGTTTTGCTCATGAACCTTGGAGGAGATCGCTTCTGTTGGCTTTCTCTAAGAAAATTGCTGGTTATTGGGGATGGATGTTAAAGTAGGTGCCTGTTGCACCCTCATTCTGACCCTTTTATTATTAAAACAAGGTAATGAGTTTAAGGCAAACCTTAGGTTTAAGCAGAAAAACCTCAAGATACCCATGTATGAATTTTCTGTCAGATGTTTTGATCTTATACGCAAAAGGCATGGCCATGATGCAGGAGATTTACCTACAAAATTAATTACCTATTTTATATATGTCTGTTTTATTTCCTGCTCTAATAATCTGGATACTTAAAGTGTGGTTCTACTTTATGATCTCTAATATGAAAGTAACTTAAAATCAAGATTAGGGTCACTTACTTAATTGGAAAATGCCCTTTATTGGATTTATTTTCTTGTTACAGCTTTTGACTGGGGAATTGAATTTTGAAATAATCAATAACTTGATTTGAAATGGAGCTTTTCCTGATTCTGTAAATGAAGTAATACTTGTGGTGATGCTATGTGAGCACTGTGTGATTTTTATTTTGTTTTCTGCCAAAGGTGATGTAGCTGGCTGTGGTGATGACTGTAATAAGTCATTTCAGAGCACAGTTCATTACCCAGATACAATACATCTGCTGTGGAAAATGGCAAGGAGCTTTATTCAAACATCAAATGATTTCAAAACATGCTATTTGTTGCTGAAACTGGAGAAAAGTGGAATTGCCTAAGTGTCTGGTTGACATTTGAACTGTGGAAAGCATTTCCATTTTAATACTTCACAGAGTTAGTATTTCTTAATATACATTTAATATGTTTGGAAATGCCTGAACACTAACACATCTTAATCCTTACTCATCCTTATCTTTTAAATTACTTGTTTTGTTTGCTGAAGTTGAACTTCCATCAAAATTGATGCTATTTGAGCTCTGAGAAGCTGGCCTCATTCGCAGAGCAGAGCTGGCTGATGTCTTTGGGGAAAATGATTTAAAATGCCCCAAGAGGGTTTAGTTTGTCTGGGGTTTCTTGAAGGTGTTTGCTTCCCCGATTGAGGTTCTAAACAGAAAGCTGGTTTTTTAGATTGCGTTTACTTGGAAAAGGGTGGCAGGACACTCTTTTGTAATAGCATTTTCAGTCACATCATGAATAACTGGAAAAGTTCTAAGTAACAATTCTGGCCCAGCTTTGCTGACCTGTACTAACTGGAAGGACAAACAGTACTCAGCTTTCCCCTGATAATGTTTTGTCATTTAATATTCAGAGAGCAGGGCTTGAAGATGTTGTACCGAGGCAAGTTCAAGGCACCACATGTTGAGTTTTTTAACCGAGCTCAGTAAAACAGCTCGATCAACACAAATGGATCTTGTGCCTGTTGCTATTCAGTCTTCCCTGTTTTATTCCTAGTTATGATTTGACTGTATGTGAATTTAAACAGCTTCATAAATATAAAAATACTGCCATTGCCCCACTGATATGTCTGGATTTCATTTTCAGTGCTGTTAAGTGTTACACTGGTATATTATGTGGTAAAACTGTCATTGATAACTTAGTTTCTGCGTCTCTCCTTGAACGTGTTGGAAAGCATTTTGCATATATTGCCATATGCTGCTTCCATTATTTAAAGTGACAACTGTAATTTCTCTGTTGGAATTAGGCTGTGTGCATGGCTGTGTGCTCAGTACAAACACTGCTCTTTGAGGAGTGCTCTCAGTCTGGGCTGAGGTCCCTGTAGAGCCATGTCCTTTCAAAAGCAAAGCTTTTCTTCTCCTCTTCTAGGTCTACTGAGAGAGCAAAGCTTGGGTTTGAGGTTTCAGTTAATCATCTAATTTGTCAAAACACATAATCAGCCAGAGGCCACTGCCTTTGACTTTATCTAGTCTTCTTTTGTAGACAGAATGATAGAAGAAACAATTATATCATTAGCATGGAACTGATTTTATTGCTGTAAGGCTGCATGAATATGAATTTGTGTGTTGGGTTACTGAAGGATACTTCAAAGTGATTTTCAACATACTGCTTGTTTTGTTTCCAGCATGGTGAGATGTGGTGTAGAGAACATTATTTTGTTTAAGGCACGCTGAAACACGTTCCTTAGCCTGGGGGAGGGCTGGGGGGAGTCCAGCAGTTTATAACTTTTATCCGAGGAAGTTTGTTACACCATCACTTTAAATTAAAAAAAAAATCCATCTTATTAGCTTTCATCTGTTTTTCTCTTCACAAAACTAGTAGCTCTAGTAGCTTATCCAAGTCAATAGAAATTTATAGGAAAGTGTGAATTACCTTCTCTTATTGAAATCTTTGCACTCAATAAACATGATCACATTCCTGAAACTGAAAACTAAGTGGCAATTATTGCCTGTTGGTAAATCTTAAGTATGTTTGATGTAGACATTTAAGAAATGCTCTCAGAAAATAATTATTTCATTTATTTTATCTGTCACTTGCTGAGACTCCTACTGGAAGGCACCGGCAGGGGCTGTATCAAAAGTACTGTATCCAAAAGTGTAATTTCACTGTTCAGATTATTTGATTTTCTGTAAAATGATGTGAGAAGAAATTCTCTTGTATCTCAGGTGGGTTGGTAGAGGAGAGCAGTGATGAACAACAGAAAAAATTACTCCATGGGCCTGATCTGAATTTCAGCTACTTTGGCCTTAAAATGGAGACGGTTCCCAGCAGAAACATGTCCCCCTGACTGAGCAGTATTTCTGGGTCTTACCAGAACAGTATTCTTGAGAGTGCAAAATGAGATTACAAGAAAAAAAACACAGAGAAAACAATTTATTCAGTAAAGAAAAGGGCTCTTTCTGACCAGTTTTGATCCTTTTCTGTATTTTCTCTGCGAGTGGAAGGTCATTGCAGATTTGTTAGTGATTTGTGCCAGAATATCTAAGTATTGAACAATCGTGTAAATGCAAAAAAAAAAAAAAAAGTCGAGAGAGAGGGTTGTGAGCAAAGTGAGCAAAGCATAAAAATCACTGTGGTCTTGTTTCTTATCCACATGGTTTTTTCAAAGTATTTCAGTGTTCAATTAGAACAGGACATGAGTGACATCCGGAAGGTTACAGAGTTTGCAATAAATATAGCTCAGAGAGAAAAAAGACATAGCAAGTACAGCCTGTTAAGAAAACCAGAAGTCCTCATGCTGTGGGCTTTCTGGATGGACAGAAACACATCACACTGTGTAAAACCTTCCTTTAAAAAGAGATTACAAAGGATGCCAGGAATTGTTGTGATGATCTGGGAACAAAGGAGTGGAAAACAGAGGTGAGAGGTCAACCAGTAATGAAGCAAAATCAGGTATCTTCTTTGAACTATAAGAGCAAAAGTGAAAGGCTTTGTAGAGAGCAGGGAGGAAAATCTTTCCAAACATTCTCACAAACAAATGAGAACTGGGTGTATCTCTTGGGCAGAGCCAAAGGAAAGCTAGTTATGAAGGAAGAAGTGGGATCTAGGAGTTTGGTTGAGCTTAGTATCCAAAACAATGGAATTTGGGGTTTGTGCCTTACACCCATTTTCTTTCAGTGTTGGGTTTCATCCTTTTTTTTTGGTGAAGAAATGTGTTTCTGCCTTTTTATTTCCTGAAAAATACAAGAGGTGGCTTAGGGATGTGTTTCTGAGATCTCTGATTTACAGACCCAGTTGCCTTTAACCTTCATCACTCTTTGCAAATTTGTTGATTTTCTAAAGATGGTAATTTACTACCAGGATGTGGAATCAGCGCTTTGCATGAATGTTACCCACAGAATGTAAAGGTAATTAGGATTAGGACTAAGCAAAGACCTTCTGGTTCTGGTAAAAGGTTTTGTGGAAGGACTAGGTGCTGTGAGAAGTCATAGTAGTGTACTGACATTTCTTGCTGTTAGTTTATGTCTGGGTAATTTTGGTTATGAAAAAATTTTTCCATGATTTTCAACTTTATGTGAAACAAGAGTTCTGACTTCATTTTCATGGAGGACAACCATATAAATTTCAGCTAACACCCTCTCAGACAGCCTCAGGGGATAAGATGGAAGGACTGAGAATTCTTTCGTGCTTTGATGCACTGGTTGGGAAAGTTACACTCCTGTTAAGTGTGATGCATTTTATGTTAATAAACAAAAGATCATTAACTGAAGACTGAAGTGCTGCCAATCCTGAATCTTTCATGAGCAATAAATTCTCATTAAAAACCCCTTAGGGAAATGCATGTCCTTTCAAAAGAATTTCCACAGCACATCATCTCCATGTGACAAATCTCCAGAGAAAAAATATATATGAGGAAAAGTGATTGGGGGAATTTGTTAGTTCAACTTTCAAGTCCTTTGCAAAAAGAAAACCTTGTTTGCTTTTTTCTTCCTTTGTTTTTCATTTTCCAAGGTTGTCTTACATCCAGGCTCAATGAAAAAAATAATTCCCTTCTGCTAGAAATGACTGAAGGGGTTTGGGTCACAAACCAAAGAATTCATCATATAGCAGAAGATAGATACCTTCTGGATTCCAAATATTTACTTAAGAAAAAAACCCCAAAACTAACACAGGTAAACAATACAATAAAAATGGTATAAATCTGTATGCTGTAAGGATCTGATGCTGCAAACCATCCATAACAACCCAACCAGAAAAACAAGAACTGAGATTCCATCTAGCCTAGAGAATGGCTTGACCCAGATTAAAACTGAACAGCAAACAGAGAGATGAGAATTTACAAGCTGGGAGACACTGCTAAGAGCAATTGCACTGAGGAGAAACAGCTACACTTGCCCTTACAGTGATGCCATGCACAACCTAGAGCTGTAGGCTGGCTTGAAATCTGGAATAAAGCAGAAGTGCTGAACGATGTGCTCAGGGCAGGCAAGATGGGAGAGGTGGCCTTACACGGAGTGGTTCCTATCTGGTCCTTGCTCTGTCTCTTCTTTCTTGAATGTGCATTAAAAAAAGTAATCTTTTGATAGCTCTATAGGCAGACCTTCTCCATTCCCATTTCTGCTGTTGCTTTCAGTGTCACCAAGTGTCATGGTTTGAAAGACAGGTGTCTGCTAAGGAAGGCAGGAGCCCCCCTTGGAATGGAAAATGCAACCCCCTTCCCTCTGAATTATTATAAATTTGAAATCAAGGGGCTTTCAGGCAAAGATATGAGGAATAGGAATAACAGGTTTTTTCTAATATATGTATATATATATATGTAACACAAAGCAATAATACAGAAACAGCGGTTTAACCTGACAGAGTTAGGGTACACCCTGACACCCTGCTGGGCAGGGTGGTGGTAGCAGCCCAATTAGGTGGTGGCTTAGGTGGTGGCTGCAGTTCTCTTTGAAGTGGTTCTGTTGAAGTGGTGATCTTGTAGAAAAGGTTTGGTCCTCCTCAGAAAGTCCAGTAGTGGTTGTGTAGCTCTTGTCCTCCGGGATCCCAGCAGGTAAGGCTGCTTGTACTGTTCCAAACCCCAGATTTTATCCAGATGGGAATGCCTGGCTCCTTCCCCCTGGGCGGAGCATCTCACCATGGGATGGTGAGTCATGAGGCAAGGCACTGATGGGCCCATTAACAGGAGATAGTCCAGAGGGAGGAGGCAAGGAACATTGCTACACCTGGTCTCAACAGCTCATGGTAATAGAATACATTGTAACCCAGGACATCAAGTCACAGAAATGAAAATCTGACTCATTTAGAAGCAACACCTGCTTCAGCAGCACCTTCCTTGTGTTGGTGACTGATGTGTCGCCAGGCCCAGCTCCGCTGAACAGCCCAGTGCCACCAGCTTTGGTACTTCCAGCAAAGAGAGCAGGTGGTTTTGGGGATTAGGACCAAAAAAAGCATCTTGTGGGCATGTGAAATGAAGAGTGGCAGTTTGTGTGTGTTGGGAATAAGAGGGATTAAAAGGTGGTGACTTACACTGTTGTCTTTCTCCATGGGCCAGACTTGCATGTAGCAGTGACCCTGTGCCTCCTTCTTAACCCACTTTGAACTCAACTGCACTTTCAAGCTAAACCTGTGTATGGTCTTACCATCCCACTTAAGGAAGTGGAGCTCCTGGGCCATACCCTGCTGAGGGAGGATCAGGGGAATTAGTCGTGTACCAGAGGGATGATTTGCTTTTCACAATGACCTGGACTGGAGAAAGTCATAAGAATAATGTGGTGGCTCTGAGGATGCCACCAAAAAGCAGATAAACACTACTATATGTTTTAATTAGAAAAGTACAAACTGTAGGCCTTGTGTTGTGAAAGGATGCTCAGGAAGGAATTTGGTAGCGTTTAAGGGCTTTGATTAAACATGCTTTCCTTAGTGTAAAATATTTTTTTAAAGTAGCACCTGGAAAAAAGAGCAAGCAGTAATTCTTCTAGTAAAGGATGGGGATCTCTGTGCAACAGCTGCCTATACTGTGGAGTAAAGTTTTCTTTTGCTGAATTAATATTCCAAACTGACTTTTATTAGTCCTTCCCTTCTTTTTTTTCTGTTTGAACACTGAGGTTTTCAGTGATGATAATTCTTTGAGAACTTGGCAGTTTGCCTAATTGTACAAGTTCCCACTGTATGCTTCTTGGATTGCAACTTACTGGCAGAAATAATACAGCATTAAATATAAATATTACTGTTAATGTAACATTAGAATTGATAAATCAGTCACTTATGTCAAGAAATTCCAAACTACAGCAGTGTGAATTTGTCAAATTGCTTTTGCTCTATACTTTAAGGTGTGGATTTCAGAATAGAGACAATAAGGTTTATGGTTAAAGTACCACTTTTAATAATAACAAATTTTGTGTCATGGATCCAGTGCTCATTTATTTTTAGCAGTGGGTTTTAGTAGTTTAGCTGGGATATATTGAATCCAAAGGTTTAAACAGGGAGCAAATCTGTGCAGGATTTGGCCCTGCTAAAACCTTAACTTTGCTTTCTGATAAATGCAAGGTTTCCATAGTGCTTGGGCTATTTAATTTATAATGTGAAAACTTGTACTTTACATGTATTTCAGAGTTCAGTATTCTGGTGCTGTTTAATTGGTGATTGTTAGCACTTAGGTTTTGATGTTTCACACTTGAGGAGGTTGCATTCAAGTTGATAGCCAGGTGTAAGTCCCTGGCCTGCTGCAGTTTACTGCTCTGTGTTTGGGCTGTTTTTTAGAAGCAGCCTGTAACTATCTCTCACTACTCTCTGCAGGCTTTAGAAATTGTTAGGAAAAAAAGGGTTTTTCTCTCCATTTTTGTCTTTCTAGAAAAACTCAGTTTTTTCCCACACCAATTTTCTTCTTCTTTGGTCTGGAATCTTGGACCAAAAGAAAGGCTTCAGAGGAATGTATCTGAAAAAAATTGCAGTTGAATGCATAATCTCATGAATAATGGTCATAAAGTGAGATGTTCCAGGAGATTTGTAAAATGACTGCTTGGTATAATTCATAATTATCTCAATGATTTGGCATTGTATCACACAGACATTAGTCTTTTATCCTACAACTGAATAAGTGCCTAATGGGGAGAAATCACTTTTTTTTTTCCTATTTTTTTCTTAGTCAAGAAACTGCATTGATATGATGGTTGATACCATCTCTTATGTGGTGGCTCTATTTCTTGTCATTCTAATTATTTTGCAGTTACTAGTGAAAATTATTTAAGGGTCTGTATTTATAAAGCTTTTGCTCTTCACTTACTGTTTTTTCTGCGTCACCAAGGTTAAAAACCATCTCGATGTTCAAGAGAAAAAAAACCCTATGTTTTAAACTTTTGGTCTAGAACTCCTTAACTATGTTTGTTTGCCTTAATATGTACAAAATTTAAAAGGTGGGCAGTATTGTGGAGTCAGTGCTAATGATGGAAGAAGGCACTCCAACTTTAATAAATAGATCAACAGATGTATTTATAGATAAATAGATATATTTGAAATGTTGTCTGAAATACCCATGAATCACTAAAGTGTGCAGCCTTGCACTCATCGTTTCAGTGCTGAAAACAATAAATATCAATTAAATAATAAAGATTGCCAGTGTGAGAGAGGATGCTTCTGTTGAAAATGCATTGCTGCCCATTCCCATGCTCGTGCTCAGAGGAGGGGAATTACCCTGCTCAGGTGCCCGGCTGACCTCAGCTGCTGGGCCCGTGCTGGGAGGGTAATTTGTCATGGAAACAATTTGGGGATAATCTGCCATGGACTCCCGATAACCTTTCCTTTCTAATTTCTTTGCCATGACTGTCCCACTATTTAGCCAAAGACAGTGTTTTTGCTTTTATAATGAAGGCTCTGGCCTCATGATGTTCCTGTCTTCGCCTCCTCCTTTCTGACCCGTTCTCCCGTGATTTCTTCCATGGCATTTCTTTTGTATTTGGTGTCTTGTTTGGGTGCTTCTGGAAAGTAACTAGATGGTTGTCTTTGAACTTCTTCAGATTAATGTACATGAAAATCCACTGGAAATTGGTGAGAAGCCCATGAGGATTGCTGATACTTATTTTAGATGACGGTTATATTTTTTTTCCCTTGCTGTTAGTGTCACCCAAAGAAAATACAGTTTAAATAAGTTACTGCCTGTTTTGCTTGTCTGGATTTGGCAGAATCATGTCTTATAGAAGAGAAGTTTAATGTAAATTATATTTTCTGTAGGCTTATCTTTTATTACCAATAAATTAGCAGTGAATAGGAGCTGTTCCTTGCTGGTGGCTCACCCTATCTTTCCTGCTTCCGCCTGACAGCATTAGTACTTCTGTTATTGTAACTCCAGTCCTTGCAATTATTGTAAAAGTGGTTAAATAAAGCCCATACTTCGCTCAGCTTTAAATTTGCAGTGAATATTTTTTCGTGCAGGATGACTCCTTTATTGCCAGGTCTGGCTAAGGCAGTGAGGCTCTGAAAGCCCAGTTCCACAATGCTCTGACATTTATGGAGCAGCGAGCGCCGTCGCCGCACGTGACGGTCGGGGGAAGGAGCATCGCTGAGCGCCGCGCCCGCAATCGGAGCTGAAAGAGGCGCACGAGTTCACTGCAGCCGTTCCACCCTCGGCTCTTCCCCTGTCAGGTCTCATCCACTCGATGGGGTCAAGCCTGGTCAGCACTCGGATGGGAAACCTCCCTGGAAAACCAAGAGCTGAGGGAAGCCGGGCACAAACTGTGTCTCTCTGCACAAACTAGCGCCCTGCCCCTGGGTCAGCTGTTAGCACCGTGCTGTGTTTAATCCATATCTGATGGGGTTTAGTTGTGTTTTTTTCTGGTTTGTTGGAAAGACAATGTGGCTACAAGTAATGATACAGGGGGGAAAAAAGTTATGGAGAAGTAATTTTGGTGGGTGGTAGACAAGGAGTGGTTCCAAGGCGCAAGGAGGTTTGGGAGGCCTTGCAAATCTGGGTTCTGAGTCTCTGTCAGTCTTCTGTTTGCTTTTTCCCCAGGAGAACAAAGTATTTATTCACCTTCTGAATATCACAGCGATAGTGTAGAGTGGAAACTCGGCTGGGATTTTTCTGCTCCAAAATAGCCTCCAGAAGGGATGAGAGGACTCGCTGGTATATAGCTTGGCCACTCTGCTTAGCCACAGTCACCAACAGTAAAATAAATGTTCATTATATTTTCAAAGCTTGACTTCGTCAGTGGTGATTTGCTGGCTTTTTGAATAGTGGAAGTTATAAAATGACAAGAAAAGTTGAGCTTCACTTTGTGGTGCGGGACTGATCGTTTCTAAATGAAATTGATTTGGAGTGAAGATTTCCGAGACAGGATGAAACATGAAGAAAACACATTCCCATCCATGAAGAAAAAAGGCAGGTAGAGAAACAAATGAGTAACTTGGGAGCTTCGTATCTATTGAATTTTGTTGTGTAGAAAAGTATTATTTGGAAAATAGGAAGAGTTTGAAATCTTCAAATATCATTGTTGACACTTGTTGAAAATGTAAGAGCTGTCAATGCATGCTGGCAGGTTGTGGGACAGTATCAGGGTGGATAGAGCCCTTCTCTTCCCAGGGGATCATGGGGCTTAAGGTTTGCTGAAGCATTAACTTCAGTTTCAGATGATGTTCCCATTCTTTTTGAGTTTTGACTGTGTTCTTCATTAAAGATAAAATTACTTTTTGTCATTAAAACGATAAAATTATTATTTACCACTGAAAATACATCCTGATTCTATATAGCTGAGGTCTTGGCAAATGGATATATTTCAGCACATTTTAACTTTATTCAGAAGCTAATTTAAGTAATATCTTTCTTTGTTAGATGGAGATGCAAAGCCCTATATCTGACCGTTTCTGAATCTGAGGTTTCCAAATAAAAATGAAGATCAAAGTTTGGGAAGCTGAAGTACACTGCTAGAGTTTCTGGGTTTATTGTATCACTGTACAGTAGCAATACAAAAAGAACAACTGAGAAAAACAAGGCCTTTCATGTACCCAGTATAGCTTTTATTGTGGTGCTTGATCTGAGGAGTTACAACATCAGGAAGAGCATCAGCATCTGTTCAGAATTCGGGGATAGGTAGGGGCTTGTGACTGAATTGACTCCCCTGCCTCCGTCCTTGTGGATGGGGAGAAGCTCGAGCAGCGCAGCTCTGTGGTGCAGCCCCGAGCTGTTCCTGCCATCTGATACAGGGTTTCTTTTGTCTGGCAGCTGGATGAGTTGAACCTGATGGGAAAGGAGAGTGAAGGAGGATTTTAGTTTAAGAAGAGTTCTGAACATGCATAATTATGTAGCACATTTATGTTTTTCTTGGACTAAATGGGCTTCCCTCAAACTGTTGTTTTTTAGAACAAGCTACTGCAATATCTACCAGCGATACTGAGACTTGAAATGTATCTTTCTTCCATCCACACACTGACTACTTGTGTGCTTGGTTCCATCTGGAAAGGATATAATTGAATCCTTGTTTGGCTTCTTTAATTATTTCTTTGCAAAGTCCTTGGCTGGGAATTTTGCCACTTACGATACAAATATTCCAACCTAAGAGCATAAACTCTGCTTTCAAAGAGCATTTTGGTAAACCTTTTATCATTTGGAGGTTTTTCAAAAGAGAACATGAGACCTTCTCAATGAAGATGTTTTCATTTTTTAAATCCCCAGAGAAGATTTTGTTTCCTTGTAGGTTGGCTGTAGTTGCTAATTAACTTTGTTAATTAATCATACTATAAGGATGAAACATGCTTGATTAAAAATAAATTAAATCATATAGCAACAAAGTGATGCTACTGTTTTTTCCTATTTAAAAACAGAGATTAAAAAAATGAGATTAACTTTGAAGCTGCATGTCAAATGTTCTTTGCACTTGAAACATCTGAAAGGCTAAAACAGCTAAAAGCCTATTATTTTTGCAGCTCAATCATAGTAAAATGTTTACTCAGTTGTAACACCATGTTAGAAATGGGGGCTGAGAGTAGTCGCTGAAGGTCCTGCCTTAATCAGAACTGACTGAGATGGTGGATAATAACCAGAGGGTTTATTTGGTCATCCTTAGACATGAAGGTCCTTGTTCTCTCCTGTCATCTATCTCATATCAAAGCTTCCAACACTGTAAATTAGTTTTAAATGCTGTTGGCTTGTAAAGGGAGTCTTTACCACTTTCCTTGCCCATCACACCGGCGCGTGTTTGTGTAGAGGTGGTGGGAAATGTCTCACTGCGGGCAATGGGCCAAGTGCACCATGAACAAAGCTCCCTGCGACAGTCTCAGGGATGACTGTGGTCCACAGGCACTCTCCCCTTCTGCCACACGTCCTGCCCAGAGCAAGGCAACCAGCCACATGGGCTGGCTGTGGCACAGCTCCTTCACCTGGGGATGCAGGTGGGAGGGAGGAAGCGGGAGCACAGAGTTTGCTTGCCTCGAAGCTGACTATTTGTAGACACTGTTGGAACAGATGGCTCTTCTGTACCCACTATGGCACTTTTTATCCCCTCTCCTACATGATAGGCAGGTTTCTTTTTCATTTTCTGCTATTGAAAAGTGGTTCTGTTCCTAACAGCAGCAATGTCATAAACACAGTTTGAGAATGCCAGTCTCTGCTGTCCTTCACTGGGAAAATTGCTAAGAAAACTCTTTCTGAATCTCATCAGGGATCCTCACCCAGACAGGGGAGACCTGGCATCCTTGGAGGAGCCTTATTTGTGAATGGACCTTGAGTGGAATTTATTCCAATAAAATTCCAGAAATGTGGAGGTGATTCCATGTTGGAGTTAACATGGAGAGAGGGAAGTAGGAGTATTCCTGATGTAGGAGGCATAGCTAAATAAATCTCTCCAGACCACTGCCAGGAAGTGTATGGAGGAGTGGTTTGTGGGGGAGTTTGTTTGTTTATTCTCCCCCCAACCCCCACATATTTTCTCATAAATCTTTAGGCATTTGTTTTGCAATTAAAAGGTCAAAACCTCCTCAAAGGGAATACTTGCTTTTTCCACTAGAACATATTAGGGCACTGAAGCAGTGCAAAAATGCGAGGGGCTATTTCCAGCAGATGAACTAAATTCTTAAAATAGGATTAACCAGTTTTGTAATTTGCCTGTGATAGTATCTGAGCAAGGAAGGGGGGAAGTGATACGTGTCTTTTAGAAGCTGTGTTTAGGACACCTGTGTTAAGGCTCTCAGTGCTGGACTAATGCCACTCCTCAATTTTCTATAAGTTTTCACATGTGCCAAAGACCTTGATACCATGCTGGAGAACACAAACACAACTTCTACAGGGCTGTGGCTGTATCATCTTCAACTTTTGCTGATATTCAGTGGTTTCAGCATCACATCCCTGTTTACAGGTCAGGATTTTGGCACTGCCTGGTGCTCATCTGCTAACCACGATTGTCGGCTATGCGGGGAATTCTGAGGGGTGCAGCGAGCACGTGGGGGCGGGTGACCAGTAGGGAGACTTAGCTTAAATACCATATCTTCTGCTGAAATAGAGATGGGAGACTGGTGCAGTGACCCAGGCATACACTGAGCTGTGGCTGAGTGACAGGAGCACTGTCATTCCACAGGAATTAGGCAGGCATGCTCAGGTTTTCCTCATCAGGAATGGTTCCTGAGAAATGGTTTAAAGGCTACTTTTTTTTTCTGCATGTTTGGGAATAAAATAGCATAGAGCAGTTATTTTTCCTTGCTGGATGAGAGTGGCCCAGTCAATGACAGGAGCATTTACAGAGCCTGGGTCCTACTTCTGCCCTGGCTCAGCACCTTTATGGGTTTTTGGGGGATGGAGTTTCCCCAACCCATACAATGGGAAATTATCTTTCCTTTTCTATGTATGCTAATCACTACTTTTCATTCCTTTCTTACAACTTTTCAGTGTACTTGAAAATGCGTTGTGGTTGCCAAATCCTTAATTAAACAAATTAATTATTAGTTGAGTCGAGCCAAACATTTGTGTAAGGATCTTATATGTAAAAACGCTAATTAAAAAAAAAACTAATAATTCAGTAGTTGCAAAATGCATCACAGTGTGTTAAGATATAGAATAGATGGCTTTCATTTCAATTTTATGCATGTATTTATTGGTGATGCAACAGCCTTCTGGCATGTGTTAATATAGTGCAGAATAAAGCTGATGTGCAAGGCTGTAGGAAAATAAATAACACAATCTGATTTGCACAGTCTGTTTCCATATCATCGGCATGATGAGCTACTTTGTTGTTTGAATGAAGCAAATGATGTTTGGATTCAGCTGATTTATTGACAGCTCTGTCAAACTGCCACGAAATGAAACAATGACGCAGCCACTAAATATTGCGGGGGAGCACGGGGAGGAGAGCGGGGCCTGCCGGGAGTTACCCCAGCAATGTGCAGGAATGCTGCCCCGATGGGGAAGCCAGTGGAAAATGAACTGCTATTCACAGGCTTTTCTTTCCGTAGGGAGAAGCTGTCTGTGGCTCGGCTGCAGCGGGAAGTTGCCCAGAGTAAGAGCGAAGGAGCCATGGTAAGCTGTGCCTACTCGCTGCTTTGCAGTCCTTGTCTTACTGCCTCAGGCTCGTTTGGCCTGGCTGAAGGTGGTCACCAGAGCATCAAGGCTGTCTTGGACACAACAAAGGGTTGCCAATGACGTATTCATATATGTGAGAAAACTCAAGGCTTCGCTTCCTTGGAAAAGCCATGGCAGAGAAAAGCTGCTTCATTTTTCTGCTTATGGTCCTTACTGGAACCAGAAGCAAGGCAAGCACAGAAAGGCAATTTCAGATCAAAAAGGAGTAGATTTACTTGCCTATTAAATCTTAGCCAACCACAGAAAAATGGAAGAACATAAGCATGGAAACTTAAAAAAACCCCTCAATCTGATAATTTCGTAAATCATGTAATGCTCCTTGTATCTTCATTTTTCATGTACCATGAGATTAGCCTTGCGAGCAAAAGATGAAATGGCAGATTTTTGGTTAACCGCAAACCTCAATTTATAGAGTGCCTTATCTCTTCAAAACAATTTTCTTTAGGAGCCAACATGTGCTGAGTGTGCTTAATTACTTAATATCTGAGGAACTGTTCCCATCTGTTAAGGAGTTTGTTTGTCCCTGTCTTCAGATAAAACGTCTTAAGCTTCCATGGGATAGAGCAGACCTGTTCAAAAACCTTAAAACCCAAACTGGCCCCCTGAACATACGTGGAAGTGCCACTGATCTGAGCGAGTTGCACAGTTGGCTGTGAAAGACTTTGGTCCCAAGTTTGTTTAACTTAGTGGGGAGCAGCTGTAGAAGGTCTCTGGGGAGGGAGTGCTCTGTGAACTGTGTGATGCAGGGTCCTTCAAATCCCACCTGCCTCCAGTGAGTGCCGTTTATAAATCCTTAGTGTTTAATACAATGATGTGAGATTTGGAGGGACCTAAGTGACAGGTGGGAGAAACCAGCTCTGAGTTTATTGTTCTCACCACGCCCCCAGATATGCGCAGCTCAGCTGTGGGAGCCACTGTCCTCTCCCATCCCTACTCCACCGCAATGTTCCTGCCTTTGGAGTCTGCAGTGTGGTTGGGTTGGCCACAAGGAGACTTTCAGAGGGGGTTTAAGCAGTTGGGAAGCCTAACCCGTGGGTAATGTGTATGAATGGGCACAGAAGTCCTGGTGGAACTGAGGAACAAACTTTTATCAGGTAAAGTTGCAATCCAAGAGTCTGTGACTGAGATAAAGCTCCTGCTGCCTCCAGGAGGAATTTTGCCTGAGGAAGAATGGCAAAGATCAGGCATTGGACTTGCAATTGCATTTTAGTTTTCAATGTAAATAAATGTCAAAATCTGGGAAGAGCTGTTTACTCTATTTGAAATATTTCCTTTAATTTTTTTTAAACTAGCATTGCCTCGGAGGCACAGCAGTAATACAATATATTGAGTGTAAAATATACTTAGTGGGATAATCCAAGACTATATGAAATGAGCAATACTGATTAACCTTCTAGAGCTGGTAAGGTTTTTGGTATGTGCACCCACCTTGTGGTCTCCTCTCTTGACTGTCAGACACTTCTTACGTCTTTCACTATGGGTTTGTGGGATAGATCACTTCTGCCTGCTAACCAGGGTGTAATTTTGTATAATTTGTTGAGAGGCCAAGTGTTGTAACCCAATAGGAGCTGACAGGTAGCTCTCCAGGGGTGCCGTCTTCCCCCAAGGTAAATACTGGGTAGCTTTTCCCCTCTTCCCTGAGGGGTAATATCCACAATTATCCTGCAACTAGAGCCGAGAGCGAGCGCCCCTGTAGAGACGATTGCTTTGAAGCAGTTGATGTATGGAAAGTTCTTTGTGTCTCAGAGCTCAGAGCTGGTGATTTTAATATGAAACACAGCAGTCATTAATTAACATTAATGAACTTGCGGGGCTGTGAGCAGTGTGAGAGCAGCAAGGGTCCAGGGGCTAGAGTACTTGAACCCAGGGGAGGCCGGGGATTAAGAAAGTCGTGTAGCTGCGTTCCCAGGGCGTGCAGGGAGGAGCCGGCTGCACATCCTGGGTTTGGAGCAAATACTTTACAAACATCCGTAGCGAAATTTCGGCGAGGGATTCCGAGCCAGCAAGCCTTTGGCAAACGGCGGCGCTCCCTCCGGAGCGGCGCTGGCTGCCAGCAGGCTGCCCGCAGGGCGCCCGGCCCATGTGCTGCTCTTTTCGGAGTGACGGACATCCCCCGGGGCCAGCGCGGAGCCCGCCGGCGGCCAGCGGGCTGGGCAGGGCCACCAGCCAGCCACGGGGCGCCCCGGGGCTCGGCTGCGCTGTCACCGGCTGCGGCTCGGGATCAAAGGAATGGCACCCCCGCAGCCTCCCTGCCAGTGACAGGCCACAGCTTTATTTAGTCACTAATTAGCTAATCGCCTTTACTCGCTCCCATTTTCTTTTTGTTTGTTGTGCTGGTTAGATCGGCGTGAAGGTTTTCACGGGACCGGCTCCTTCATTTGAGAAGGGCACAGGTGACAGCATATGGCACCTTTAGTGGCACCTCCAGTGCCTCGCTCGTTCTCGTGCAGAGCATTTCCTGCAGTGTGAAGCAGAGCAGGGAGCGCAGGGAGCTGCCCTGCATCCTGGGAAGTGTGCAGGGCATCACACAAGCTTTTGGCAGGATGGCACCTCATGTAATACCCGCTAGTGTTTCCTGCTTCTTTAAAAAAAAAATTGTTTGGGTTTTGCTGTCACAGATAGGTCATGAGGGTAAGAGGTGACTGCTTTAGGTAAGCCACGCTCACTTTTAGGGTGAGCAGAGTCAGAGAGCAGGGAGTGTGTGCCCTGTCCCTGGGTGTGCTGGAAGGACGCAGTGCAGTGCATTTTCCCTGTCCTTCCCACTGTGGTTCACGCAGCACACCAGGAACCACTGCAAGGTGGACACGTACATAAAACCAGTGACAAACAAACACAAAGCAGGTGCTGTAGAAGCTACTGACACCGTGGTGTCTTTGCTCAAGAAATGGGTCTGTGCATCTGTACAGATAACATCTGGTGAGTGATGATGAAATGCATGTTTATGAGGAGAGGTTTTTCTGAGGCTGAAGATCAGACAGTGTGTGGTACCAGCGTGGGGGACCCACAGTGCTCCCCAAAAGAATTGGGCTTTTGATACGTCCCAGAGTTACAGTTTTCCTGACTGATTTGTTACTGGAAGGTACTACAGAAGATGAAATGAAGACACATCGTGTCAAGATAAATGTTTATCACCAAAAATATACAAGTAATCTTGTGATATGTTTTTTCCATATGATTGTATGGAAAATGTGATACCTCATATATTGGATTGAGTATGTATTTATGACTTACTTTAATTGTGAACTGAGTAATTCAGGCTGAATACATGACAATTGCTCAGGTTTCTTCATTTTATGAACTACCATCAGTAAATATTGAGTGCTCATTATCAAAATGCAGAATTTCTTACTGCCAACCCATCCCTTGAAAGTTTCAGCAGCATTGAGCCAGGATTGCTCTTTGACTCTTCCTGTCACTCATGGTCTTTAATTTCATAGTGTGCATGTTCACAGTTTTCTTAGTCATGTCTCTTCTGACTCATCAAGGATGACTCTTTGTAAAGGAAAAGGAGATGATCAGTTCATCTGTGTACACTTCTCACTGCATTTGATGGGGACTGTGCAGGTGTCTGTAGTGACAGAGATCCCATTATTAAAACAAGCAGCTTTCAAAGCAGATCACAAGTTTATTTCAAAACATGCTGAAGACTGAACACCACATTAGTCATCAAAGTATTGTTTTTATCTTTGAAGTACATGACTTTGCGCCTTGGGACACAAAACATGACCGGGAAAAGTGTTCATTTTTGTGAATTTTTCTTAGCAGTGTACAGTGCCAGGTTAGGAAAAAGATGAGAAAAATGCTGTCACACTTACATGGCTGAGTTCTTGTGGCAGAGTAAGTGTTGTTTTAGCAGAAACTAGTTTAAAAGCCTAAAATGAACCAAGAGTATACATAATTACATCATGTTTTGATAACTTGGATTAATTTATTAGTTACCCAGAAAAAATTGTCACTTTTTTGTTGATATCTCTGTTTGTATCTATCTTACACAGTTTTGTTAGTTTGTTCTTCCCATCCAAGTCCTTTAATTCAACTCTGTTTTCCATTAGTTCAGTGGCCTGTAACCTACATAAAAGAAATTGTACCACTCTGGCAATTTAACTGTGAAGGTTAAAGTGGGATGATATTGCCTTTTATATCTACACAGGTCTCACTTGGGGTGGGCCCTGGGCTCTGATTTACCATGTGTCCTGCTGCGTCTTTAAGTGATGCAAAGTGATTATCATGGGCTCTTCCTGGTACCCGTCTATTCCACACCTGCACCCTTTTGTTGAAAACACACCATGTTAAGTGAATGTGAGGTCCCCACTGAATAGGTTTCCACCCTCTGGTAATCCTTCTGCATTAGATTGATTTATGAATGTATCAGATTCTTTGTTAGCATGTAAACCACTAATTAATTTAAAGCTCTCTGTGGAAAAATTAAAGCCCTGGTTAAGGCTTTCAACAGGCTCAGATGGTGCTAATAATGGAAAAACGAGTTATATTAATGAGTTTTGATGCGATCAGCACAATTCTTGCTTTACAAACAGTTTTTGCAGTAAAAGAGTGGAGACTGCAAGTTTTTAAATAAAGAGTGGAAGAAATAAAAAAGAAAAGGCATAAAAAAATCTCGCAGCGTCAGTAAGATGTCCTATTATTATAAGGAACTGAGTCACTTCTGCTTGTTACAACTTTCTTAAAAGTAACAGGTTTAGATATATGTAAAAGCCTCTTCAAAAACCACGGGAAGTGCAAACCAGTCTTGTTTCCAGATTGAAACAGAAGTGGTAATCAGCTTTGAAAAGATCTGCCTCTTCTAATCAAGCACTGCCAAACCGGGGCGTTCACATGGAGATGGATGTGCTGAAGTGCAGAAAAAGTCTTGACTGAAACTGCATTAAAGTCCGTTGAAAGTTTGACTGTTTTATCAGCTTTTCCAAACTCCCAGGGGGGTTGTATGTAGTTTCTGTCGCTTGCTCTTTTGCTCAAGTTCAGGCTTTTAGCGTGGGTGCTAGTTTTTAATGACAAGAAAGAGGAGATCATACCCCAGCTTGATGGTGCTTTGTTGAGCTGAGTGAAATGAAGATAGAAAGCCAAATCTTCTTTTTAGGTTTGTTTTTTTTTTTTTTCTTGTAGGAAGCTAAAAATGCACAGTTATAGAGGCAGCCCGTGATTGTAGGAAATGATGCCTCTCCTGGGAGCTGCATTTACCTCTCCTGGTGCTCAGCTCTTGCAGGGTGCTGAGACTCAGGCCACCATCCCAGCCCTGTGGTCAGCACCGCAGCTGACATTAATGCTGCCCCATTAATCAGCTGGCAGGGAGCCCTCTGAGCAGCAGCAGGGTCAGTGTGCTCAGAGCCCCAGCTCCCAACATCTGCACTATGTACCAGGTTTTTAGGGAGGAGGGGGAATGCTGAGGTTGCTCTCCAGCCAGGGTGTTGCAGATGGCAGCACAATGTCCTGCCACGAGCACAGAAGCGCTTGCTGTCACCAGCGTGATGAATCCCTGTGAGCCCCTCCGGCCGTGGGGAAGGCTGCTGTTGCAGAAGCACCCGGGTCATTTAAAAATAGAGGATATTTAGTAATAAATGAAGTGTTAAAGATGAGATACGAAAGGCTAAATTGTCTTTCCCACCTTCCTGGTCCTTACGTTCTATGAAAGCATTTATATGTGCTTTAATTAGAAGGCAGCAGAGAGAGAGAGGCAAAGTAGCTGTTTTGAAATGTCTCTTTGAGTATTAAATATCCTAAGCCAGAAAGAGGCAATCTGACCCTTGTGCTGCCCTCTCTGTGAAGCTGTGTATTTATACACACATAGCCCTGCTGTCTGGCTCCTTTTTCTGAGAAACTTCATCATACAGCCCTCATGGAAACTCAGTGACATTAGTAGTAGTTTTAGCATCAATAATGATTATTGAAATTCTTTACAAGCTTGGTTTAATGCTCCTGGACCTCATTAGTTTTTCACACTTCATTAGGCCAAATGTCCTCATTCACAACTTCGCAGTTTCATCTTCAGTGGTTTTAAAATAAGACCTTATGTCCTGGGTACTTTTTTTTGTTTGCTTCAAATTTGTAAACACGTGGGTATTTTGAAGTTCTGTATTTTAAAGCTTTTATGAATTTAATTATTCTCTATGATTTAAGTTGCTGACACTTTCAGCGGTCATTTTCCAACGAGAGCCCGATTGCCTGTGCTCAGAGCCGGCCGCCCTTCAAAGCGTGGGTTGCCCTGGCGCGGAGAATGGATTTCAGAGCGCGGTTTACCCACCGGACTCCGCGCCGGCCGTGGTTCCCGCGGGTCGATTTCCCCGCGGCGCGGCTGGGTGGCGGCCGGGCGCTCCCCGCTCCGCCCGCTGCCAGGAGAGGGCGCTGCAGGCACGGGAAACGCGCCCCCGGCGCTCCCGGGGCTGCGGAGCGGCGCTGGGAACTCGCCCCTCCAAAGGCAGCGCTGCTCCGCCCGCACCTTCGGAGGCTTTTGCCGCGGTCACCGGCACGGAAAGACCAGCACTGCACGCGGAGGAGCAGAAATAAGTTTTTTTCCCCTCAGCTGGAACTCATCGAAGTGGTGTCTCTCCCTCTCTCTCTCTCTCTCTCTCTTCAGCAAGTATTTAGTCAACGTAAAAAAAGAAAAGTCAAACAGAATTATGTAAAAATCGCTGAGCACGGAAGAAAAAACCCCAACGAACCCAACATAAAAATGCATTTATATAAGGTCTGAAAGTAAAACAGAGGCAATCTGCAGAAAGCATGTCATCTCAGCTAAACTGCCCTCCAGTAGAAATTGCCATTTATAGATAACAAAGGCGGGGGATGTGCAAGAGCAGAAAGGGCACAGGCAGTCTTATAGCATCTATGGGTGTGTGGAATATCGGAGTGGCAGTTGGCTCCAGCGTGAAGCAAATCCTGCTTTATGACTGGAAGCAGATGGATTCTGCTCCAGGCAATACCTCACCGCCTAATGGGAGTGATGCGCCCATGCACTAATAACAGTGAATTGCAGACATTTTCATATCAAAGGTTAAGCTCTGCAATCCTGAGCTCCTTCAGGCAATGGCAGGAGTTGACTCAAGTAAGTCACACACTCACTGGATTAATATTTTTGCAAGGGTGACCTGAATAAGGCCACCAATCTGCAGGCTGAAAAGGCAGAACATTTATGGTCTGGTTTTAGCTCATGCAAAAAAGGGATCTCAGGTAGAACTGAATTAGTCACAACATCTAAGGATGAGGAAGAGGAAAGGAGAATGTGTGCACTGGGCCAACAGTTTGAATGTTATGCAAACTAGGAAGGTAAATTTATACAGATTAGTAGCAGTGAAACTGCTGTGGTATACTTGGTGTTGCAACTTTTTTCTTGAAGTAGCTGGGGAAATTAGTATGTTACAAGAAGTAAAAGAAGTCACTACATTTTTGTTGGGCTTGGTTCTTTGGTTTATTTTTTGATGGCCAGTAGCTGAACTACTACTGTAGAATTTATAATACTTTCCAGCAACTTCTTCTGTAGAAGGTCTGTTTCCATTGTTAATTTGGAAAACAGAGAAAAATCAATCAATTTATCTTCTTAAGACTTTTTAAATTTTTTTTTTAATTAAATTTTTGGGGTTTTTTCCCCCTGTATGGGGCAGGAAACATTACCAGGAGGGAGAGAAAGTTCCTGTATAAGGAAGGGCAAAATTTATATACAAAGGGTATTGCTCAGTTGTACTGCTTCTATTAATTTCCTATTTATTTAAATTCATGCAGTGTTCTTGGAGCATGTTCTCTGAAGTCAGTGCTGACCCTTGGATTGAGTCAGCTCAGGCAGTGCTTTTAATTGCATGTGAGAGTGAAAACTCCTTGTTGCAACAAGTCTTTGTTCAGCATCCAGCCCATGGAGCCCTGATCCATAACTGCTCCACAGCACCAAGAGAGCAGGGTAAGGTTCTGCTGGCTTGCCCAGCTCCCTCTGGGCAGGGACACAACATAGGTATATAGAAAATAGTTTGTTGAGGATGAATAAAAGAGACACAGGAGAAATTGGGAAAAAATCTTGGCTCATTTCTGACCACCGAACACTTTACAGGTAGACAGGAAAACTATTTACAGCTCATCTGAGCAAGATTTGGACTTTATATTTTGGACATTCTTTGTGCCATGAAGTCCCATGACCTTTTTTATGCTGTTTTTCTCTTGGCAGAGTATAATCACATCTCTCTGCAACTTCTCTCCAAGATTTAAAAGAACTATTAAAACAGAGTAAGGAAATACTGTCTTTCTGTACTAAATATATTTAACTTTTTACAGATCCATACAACTCGAGCAACTCTGGTTCTTCCTGTCCTTTCCCTCCCAACTCCAGTCTCATAAACTTTAATTCAGCTTTTGCTTTGTCAGGAATTTGCTTTTACATACTTTCTGTTTGTGTTGGCTCCGTGTCCATTGCATTGTGATAAGGCATCTTTTGATATTCTACGGGATCTTTCATAATGAAGATCTCATGACATAGTTTTCCAAGTCTGGAACTGGTGATCAGACTCGCTTGCATGTCCTGCAAGGGGAGACTGTCTAGACTGTGGGAATGACTGTGATGTTTGGATTGTGTTATTTCCATACCGCTTGGCATGATGCACCCTGTAGTTAGTCTGGAAGTTAATGAAAGTGCCAGGCCTGGTACAAGGCCTTACCTGGCTGTGAAGTGGCTTTCCTTCATTCTCCAAACTGCATGGAAAAGTTGTGCCTTCTGTGTAGTACCTTGCTGTGTGACTGTAAATAACGAGGCACTTAAAACCCTCTTCACTACTTTCATTAAGGGTCATGTTCTTTAAGTTTGGTGTCCTACAAGGCCTGTAATTACCTTTTCCACCTAAACCCTTTATAATCTTGGAAAAGATTTAATTTTTGATCTAAGTAGCTAATTTGTAAAACAAGATTTGTTCTGACTCTTTTGCTGTTTGTCCATGTAGGCAGTGAACTCTTTGGGGAAGAGGCAGGGTCTTCTAAATAGTGCTGATTGATGCTTGGGCCCTGGAGTGCTGGTGTGCCATGAACAGTCACAGCCCAGGGGCTTGGAATGAATAGCGAGAGGGGATTTGGCTCAGTGTGCACCGTTCACACGACTGTCATTGTGTAATTACATCTTTACGATGCACATTTGTGATTGGCATCCATGGTGACACTGCTTATTTAGAAATACTTTCGGAGTGTTGGAGAAAAATCATTATCTCTTGGGAACATCCTGTTCCTGGTGGTAAGTATTAAAAAGTGCCCTGCGGCAGTGGCTGGCACAGTTTTCCATTTAAGAAACTTTTTCCGTGGGTGTCTCTGGAGAAGCAGGTCAGAATTTCCAGGTGCTTGTTGGAAATCTTGAGTTATGTACTACTTCCTGATGTCATTCATAATTAACCACCTCAGAAGGGAAAACTTGTGATGTAGGAGATACCGTCAGAAAATACATGCACTAAGTGAGAAGTTGAAAATTAATTTCATACTAAAGCTAGACTTTGAGAGTTGCCAGCTCTCATAGTCTAAAGGCAGGTTGCCAGTGCTTGTATCTTCCAGCAGTGGATAAGGGAAACCTGTTCACAAATAGGTGGGAGGAAATAAGTGGAAGTCAAGGTATGAAGACTGCACGTGATCTAACACACATCAGAAGGAAGAGCTTGAGGAGGAACATGAGCAGGTGAGCAGAAATACTCTTGTGAACCGCAAGAAACAAGAATATCAGCTCTGGAAATGTGTTTAATGTGTAAAGGGAGACAGGAGGGAGAAACTTTTCTCAGTTTTGCTCTCTCCGTGTAGCTACTGACTTACAGCTTGATGCCTGGGCAGGAGCAGGACCAGCAGTACTCGATGGCATTGCTCCCCCTAAACCCACAGCAGCTGAAGCTGAACCAAACCCTTGTGCACCTGATTCCCAGGGTCCCAGCTCTGCTTGTGGGGTCATTTGCAGTGTGGGTGGTTCTTTTCAGCCCCATTTAGACAAGTTTGTTCATAATTCTCCTGTATTGAATTTGATGTCAAACTTGATGGCTTGAGCAAGTGACAGGAGTTGTTTGTTTTAGTAATATATTGCAGGAGTCTCCAGAGGCACTGGTGAAGAGCAAATTTCCTGTTCTGCACATGTGCAGCAGAATTTATTTCTTACCAAAGCCTAAAGACTATATCACTACAAAGAGTTTGCTAACCCACTCTTCATATTCCTTGTGCCTAGTGGGCTGTACCCAGACTGGCATGGCTGGGATCCAGGAAGCCTCTAAAGCCTCGCTGAGCTGCCCTGATTCAGGGCAGAGGGGTCACTCCCCCACTTTTACAGGTTCTGGCCCAGTGAAAGACAAGAGAGCTATGTGTGGAAATGATCTGAAACCTTAGTGTGCTGGCCAAAATGTACTAAATGTACTAAATGTACTCTCCTGACTCCTGTTTCAGTGCTCTACATGGCAGAAAATGCACACGGAAAGTCCTGAGTTTTAACTGTGTGATTATGTGTTTTACTGTCCAGGAGCAGAACTTCTGCTCAGTCTAACAGCTGCTGATTTTTTTTCAACTAGTGCTGAAGGTGGAAGTGGCAGAAGAGGGGAGAGCTGCACTGCATGGTTCTAGTAGTTAGTATTTTCTGTAGAAAAAGAAACATAGACACTTTTTTCTCTTCAAGAATATCAAGCTAACACTTACAGCTGTCAACACTCACTATTAAGTTGAAAAAGCCACATTGTTTTTTATGTCTTAAAAGAGATGTGTATGTGACTACATGCAATTAATAGATTAGGATAAACTAGGGTTAAATCCAATAAAACAGATATATCCTGCGTAGTAATATTAATGTGGTAATGAAGAGCAGAGAAGAAAGTGTCAGAGTTTTTATATCTGTTTCTGACCTTCAGCTGTACAAGTGTGTTCAGGCTACTTGTTCTAATAAGAAAGGGGACTAAAGGAGTAGAGCCTCTAAAGGCTGGCACTTAGAGTTGAGCTGAATTTCGTCTCTGGAAACACAAACAGAAATTCAAATGAACCTATTACCGAAAAGTGATACTGCAAAATTATATCAGGTGGAGACAAAATCTTTTAATTACTCCATGTTGACCAACAAATGAATTAAAAACTGCATTAAAAATTATTTTATTTTTTCATGTTCTGCCAGGTACCAGATTTTCAAACTCAGGCTGGCCCCTGAAAGTTGAGTCAGTTCTTCTGAGTGTGTGTGTTGTCAGCACTAATAAAGATTTTGCAGTGGCAGCTCTGTTAAAAATACCACAGAAGATGTGCCAGCTAACAGAAAAACCACAGCATTTCCCTATTGCCTGTAGCTGTGCCTGCACTGCTAGAGGGGTGAATATGGAAAAGAGACACATTTGTCAGAAAACTAAAGCAGTAGGACTCTGGAATCCATGCAAGGAACTGCTGAGTAAATAAGGCATCTTTTTTTGCAGTTACTTACCAACCATAAATGGGCTCTACAAGTGGACACAGAAAAACTGTAATGAGGTCTGACATGTTCATGAGGAATGCTGTAAAGAGCCTGAGGAAAAGAAATGCTGTATGGGGAGGTAGCAGCAAAGTAGTGATGCCAGAGGTGTTGAATGTGTCAGCTGAGAAAGGCAAATAGAGGAAAATATTGGTATATCCCGGATCTGTGGGGGTCTGATGGCACTGCAGACTGTTCTGAGCCACATCTCATGACTGGCATGCTTAAGTTCTACTTCTCCCAGCCTCAACCTTAGATCTATTTCAGTTAACTCCTTGGTATTCTATTTATTAGCAGGAAATGCAAACATATTAATGAGAAGTGCAGAAAGGGAAGAAGCCCTAACACTCCCCAGCATCAGGGCAAAAAACCACATACTATCCTAGCCTGTGAGTAAATCCCAGAGCTCCCTGGAGCACCAGAGTTCCAGTGACCAATCTGTTAAAGCCAAATAAAACTCTCAGAAGTGTGTTTTTTCTTAGTGCTTATCCTGTGTTTATCCTGCTGCCTTAACTCCTATCTCACTAACACAGATCCGAGCGGGAAACACTTGGTTCAGCCCCATGCCCATTTGTTCTGTGACATTCAGTCCTTTAGAAAAGAAACCATTTATATCATCTGAAGGCCACGTTGGTCAGTTACAGAGGAGGCAGGCACGCAGGCACTGCAGATAAGCAGGAGGCATTTAGGATGTGGCCGTGTCCCTGCTGGGGGTTACTGTCACCCCAGCCTGGGCTGGGATTATGCTGCTGCTCCATCTTCTGCTTCATCGCACCTCCCGCCAGGTTACTTCAAAGCCCTGCTGGGGGCTCAGTTAAGCCTTGCCTTGTTCCTGTGCTGAGCCTCAGGCATTTCTCTGCTGAGTGGAGAGGCTGGTGACCTCCAGCTGCCCATCAGGAGGGATCAGTCTGGGGCAGTGACCTTGTCTACCAGCACAGCTGGATCTAGAGGAAACCTGGTGGCTGGGCCCTCCTTGTTACTCGTGCTCTGGGCCTATGTCCCCCTTCACTGCACACTTCAGGGAGTGTAGCAGTAAATACTGCATTGCTTCACATGAATTCTGTAGGTTAATATCCATACCAGGTGTAAAAGTGTGGCATCGGTGACACATGGCATTTCATTGACTCTTTTCCCTGTCCCTTTTCTTCTGCCCTTTCACAGACTGTTTTATTTCTGCTGGACTCAATTCCACTGCAACAAGTTCCCTTAAATGGACAGGCATCAATGTTTAAGAAATCAAAGTCCAGCATGACTAAGAATTCATAGTCTTCCATTCACTTCTCTCCCCTCACTCTGTCTGGCCTTCATAGCCATTTGCAAGTATTGAAACATACTGTTCTGTGGTAATGTTTACATAGTCACTTATCGAAATATTGCCACCTGGTTAAAAGGAACTTAAATAAATCTTCTGAGTCTGAGCTGACCACTGTTCATGGAATTATCTTCTACAGACACTCCAAACAATGCAGAGAGGACCTGGAAAATGCCTGACTTTTAAAAAACACTTGTTAATCTTTCTTATCTGTGGGATATCCTGGTTTTCAGAGCTCAAGGATTCCCTTCACTCCTTCCTCCTTTCAGACTATGTCTAGTCTGAAATTTCCTCCAAACTGACAGCAAATACCTATTACTTAGCTATAAAAGAAACCAATGCCACATCAAAAGCTAAATGTAATCTCAGCAAGTGTGGAAATTACCCTAAACCATGTGGCCTAAGGCTCATCTCGTGCACCTGCACAGAGCACAGTTGTTGCTATAGGTCACACAAAGTCTGAAGAACCTGTACTTGAGAGAACTTCACACAAATCTTCTGGCCCTTGCTGCAAGACTTCTGATCCAAGAGGAAGTTTCTGCTTACGAAATATAGACAATATCCCATGAGGTCAGGCATATTCTTGAACCTGGGTCCTTCTTGGACCTGGGTTCATTTATTTCTTATCTTTGTGAGTGGGGAGTTCACTCCTGTGGCCTGTTTGTTCAAATGAATTGACTAGAAAGTGACTGAGAGCCTTGCAGTTTGTCATCAGTAGAATATTCAGCTCTGAACTCTCGGAGTCTGTCAAGTATTTTGGTGTGTAAATGCAGGCTATAACTGTGTTACTAGTTAATGTTTTTGTGCCAGTTTCATTTATTCATAGATATAGTTTTGTTCTTACGAAAAACTCAAGTTCCAAAAGCTCAGTTCTATTTCTGTGAGCTGGAGCTTTTGTTTTGCCAGACAGCTTTTTCCCTTCTGTTTTCTGCATTGCTACTTTGTTATCCCTTCAGGAAATGTTCAAGAATTGCAGATCTGATGGAGAATTGTAGGAGAATCAAACAACTGGCACTTCTCTGGCCCAGGTGGCTTGGCTCTTGCAAGTTGTTCTCTGCACACACTCTTTTGTGCTGTTTTATGGTTCAAACACTATTATTATAAAATTTCTGGAATCAAACAAGTGGGAAACATAAACAGAGAGACTGGGGATTTTTGCTTGTTTGCAACTGAATTAGAAAAGGCTCTTTGTAAACAAGTTACCTTGGTTATAAAACTTTGTTTCTAATAAGAAGATATTGTATATACCAGGTATAAAAACCCAAACAAACAGCTTTATGCCTAGTTAGAAATCTTAATGTAACGCAAGTCACCTTACCAAAAAAGCACTTAGCAAAGGGCTTGAAATTATAATTACCCATTGTAATCTGTTTCAGGGATTTTTTTTTTCCTTGTATTACTTAGCAGTCCCACTGTTTCTAAGTTTGGTATTGACAGGGTTTTTTACTTCAGACTTTTGAATACTAGGTATTCATATGGATTATGTCTATCTTAATAGAGTTTGCAAGTTTTTATTTGAACTTGAAAAACATTTCATTATGTTTAATTTAGAGAAATGAGATTTCTTTAATTGCTGTCTGTAGAAGCTATTAGAAGCTCAATTACATTTGCAAATTCATTTTAAGAAGTGTTATCATTTAAAGATTACTAATTAAAAAAAAAAATCATGACCTGACTATGTGGGACTTTCAGGTTCACTAATAGTATTCTCTCTACACCCCTCCAACTATATAGAAAATAATATTTAAAATGGAGAAATGAATTATGCTAAGAACCGAAGCAAGTTTTCAAAATTGGGCTATCAACTGCGAATTTGAATAAACAGCAATAGTTTTCTTAGGGAGACAAGATTTTCAAAATACGTATTACTTGCCTACATTAAACATTGCAAATGTGACTCAGAGAGGAGCTTAAGAAGCTGAGAGAATGGTGGCTGCTGGGGTGCAGGTGTTCCACCTGTATGAAGTCTGCCTGTGGGTGTACTGCTGTCAGGAGCTGTGTGTGAGCTCTGTGTCTGTAGCCGTGTCTCCAGGACAGGTGCTAAAAGAGGTCCACAGAGTTCACTTCAGTCTGTTCATTTCTGGAAGTCTATGAGGGGGATTTTTTGGTATTTAATTTCTTTTCTCAAGGGGACTCCGATTTTGTGTGGCCTGTCACTGGGTGTTTCACAGAATCAAAGAGCTGCTGGGCAGTCAGAGCTCCCTTTTGGAGCACTGGCAATTCACCACAGCTCCTGGAGGGGATGGGCAGACAGTGATGCTCACTATCCAGCTCGGAGCCAAAAGGTTTTATGAGTTATTTAATTTATTTTTTTCCCTTGTAAAATAAATGTTATTACAATTCCAACTATATATACAGTACTGCTGGTGTAATAGCCTGCCTAATTCAGATTAATTGCAGGCTTGCAATGATAAAGGAGCTTCAGCACAGCAGTTATTCTGTCGCACAGATGCAATTAAAACCATATCAGTGCAGTATAAATAATGCTAAATTAAGTTGCTGTCCTTCCACATGGTGGCAATTTTGAGCTAGTGCACAATGAAAGCTAGCATCTTATTTTGTTCAGGAGTAACTACACCAACAAACAGTTTCTAATTTCCTTGAATTGCTCTGGAGCAGTGTTATCCCCCAACAGTGTGACGTGTGTAAACTACTGTCACCAAAATATCACTAATAACAATAATAATGAGCATTTCCTGTCTTGTTACTTATTCATCTTAGAGGCAAGGAAACCTTGAGTCTTATATCTGAAACTCACAGGATACGTGTGCTAGTCTGAGATGAAGCCAAAGAGACAGATGTGCTAGCATATAAAACTTTCATAGTGGAAAATGAATGATTTGCTTCAAATTCTTTAATTTTAACTGGTTTCAAGGCATTTTTAGAAAATTCTAAAACAAATTATTTAGTGTCAGTTAGATTTTCCTGGGTTTTTTTGGGCAGCCTGTCATTTTGGGAGCAGAATGCTGTTCTAAAGAACCATCATTTTTTCTTACTGGTACGAAAAAGCTAGAAGATACCAGCCTAAAATTAGGATACTGCTTTTTATACTATTTATATCTTACTGTTGCAAAGCTGTAGCAGGAATGAGTTTAAGGAAAATGGTTACATCATAAAATAATTGGGGGAAAAAAGTAGAGGCTTAATATAAATCAAGAAAATTTCTTCCTTAGCCTCTGTAGTACAATTCTGTGTCAGGCGAAAGGTGAAATGAAAAATGAAAAAATTTGTTTTTGTTGCAAAGCAGCCACAAAACCTCAACATTAACTTCCTTATTTTGAAGAGATGTGGAAATAAAGCTGCCTCTCCCTCCGTGAACCCTCCAAGTGTTCATGTTATTGCTATTTTTACTTCAATGCTTCACTGTGCTTTAAATACACCTTAACTTCATCCCTGGGAAGGTTTTGTGTGTTTAAGTGTATTTGTCAGTATTCCCAGTGTAGCTGGAAAAGGTAATGAGGGACAAAGGCATATTAACTGCCACTGTTGGGAAGCCCTGCCTTCAATAGCTGGCTAATTTAATAAGACTTTCTTCACTTAAATGATTCAGCTGTAAGCAGCCTGTAAAAATTGTAATAAGCACAATAAGCAGTGCACTTCTTTTCTCCCCGTTCTTTGGGGTAATGTTTTTTCATGCTGACTACAAAGTCCACTACAAGGAATGCTGCAATGTTCTGCAAAGTTGTTTGTCAGTGCCTGGGTTTATTTTTGCAGAGAAGTATTGATTACAGAATGAGAAACATTTGGTTTAACAGGGATCGATGAGTAGCAAACAAAGGACACTGAAGTTTGACTCATTTTAATTTGAACGAAAATACAGTACCCAGTGCAATTCATGATGAAATAAAAAATGATATATGCTCTCTGGTTTTTAATCACATTTCTTTCCTGTCATTTGTGAGTGAAATAGGTTCAGATAGAGGACTGTAATATCCTGTGTGCTGGATTTGGGACCAGGTTGCACACGGGGAGTTTGGAGGGAGAGCGCTGGGCTTTGCAGAGGGGGGACAAGCAGGTCCACGTGCCTCGGGAGAGAGGTGAGAATCTCACCCAAGGGGTTTCCTCCGCCTTCTCTGTAAGAGAGATGAAGGCAAACCACCTTGGACTCCTTGATTTGTTTGATTTGCAGGACCCAAACACAAGCTCTCACAAAATACCTGTAACACAGAGAACATTTGTACTTCCCTTTCCCCAGCTTCCTGGGCCATGGGCAGCTGGGGCTCAGGTATATTTTGTGGCACTTGAACAAATACCATTTGATCACCATGCATTTTGTTGGGACAATTAAATATACATGGCATCAGAAAGAATGGGTTACTTTGTTAAACCAACTTCAAGACCAAGTTGCGAATTCCAGTTTCTATTTCAGTTAATATTTCATAATTAATTATTGAAAAATGGAATTGCTTCACCATACCTCTCTCATCTCTTGTCCCAGGCTGTTCTATGGCTCCTGCCTGCAGCAGTCTCTCAAAAGGGCATGCAAGGGTAATAAAATAGTGTGTCTGAATACTTTGAATGTGCATATTTATTCATAACAGTATTGGGCATTGACTTGCTAGAAAAATTAATTTTAGTGTGTTTCTAGTAGTTGCTATTTGTTTGCTTCATTCAGTTGTCATTGTTGTCTTCTCTGTGGCTGTATTCTCTCTGGCTCATGGGATGTTGTGTTGTAAACCTGGCTATGAGTCTGTTAAATTATGACTTTTATGGCAAGGTATCAGAGGAACAGCATCAGAAAATGCATTAAAAATAAATGCATAAAGACTCAGTTTAGGTTAGCAATGACTTAATGGTGCTTCAAACTTTAAACCAAAAGATATTTTAATCTTTTCTTCCCATCATTTAAATTCATTGCAAAGTATCTGTTTGAAATCAATATTAATTACACAGAAATTGTGAGCCTCTTTAGCAAATGCTTTAAAATAGTTGTTAAAAATTTAATGGGAAGGTTATTAGCCTGATTTTGAGCAACATTAAGCCTGTGCTAAATATTTCATGTAGACTTTTTGGACAAAATATTGGTCCCATGTTTGCATAATTAGCAGTACCATAGGAAACCTCTTCTTACGATGCGCTGAGGGAAGCAAAGAACAAATTCAAGACTTAATCAGCAGCTCTTCCCCCTACTTACAATGTAACCTTAATGATGAGATTGCATGTGTGGCCCTTTTAAGACATTTTTGATATTTGAACTGATCAGTCTGGTTATATCTCCCTGATCTGAAGAGCTGCTTTTCATAAGACTCAAGGATAAGCTAAACAGGAGGGAGCAGCTCCTAATGGAAGTGTTGGGCTGTCCCTGATGGATAGCAGTGCCCTGTGCAGCCTGCACAGGGTGTGTGTGTGTGGGCGTGGGGGTGTGTGTGTGTACCCCACCCCTCTAATTCTTCCCTTGCAGTCCTCTTTAGTTTTAAGTCTTGACACACAGCCACGTTTTTCTTTAACATGTAGATAAAATTATTGATTATGGAGGTATGGTTTTTTATGTGAAAGATAAATTAACAAGTTAAAAAGTAAAATGCGCTGGTATGGTGGGCTGACCTCAGCCTTGGGTCAGCTTTGCTCTTGCTCCCCTTCTTCAGCGGGACCTGGAGGACAAAAAAATGGCAAAAACGTTCGTACACCAAGATAAAGACAGGGAGATGGAGAGTTTTGGAATGAGAAATCTGCTTGAGTTACTGAAATGCTTGACCGTCATGAGGAGAAATCACCAAGTACTTCTCTGAGAACTATTTTCATGAAGTTAGTGCTGCCATTCTGATGAAACAGGTAAAAGAGTTAAAACTCCAAGTCCCTGACTTGGAAGGCTTTAGTGTCATCCATGTCTAGATTTAAAGTTAACAATGAAATAGCCCTGAGAGAAAGAAGAGGTAAGGCATCAGCCTTTCCGTGCCAAACCTTGCCGTGCCACACATTCCCTCTGCGTGCTGGTGTCACGCTGTTCAGAAGCAAAGGACCTGTTGTGCATCCCTCAGCCCCGCAGCACCATGTGCTGCTGTCTGCCTTCCAGGCTGCCACCTGCCCCATCCACGCTCCTGCTTCCTCACTCAAAAGACAAGACATTTGCAGTTTGGTAGGATGTGAAAGAACTGGGTGCTGACATTTGTGACACATCCCAGGGGACTTAAAGCAGACAGAAATGGTTGAGCTCCTCTTGGCAAACACTTGTATGGCTTCACAAGGTCAGTCCTTAGACCAAGAGAACCGCTATTAACCAGCAACTCTGAGAATAAATTGTGTCTCTTGCTCTCTTCATGGAGTGCTGAGGAACAAATCACATTTTTCTGTCAAACACATGCGTTACTTCCAACCTAGTTATAAATAGTTTTCGTGCATTTTGTTTTGATCGTGAGTAGCTCAGATTGGATTCCTTCCTTAACTTTTAGAAGATGACTTAACGTGTGGTACATGTCCCTGCCTCGGTGAGGAATGAAACATTTTGACACGAACATTTCTACAGCTACGCGAAAAGGAGCTTGCTGAAGTGCAGGCGCTGGCTCAGGAGCATAATGAGCAGCCCGTGAAACTTTGTTCCATGTTAAAATATTCCGGTACTTGCACGAAAGGATAGGTAGAGTTTGCTAACACTGTCTTTCACTCTAGTTTGGTTCACATGAATTTTTTGCCTGTTTGGAAAGTTATCAGGAATTTGACTGGGTGATGTGATGAAAGTCGGGATCTCTGGGGAGGCTGAAAAAGGGAAGCAAGAATGAAGTAAAGGTTATGCTTCTAAGAAGAGAAGGGTACAGCTGTGCTGCAGAAGGCAAGGAGAGGAAGCAGGGAAAAATAGTTTGAGCAGAGCTCATGGAGAGAAGAATCTGCAATTAAAGAGGAATTGGCAAGTGGGAATACATAACTTCATTGGAAGATGGCAATGATTTTTCTGGTGTTGAAATGAACTGAAGCATTTCACATGATACTATTTTAATTTAACCTTTTCTTCACATAGCATGCTAATTCTACTATTTTCTATAAAGCTTATAGTCACTGTTAAACCTTTAACCAGTTTTGTTTATTTCTTCTCACACACCTAATTTTTTGCACAGGAATGAAGTGGGGTTAGCACAGAGGAGCTTATAAAATGCATTGTGTCAGCACAAAATTCCTGCAAAGTTCAGGGACGTGTTTTCTTCTTCCAGGAGACAAAAAAAATCTAAAAAATCTCTGTTTAATCCTGGCCTTTCTGTATGTTAGGCTCACTTCCCTCTTCTGACACTTCATTATGGATTTTCTGGGTTTGAATAAAAATCTAGTTCTCTTTTCTGGTGGATAAGGTCACTACTGCTGGGAGCTACTTTCTGTGTGTAGTATACTTGAGTGTTTTGTGTCCTGCAGACTGAAAACTTCCCAAGTGTGTGTGGTCTCTTACTCCTTCTTCTCCCCACTTCACAGTGTTTAATGTCTGTGATCTGACTGAAAGCAGATCTGCTTTCTGCCTGCAAGAGATGGCAGAAGTGCTGCAAGGTTGCCAACAAATTCTTGTGAAGAATCCTGGCAGTGAGGGCTGATAGTGTTGTTGCTGCGCAGCTGTCCCGGGGGCAAGTCTTTGCCCCATTCACGCTGGAGAATTTTGGTGGCTGGGAAGAGAACCCAGAATTTCAGGGCCATAGGTCAGTGCTTTTGTTTCTCACCTTCTAGCCTTGTGACTGGTTTGTTGTTCATCCCTTACCCTGAAAAGAGCAGGAGTTTTGTGCAGCAACAGTACGTGCTCATATAAACTGTGTTGTAATTCTTGCCCACGCAGTGGCTGAATTGGAACTGGACATTGGGGTCATTCCAGAAGTTCCTAATATTTAGGGATTTCATTCCTTAATGTTATTGTTCTTTTAATGCAACTCTGTTGTTCGTTTAAGAGTACTTTTCCTAAGGTAATTTCTACATTCTTTTTTCATATGAAAAATTCCCCATGTGGATGTGCTGATCTTTTTGTGTAGGATGATAACACAGGCTTTCCCACGTGAATAGAAGGAGTAAATGGCAGCAACAGCATTCTCTGGCCTATCAGCAAGAGGTAAATGAAACTTAGAAATAGCTTGCACAGCTCTTTGACCTGTAGGGAGAAGTTTGGGTTTGTGGATCTCTGCTGTCTATGCAGTTCTCTATGAGAAGGTCTGGGTTTGTGGTGAGCAGGAGCATGGCCGTGCCTGTAGGTACAGCACAGTCCATCTGCAGGACAGACAGGGGAGCTGAGAGCAACCTGCAAAATGCCCTGGCAGCGAGATGGAGAACAGGATACTCATCTGCTTTCCAGAGTGTCACCTTTTGTCTCTCCTACCCGTGGAGATCTGGCTTTGTACATAATGTGGGAAGATTTATTTGAGGACCAGAGCATGGTCAGCATAGCAGACATGCAGAGGTCGATGCTGTATCAGAATAAGATCGTTGTGGCTGCTGTGATGCTGAATAAGCCTTGAAGGCATGGCTGAACCTCTGGTTTACTGTCCATTGTTGTAGTCAAGCTTTACTGTCAGGTAGCTCAGGCACAGCCTCGAGTCAGCTTGGCCACTCAGGTGTTCACAGTAGCACCTGAGTTTCCTCCGAGGTGGCTTCTCAGTTCCTGTAGGGACAGCTGCATATTTGGTTTTAAGCCCAGTTTCTGTAGGCACCACTATCTTCTGAAAGCTTTTCTTAAGTCCTAGGTGGTAATTATATATTTCTTTTATTTCTTGTTACCCACTGACTCGGGAGATCTTACGTGTCTGTTCAGCAGCAGTGACAAGATGTTGAGAGTGTTCTGCAAGAGCCTCTGGAGCAGGATCATTTTGAAGCTGGAACTGATGGGATAGAAGCTGGAGCAATACTGACTGCTGTGAATATTCTTCCCATATCATTAGCCTGAGTTATCCTTCGTGAGCCTTCTGTACAACTGCTGTGTGTCTTCTGCCTGGTGCTGAACTCTCTGCTTCTCCTCCTGTGGCAGAAACCGAGGATTATGCAGCACCTGGCAGGACATGGTTATGTAACAGTAAGGACAGTGATTAGATAGTTTAGTTAGAACAATGTATTTATTTACCAGTAATTTGTTTCTTGTTGTGCAGTTTTCCATTTTCCAGGTATTACATATGGCCAGAGAACATATTACAGAGAACCCCTCTGTTCTCTGAGTAATTCCTCCTATTTTTTCACAAGCATATAGATATTTCATTTAAACCTTTGCAGCCTCCCTTTGTGGCATCTGCTTATTTATCACTGTCTTTAAAATCTGTTTTCCACTTGGCAATGTTCATATTTTTGGTCCCCTGGTTACTGCTGTTGTAAATTATTATCCACTAAGATTTATAGCTGTGAGATTTGTACAAATAGGCTGTCTCCCCCATTTAATGGCTTATCTCTAAGATACCTTTGTTACTTACTAATGAAAGTGTACGGATAATTTTTATATACATTTTTGCAGGTATGTAATGAAAATTTAGGTCAGACATGGAACTACGTCAGGCTGTCTGACAGGCTGTAAGTCTCCCTGCACCATCGGCACAAAGCAGATGGGTGGTGAACCCACTGTAGCTTCCCGATGACTTAAGCTGTTCCTAGGCATGGGAACCCCATCACTGAGAGAGTATAACGTAGTGCCACGTAAACTCCTTGGGGTTTTATTGATTTGTTATCTCATTTAAATTCACAAGGATAAAATTTAAATTCGTTTCTGTTTAACAGGGGTCACATGGAAAAGGCTATAAATACATTTTTTAAATTGCAATAACATTTTAAATAACTTTTAGCTTAATTTCTCTGTTCCTCTTAAATTATAATTAGCCACTATTGAAACAGAATTTTAAAATCTTTATATGATGTTCTTTCACTTAAAAATAAAAAAGTTTGGCCATGACATATGTAGGTTGATCCAGATAGAGCTGTATGTTGTGGGTTGGGTTTTCAGGTCCTATGTTTTAAGAATTAGCAAAGCCCACATCCTACTTGCCTTTGAGAGTTGTTGGTAAAATTAATGACACTTTTATTGCTCTCATATTGGTTTGATTTGTACTCTGTTTTTAAAAACAGATTATCATCATATTTCACTAAGTAAATTCAAATAAACTCTGTTCTACTGATAAGGATCCTCCTCTCAGCCAAAACAAGAAAATCAGCGGCTGCAGAACCAGGTCCTGCTAAATATCATGAGGCTGAATCATTAAGGGATGGTTGACAAGTTGTCCTCTTGACTTGTTGCATGCGTCCTACGTCTGCATTCAAGCAAGAGAGGTCACAGATCTCAAACATAATTTTAATATTTATTTTGAATGGAGGTGAAGAAAAAGCACTTTGAAGGAGAGGGTGGGTGTTTGTTTTTCAATATGCTGACATCCATGAGTGAACCGAGGAAGGGTAGCTCAGTGTGATGGGATATTCTGAAAAAACTCTTCTCTCTGCAACATTGCTGCACAAAGATGATAGGACTGGATTAGTAGGTTACTTATTTTTATTTTTTGATGATTCTTCCCAAATTAAATCTCTTTTTTTTCCTGAAAGCGTGGTTTATGTGTAAAACTAATGAATAAATTTTTATGGTTTTTCAGCGCGAGAAGCTGATACATGAGTTGGAGGAAGAAAGACATTTGAGACTTGAGAGTGAGAAAAGATTACGGGAGGTGACCCTGGAGTCGGAGCGGAGCAGAGCTCAGATGCGGGGGCTGCAGGAACAGTTTTCCAGGTATGCTGCATGAGTAAACTGCATTCAAAATATGGTAGGAACACACTTTGGTGCAGAAACATTGTTCAGACCTGTTGATAACTTGAATGGGTCTAATCTAAGGCAAATCCTCCTCTCCTTCTGAAATTCTGTAAACATCATATGCTCTTGCCTAATTATTGCTAGAATACTTAAAAGGCTTATTGCCATCATTTTATGGGATGGTGAAAATTTTCATTTCTAGGGATTTTGTGTTTGTTAGAATTCCCAATAATTTTCTAAGTGTAGGTGTTCACTTCTCAAGAAGTGCATGCCACTGATAAGTCAGTATGTGTCTGTTTGTGTCTTGTAAATAAGAATGGGTTTGATCAATCTGAATAAAAAGAGGGAAAAAAGTGAAGCCTTTTGGCAGCTTTGGGCAAGATCATCATGCTTGGACCTGCTTCAAGTCTCTTCCTGCATTGCCAGGGCCAGTGCTTTGGGCTAGAACAGAGCTCCATTTACAAGAGAACCAGCTTAGAACGGGGATTAACACAAACCATTCTTATGATAATAGTAAGGATCTGAGTTATTTCTTGTTTTCGTGATGCATGATGAGATCTTGTACATCAAACAGATTTTTTTCATTGTTTTTGTCACATGAACAGAAACAAAACAATCCAAAAAATCAAGAGACAATGGAATTTCATGTTGTGTGTTTTCCATCCAGACTGAATATTAACTCATTCCCTTAGACCTCTGAGTTGTTGAAAAGCTCAAGTTCAGTTTAATAAGGTGAAAAAAACCTGGAGGGTTATTTTTTTCATGGGTTATGTTTCTTGGGGTTTTTAGGGATTTTTGCTTTGGGCATTTTTTGTGGTTTATTTTCTTTTTTCCTCAGTGTTTGCCATGCTGTTCTTCTGATTTGAATCTGAGTTTCTAGGCAACACTGCAAAAACCATTGATAGCAATAATAAAATTTTTTCTCCTCTGTTATTTTGTGTTGGGAAAATTTGCATTAATTATCTGCATAATTCAAAAAAACTATTTAAAAAACCATAAAGTGTTCAGGTAATTCTGAAATTCTCTATTAAAAATGTTAAGGATATTTCTTTTTTAGTTTTCTGTTGCTCCTCTTCATTGATCCTTGGTTTCAATTTAACTTATTCTGATGAGACTCCTGGAGTAATACACACAAAATAAATCCACCCCATGAGTATTCCTGGTTAGAAGATTTTGCTCTCTTGTATATTAATCTTTGTTCAAGGAAGAATTTCCTGAGGTCCTGATTTTAGAACAGCATTATTGCTGCAAAAGCTAGAAACCTTGGAAATTAACTTTGAAGGTGATGGAGCTGTGGTTAAGAAAAGAAGGGGTGAGGGGGAGCCGGTCTCCAGTGGTACTCCCAGTACCTTCATAAAACTTTAACTGTTGCGTATTCAGATCTTTTCAGGAGAGCTCTTCATTATTCCTGTGGAACTGCAGTGGTCTGATTCATTTCTACCGTGTTTCTGAAAAGAATAACTATTTTATTAGTTAGGATCCCTGAAGTCCACTATCTTCAAATTAATCCATTCTTTTTCTTCCGCTGCTATTTGCAGTCGGGCTTGCTCGGTTGTCGAGAAGCAGAGGGACGCAAGTTCTTTGAATTAAAGTTGTTTGTCTCTTTATGTCTGTCCCTCTGATTTAGATAAAGGTGAAGGCCATCTAAATCAGCATTATGTTCTTTTCAAGGCCATCTGCGCGTTGGCTAAACTGTTTGAAGGCAAACTTAAATATCACTTTTCATTAATGGGCCCTTGGTTGGCCCTGTTATTTCAGTGAGAGAAAACCTGTTGGCCTCATCAGGCTGTGGTTTTATTTTAGTGTAGGCCAGATGCTAGGAAGAGGATGTGTCACTTAAATATTTTGTTTTATTTTAAAACATTATGTTTATTATGATGAATATTAAAGGGGTTTTTTGTGGTGTTTAGTAGAATATTAAGACATTTGCTTACACAAACAGACTTTCTCCGTAAATGAGTGTATTTTTTCTTACCCTGCTTGAGCAAATAATGAAACTGGAATCTGGATAATCTTGTGCTGCTTAGAAATTCTGTATTGTTTGAAGGATTTATAACTTCTTTTCTCAATTTGAGCACACTTAAACAGGACGACAAATGGTGATGGGAGGAAATGTTAATATCAAGTGAAGAAGATGACTAGAGAGTAATACTTTGGGCTCAAACATTCTGTCTATAGACTAATGTAAGAAGATATGGCAGAAATCTTTTAAATATGTGTAATTCCTGAAGTGAGAGGATTTACCTAGACATTTCTACATATATTTCTTTACATTTCTAACTATTTTCTTTGCGTGATTGAAAGAATAAATATAATAGTGGTAATCTGTAAATTGACCTTTGTAATCAGGAGAGCAATGCTGCCTATTCCTAAATGAAATTGTGGGAAAACTTTAATCTGTCATATAAGCATATGGTTTGAGATGGAGAACTTCAGAAGGAGAGGGGTTTTCCTATTGATTGACATTTCTGTTGCTACCAAGTAAGCAATACTTCAGCTTAGTAGTCTGAAATAAATCGAAGTTCCCTTTCTTAGCACCTGTATAAATCTGCCAGAGCCTTAAAGTGACACGGTAGTTAATTTGATAAATATGTGATAGCTGCTGAAAAGAGCTTTTAAAATCAAGTTTCTTTTCCAGAATTGTAATGTGTGTCCAAGTAGTTTTAAATTTGCTTTTTAATTTTTTTGGAGGTGAAATATGTTTGAGGTGTGGAGAAACCCTGCAGGAAAAATATTTAATACTAAAGTTCAGTTTTTACACTGTAGTTGGATGCAGTCATCTTTGCATTGCCTTGGTATAGTCTCACCTTGAGTTGAAGTACTTGATGTTTTCTTTCTTAAACCCGCTGAGATCTGTTGCTTTGCTGCAGCTGTTAAATTCCATAAGGCTCTTTTTGGCACGACATGTATAGCTGCGTGTTGCTCAAATGCACAGAGACCTATCCTAAAAGAACAAATCAGCCCAGTTTCTTCCAAGACAGTGCCCTGCAGTCTGACTTTCCCATTTCTGTTGTTGTAAACTCTGTCTAATTTACCTCCTTGTTCTTGGTTTCAGCTGTGCTTTTCCTGCTCCCAGCATTTTCCTGTAACAGTAGGAACAGAAATGCAACACCTCTGTGCACAGCAGTAGGTGTGATTTATAGTATCATTCTAAAAAGCACACTAATAGACACAAATAAATTGATTGCATTTCCCTGCTGTACATCAGTAAGCAATAGAACTTGTTGGCTGTTGAATGCATACAGTTCAGGTGGCTCTAAACTGGGATTAAATGTTAAAGCAGTAAAAGAGGTAGCTTTACTTAAGTTACTTTGATCACTATTTTGGTCTGAATGAAACAAGTTCAATAAACACTATTATAAAGTATATCTGGAAACAGTAATTGAAGAGCCCATTATCAAATCTTAAAATCCCTTTTGGGTAAATTTCAGAAACTCTTTCAGTTAAGGTTGTGTTGTTTATTGGTACCAATGTCTGTGACTGGAAAATTGCCTCAGGCTTTTAAGAATAGATGTTATTGGAAAAATAGGAAATGGCTTTTTTTGATCTGCCAGGGTCCTGTGAATGGGATGAGTGCAATTCTCATTAGACTGTGTATTCCCCTCACATTAATATTGACTGTAGGGTTAAGCCTGTTGCTTCTGACAAGGGAAAAGATGACTGCTACAACACTTGGCATAAAAGGACTGTGTGGCTGTTGGTTCAGGCACATCCTTTGTGGTTTTTTCCAATCATTATTAATTCCCCTTGCTCCATTCTGTCTTGCCAACAGGTGACTGGGAATGATAACTGTTTACCTCACAGCTGTGATAGGGAGACTTTTATGCATTGCATCAGCACGTTGATGTTGAGTCATCACATTGTAATTTCTAAGGTCTGCTTGATCTAGAGGTCACACCTGCTTTCTCTGCCTTTCTCAGAAAGGCCTCTGTGGCCTTTCTGCCATGACTGGTAATTCACATCCAACAAAGACCATGTCTGGGAAGTGTACACCAGCTCAGTAGGCCCTGTGGTTTGTCACTTTGTCTGAGGTCAACCATTAATAACATTTTAATCTAATTTCTGGGGAGATTAAAATGCTCTCCTGGCAGCTATTGATAGCATTCCTTTGATTCTGTCATAGCAGGGATGAGTAAAATACTGTGTGGGAGTTCACTCCTTTTCTCAGAGGGAGATTACACAGGAAGTTGTCTGCAATTCTCCTTTGTGTAGTTCTGCAGTAACCTCCTGTCTTTCTCCCTGCATGGCCCGTGTGTAGGGCTATTGTGGGAAACAGGTTGGCTCAGAGATAAATGGGGGAAGGACACGGTGTGAATGCTGCTTTTCTGGGGCTCTGACCTAGTGCTTAGGATATTGATCTTACCTTCTGATTAGAATTGACAGAGTTAAAGAGTGAGGTTTCTTTTTGATTAACACTCTTGGGGTGAGTATATTACTATTTTTATTGATGTGTATCTACAACACTTAGCTACATATTTCATCTGTAATGGTTACTCAGAAATGTTAAGCAGTATTATAATTAGGATTAAGGAACTTTTGTTTGAATAGTTTTCATCTGACAGAAAAGAAAGGAATGGCTTTACTAAACTCGTGAAACTAAGCCCAAAGAGGAGATTGTCCCAAGTTGTATATGGAGTTTGACCCCACTCAGTTTCTGGGCTACTTTGTATTAAGTATGATGGTTTCCTGTTGTTTGACCAAGAAGTAAAGCAGAAATTTTATAATTTTTGATACCAGGCCAAATTTTTTCCACTCTTTAGTTCTGTGTATGAATATGGTGTTTTTGAAGGTACATAGACATGAGAAATACCTTCAATGACTGTGTTGCCTCAGTTTTCTTCAAAACTAAAATTCTCATTCTCGCATTAGAAACTAACAGGTTGAAATAATATTTTCATGCTGAAGTTGAGAAAGAACAAAAGCAATGAGCTCAGAGTGACTGCAGAGAGTCACCGAGGAACCAGGGTAAACTTGAAACACAGAAGTCATGCCAGGACCAGAAGTTACAGCAAACTGTATTGCATGATGGATATTGACTCGTGTAGCACTTTCAGAGAGCAAAGGATCGCTTTGCTCCAGGCGTTGTTCAGGATGCACAGGGAGGGACCTGCAGTTCTCCATCTTCTGTGGACTCTGCAGGCACTGAGGCAGCCTTAAGAGCCAGCCCTATTTCAGTGCCCCGATGCACTGCTAAATCATGTGGTGGTATTTCATGACAGCCCTTAGTTGCTGAAAGCTTCTTGCACGGGGACCAGGGAAATAGGTAATTTTATCTTCCACAGGCAAAAACATGGTGATTTGTGTGCTCAGGAGATTCTGTGTCTGGTTTGTAGTCGTCTGTGTGCTCACGGTATGCATCATACTCAGATTTCTGGAAGTTTGCATCTATTGCCATTTACTGATTTCTCAGACATGAAATTATGTTCTGCTTCCTGTTTCATTGGGTAGAAGCTTTCGAAGTCTAGTTTATTCCTGTAAAAATCAGATCCATCTTTCTGAACCTGAACATGGAAAATTCCCTATTTCACATTGTTTGTGTACCTTTGTCTTTTAAAAAATTATCAATGTTTCATAATATCTGTACAACAAAAGAATATTAAAAAGGAAATGGAGGAAATACCCAGGCAGTCTGGTGATAAAGGTCTTAGATCCTTACAGTGGAATAATACTATGGAGAGTCACCTTTGAAAGAGTATTGTCATTTACCATTTTGAGCCCAGTAATTCAAAGAGTTCTGTGTAAATAGAAATTATGCCCCAGTAAATTGATTAGAGGCATTAAACCAGGTAAGGACAGGTGAGAAAAAAGCCAGCAAAGAACAAGTGTTACCTTAGGATCTATCATGGATGACTCTGGTAAAATAAAAGGCTGTTTTTAAAAGCATCAGGCTGGTGTGAGCCACAGGATTGTCCAGCAGAGTTGTTTTCTGCACCAACCCAGTGCCTCCATCTCTCTTTGACTTCTCGCCCTTGTAGTATTGTACAATAGCACTTTTTATTAAAGACCCCTTCCTGCTATGGAAATTACAGGAAAGTTTTGAAACCTCCAGTGCATGTGCCTGTCACAACTGGTGGTCTTTCCTGTGCTCCTCTCAGTCACACATGAGATGTCCACACTTTGGGACTGATTTCTTCAAAGTGAGCATTTACCCGGGAGAGTCAGAAAGACACACACATTTAAAATCTATATAAATAAGACTGATCCTCTGATTTAATGATTAGCTTTAATTGCTACCCAAACAACATGGATTTATCCCATTTTAGTTCACTGATCCTCTCAGATTTGTGGTTTCTTTTGTCACATGATCGAAAAGCCATGCTGGATACGCAATTTGCAGATTATCGACTGTTCCTCTTTACTAATGGATCAGAGAGAAATGTGAGTTTATGATCTCAATTTTTGTGGTTCTTTTCCTGTTAGATGCTTGAGGTGGCTTGTATTAGTAATTTTTTTGTACTATAAAACTCATGTTGTAAACGGTAAATGTATCATTAATGGGCAGTGGTGTGCATTCAGATTGATGGTGGTAGGTACAGAGCAAATTAAACCAGGAGGGAATACTGTGATTAAAAGGCTGACATAAAATCAAATGATCTTCATAGTTAACACTTCTCTTTTATGAACATGATTGGAATCTTCAAAGGTTCATTGGTTGACTGAGTCTAGGTTTTACCTTTACAGTTTTACATCAAACTAAACCAGGGAGCCTACACTCCCATTTTAATTGCAAGCAGATAAAATCTGATCCTGAAAAGTGCTCATCCTTTTTAACATGCTGGTGTGACTTCTGTAAATCTGACCTAGTGGGTGGCATCCCTGTCCATGACAGTGGAGTTGGAAGTAGATGATTTCTAAGGTCCTTTCCAACCCAAACCACTCTGACCCAAACCATTCTATGATTCACCTCTCATTAAGGGCAGAGGGAAAAGAGTGTTTCAAGTGCTTTTAGGGAGTTTAGTATCTTAAGCAGTAGAGGTACAGATTAGTGGAAAAGAGGAGATCATGAAATCCTGACTGTTGTCTCTCTGGGTAGAATAATAGAGGAATATTTTGTTTTATCTAGATTTAAAGCAAGGCTTTTTGGTTTTCATGTGTATATGAGGCAGGGAGGAGAAAAGACCTTTCTCAAAAGTACTCTCAAGGAAATGGTACAAACAACAGTACAGGAAAACGGGCACAAAGTTGTCCCTGTCTTGATAAAACCTTCTGCTCTCCTCTGTGAGAACTTTTGTGGAATCATATCTTTACTCACAGTTTGCATAGCTGGCTTTCTGATGCTGGGGTGCGGGTAAAGAGCTGGTCTTTGAACGTGACCAGTACATAATTTGCAAATATAATCAGTTTTTCATCCTGCTCTGCATAACCTTTTAAGTATCTCCACTAACTAATGAAAATAGAATTATTTATCTGCCTGACTTGAGGTGGTAATGCATTTTTTCAACCTAGTAGCAATTCGTAGCCTGCATAGATTGGATTGTTTCACAGGAGAATTATTATGGTAATTTTAATTTTATCTTAGAACTTGTAATTATTCCACGGTATTGTTCTAAAGTAACAGCCTGTGCAGCAGTTCATTTGTTTTTCAGTGCTCAAAATCGGACAGGGCAACTTAAAAATTTAGTTTTAATCTTACTCTTTTACCAAAACATTTTGGGTGTGTGTTTTCTTCTGTGCACACATTTCAAATATGATTATTAAAGGTTGCAGTGAATATTGTTAAAGGTGAAAAGCTATTAAACTAGTTGCACACTTCTGTGGAGGTTTGCTTCTGAGGGTATATGATAAATATTAAGAGAACAGGATGGAATTTGTTTTCCTTGTATCAGTTTATAGACCTACTTCTTCTAATTATTCATGCCTTACCCTGATACTACATTTTCACAGTTACTCTGCAGGTCTGTCCTCAGGGATTTATCTCCTGAAGGCATAAGGAGTTTGTTTCAGCTGCAGGGATGTTGCTAGTTCATTTTCTTGACATATGTCATGTAGAGGAAAAAAATAGGATGTAAAAAGGAAAAGATACTTGATTTTAGTCCACCAGTATCAGCAAAGACAGCTGTGAGGTCTTTCTTGTGATTCTCCCCAGGTTTAGATCTAGCCTTAGCAGAGGGAATGTCCCTTGGAAAGGAACAGTCATTTCCCTTCTTAATAATGAAACACTTAAGGGACAAATGGAACAGTTTTAAGTCATCTGACATGATTCAAACTATTCAAATAAATAAGGAAAATTGGTGAACCAGATCCTCACCAGCTCCTGAAAGGTGCCAGGTAACTGCACTAAAAATGTAACAGTAAGAGACAGGTATGTCTGGCTTGTGGCAGGAAGGGACCTCAGTAATTACCGTGGGCTTTGCCTGTGAAGGGTTAATTGCTATGTTCTTGATGGTTTTTGCAGCATCATTAATCATCCTGAACTTACATGACTAACGTTGTTATAACTCCTCACTCCACAGGGATTCTGTCACAATTTAGTAACAGTTACTGTCTTCTATTTCAGATAGCTTTTATTGTAGAGCATTGCCAAAAATCTTAATGGGATTATTTTTGGTCATAATGTGTGCTTCAGTTTGCAGATACTGTAAGCAAATGTAGATTAATTTGAGTGATTGTTTCACTTTAATGTGGTTTTAATTCCGTGTATAGTGCCCGCCCCATAATCTCAAACTTTACAGATAGGGCACTACTACCTTTCAGTCAAACTGTGTATTAAAGAGCATTAATTAAATATGTATTTCAGAAAACATCCATCTTCTAAGCATGCCGTGTAATAACTACAGCTAGGTTATCCTGAAAACACTGTCCAAAGGATGTCAGTAGAATATTGTATTGCATCAAAAAATGAGCTCCTCTTATGACAACCAGATAATTAAGGATGTGCTGCAAAAGGATGCAAAAAAATTACAAATCCAGTTCAGAACAAGTCACATCACAGAGCTCACTTTTAGCCTTTTAGGATGTTGTTGCACACTCTTAGTTTACGTTTTACCTTGGACAAGATTTTTCTTTAGCATCATTCTGTTTCATGATAACTGAATCTCAGTTCAATTGCTTTCTAGGAAGATAAGGGATTTTACTCTTGGTTTTCACCACCACTCCAGATAGGAAGGAAGAAGTGGCATGCTGGGGAAGAGCTGCATTTGTCATGAGAAAAGTAGTTAGGAGGAGATGTGAGATCATGAGGCTTAACACTGCAAGGAACAGGCATTTCTGTAGTCTTGTTTTGGCACAGGAGGTTGTGCTGCGTTTTAGAACTTGACATACCTTTTTCTGCAAGTGTTTTTGTTCTTCTATATTTGTGGGATTTAATTGTCCATTTTTCCATGCCAGTACATAGCAGAGAAAGATGTACATCGTGCCAGAACTGGAAATCCAAGCCAATTGTGTGTTTTGAACTGAGTTTTCATTCTCTAGGAATACAGATTAGATTATTAAATCGTAGCACCCTTATCAGTGCTTGCAAGCTGCAGTCTATTAATTGAATGAATGTGGCACGGGTTGAGGCACTGCCTCACCTGATGAGAAGGAAACAGTTTTCTCTCTTTAGCTGTAGGTTTTATCCTTCATCCTAAAGCCTATTTGTAGGCACTGAGTTGATTGTGGTTTTATTGCTGTGTTCTGTTTGTCTTCATCTGGCAGATTCCTTCCAGTTTGTGTCTACAAACCATGAGAAAGCTGATCCTTTAAAGGTCATGTATGGATGATAAGCAAGTAACAGGAAGCCCTTGTGTATATTGCTTTTTATTGGAAAAATCAGTAAAAAACCAGAAAATTCTGACCAACTCTACTGGAGCAAGATAATCAGCAGATTAAAGAGCCAGGGACTTGACTGAATTAATTAGAGTCACAATTACAGCGTATCAAAGTGAGACTGTGCTAAAAGTGGTCTACAGTGAAGACCCGTCCCGTTGGCTTGTTGGGTGCAAGTGTATCTCAGATTATGAATTCTGTTAAAGACAAAGCATTTCTTCATCTTCTCAAGTACTGCAATTGTCTGCTGCTGCTACGCTTTTGTTCTCAAACTGAGCAGAGAAAAACCACAAAACAATCCAGCTGTCAATGTCTTCCCTAAAAGGCAAATGTCTCTCAAATTCTGTTCTTACATCATAGTCTCAGCCCATCACTGAGAAAAGAGCTCCTTTTGCCTAAGCCAAGGCAGTAGTGAATAGGGGGAAGGTCTCTTATATTGGTGTGAATTTACTGTAGGATGCTAAAATAATACTGAGTTTCAAACAGGCTGTTTGGATTTGTTTCTGAAATATTTGTTGACAATTCTAGTGTATACAGGGGAGAATAATGAGTCACTGGTTTCACTAGTTTTGTACTTTGGTGAGTGTCCTTGTGAAAATATTTTAAATATTCTGGGTTTCATTCAGCTGAAATTTATAGCATTGCAAAGTAATGAACGATATTTTCCTGTTCCAGACTTGCCTGCATTTCACTGTGCTGCATATTTTGTGACATATTTAGTGTTTATTGCAGTGCTATATGTGTATTCTCAACCAGTGTGTAATAGCACAATTATACTGGCAACTGCAATGTGAAACACAGGCATCAGGATCCATCGTGGTGCTGGCAGGATGAGAAATGTCAATTGAGGTTGTCGTAAGAGGTTTCCTAATCCTGCTGAAATAAAGAGTGAGCTTCTTTCTGAATCATTGCCAGCTGGAGTATATGAAAATTTGAAATAACCTTTTATCATTAGTTTGGCACATGCTATGGAGCAGTATTGGCATTGATGAAGTCCTAATGAAATGAAATACTCTGCAATGAGAAAAACTCACTGCTTCATTATTTTGTCTAGGTTCTTCAAAACCCTCCCCTCCAATTTATGAAGGTTATTGAGTAGTTAATAATGTTTTAAATCTAAAAGATACAGTCTCTGTTTACAGTAATCTGGCATTTTAATACGGATATTAATCTAGGTATAAATACAACCAACATGCCTGTGGTGGAGAATAATTTGTAATTCATACTTTAACCAGGTAATTTAGTTCACTTTCTCTATTTTCTTGACTTGTTCTACTTATTTGATAGGTATTTGTTGCCCATAAATTTTTGTGTCTAAAATTAGGCCAAGAAGCTTCATGCCCCACCTTGTCAGGAGCAATCCTGGCACGTACTCCTGCCGTGATCTCACCATGCCCACTGTGGAATATTTACGGTGTCCAGCTGTTGCTGTTGCACCCCTATTCTGTACTGAGCTGCTCTTCTTTGTAGTACACACAAATACTGCTCAGTTTATGCATGTTTGCTCTTCTACCAGGTTCCTTTCACAAATACATACTGACTAACACCCAGCAGAGTTTCTGAATGGCCAGTTTTATAATCCTTGCAGTCAGGACAGACTGATATTTTCTGAGTTTCTGCTGTTTGGCAAAGCTCATGTGATTAGTCACGTTTCTAGTTAAATATTCTAATGCGGTGTGGGAAGCTTGGAAGATTTGTCTTGAATCTTCAGTCTGTGCCTTGGTTCTCATTTTGAAGGGTTAATCATGATGATGTTCAGAGAACTAGATGATGGTCCTCTTCACTGTTCAGATTAAACAATATAAAGTCTGAGAGTTAGTGTTGGATTTACAAGATGAAGGATTAGGACTGTTTAACTAATTCCTTTGAGAATGTGATTTCATTCTGATGCTTAAGATGAAGTGGGCCAGTGGGTTTTTTTTAACCCGTAAACATAGTAGATAAGAAAATATTTTGTTTCAAGCGTCTTGTTTAGTCTCTGTATATTCTTATGTAATTCTAACAGAAATTTATGTCGGCAGTGTTGAGATTAATTTAACATTTAAAGAGCGCCAGCCAATTCTTGTGCTAGTTCTGTTTATTTCTGCTACATAGACAAACCCAAAACACTGATAGCTATTCTGTAAATGATATTGCTCTCAATTTCACAAATGCATTGCGATTAAATTTAAAAAAAAAGAGTATAATCTTTTATTTCTTAATGTTTTGTATTCAAACTTTTAAGTTAAACCTCTAAATGCATCTGCTGTTGTGTGTACATAGCAGTAACAGTAGTGCAAGTAATACACAACAGCGCATTTTAGGCATTCTGAGAACTTGATTCGCCTGCTTTGTTATGATTTTCCAAGACAAGTGCTGGTTTTACAACTGTCTAATAGCCTGTGAAGCTGCAGAGATAAATTAAAAAGAGAAACAATACTCCTTCTCCCACCAGAATATTTTGGGGTAAGTCCAGCTTGGGGTGGTAGCTGATGCGAAAGCGTTCAGTGAGTAACACAGCACCAGAAGTAGTGTCTGCATCAGTGTATCCTCCAAGCCTGCCTGTTCCCCCAAGGCATATTCCCTGGACTGCCGTGCAGGGAGCTCCTCAGTCCAGGGAGCTCCTGGTCAGGATCCACAGCAGCTCGTTGGTTATTTGAGCTGCAGCACTGCTTTTGATGAAGAGGGTGCAAGTCCCGCAGAAATAACAATCAACAAAGTATGTTAGGAAGACAAGCAGTTCTTTCAAGGAGAAATGATCACACTTTCTGAAATCTAAAACCTACAGTTGAAAGATACATTAATTTAATAAATGGTAGTGATAGCTTCACTGCCTTCCTGGTCCACGGAAATAGAGATTTGTGAAGACTGGTTGTGTCCCGTGTTACAGAAGCTGATACAAGCGTAATAAACAATATGATCTAATAATTCAGAGTATATCTAACTTGACATTTTCTGTTTCTGACCTGAAGAAATGTTTGTGTAAACAAATTTCACCCTTTGTTTTTCTGCCTCTAAATCAGTTGGCTTTAAAAAAAGATTATGCAAATGATTCAGAATTTCTTGGGATTTGCTTCCTCTGTTGTCTTCGAAATGAAAGTAGTGATGTTTCATAGCTAAGCAAACAGAGAAACTCTGAACAATTCACTAACTAATATTGCTGTGAAATTATACATAGCATTCAGAATAGGATGGGAAGTATTTAAACGCTGAAAGGAAACCTTGGTAACTGAAAATCTGGTCCATCTACCAGGTGAAGAAAAGATACGTGTATGAATGAAAAGACACAAATGTATTCTAAACAGATGTCAAATCTTTCACAGACAGATTGCATGTAATGGAAGCCATAAAAATGTTTCAAGTGGCTACTGACCCCATTATTTCTAACCCCACCAGTGGCAGATCATCAGACCTGATGTCTTTCAAAGTAGTTGTACATGTATGCTTATAAAAAATCTGCCTGGTGGACCTCTGGAATAATCCAGCATGGATTCCAGAATATTGGAATATTCCAGTAAGAATATTGGAATAATCCAATAAGCATGTGCTTTGGTGTTGTGTTCTTGATGATGAGGGAGTAACAAAAGAGCACAGTCCACCTGAATCTGGTGTGATTAACCAAAATTGTGCAGCTGTGTTATGAAATGGGCTCTATGGACAGGGACAGTGATTATAGCACAGAAGGAGTGTGCCTTTGCTCTGACCCAGCCAACTAACTCCCATTAAAAAAGATCCACAGCAGCCAGTGCTGAGGGAGCCGAGCAGGAAAAGGTGTCCTTGTGTGTCTTGTATCCCTTCCCAGAATCAAGAATGGTGAATTCAGGTAACTTGTGCTTAGTGAGGAAGGAAATACTGGAATGCTTCCTGTCAAGAATTTTAAATGGTATTTTTAGAAGCACATTTGAAAACAAAGCAAGGTGAAACATTTATTACAAAATTGTAGAGTTTATGATGGTTCCTTAGGATTTGAGATGCTCAGAACAGGGACACAAGTGCTTCCCCAGGAGTTTTACAACAAAGCTAAATTCTCCAGTAAGACGTCGGTAGAAAGAGCTTCTCTCCTCTAAGAAAATAACCTCATAAATAGGCCACCTGATAAATACCTGTGTGTTTATTTTTGAGGGGGTGTGGCAGAGCAGAAGGCTTCATTTTGCCACCTTTGTTATGAGTGGAGTGAAGGGTTGAGGGGGAAAAGTCTGATTTCTTTAAAGCATTCACTGTGGGCCTCCCTTGCATGGGTTTGTGACGCAGGAGGTGTCCCTGGAGCCTCTCCAGCAGCTGCTCTGGGTAGTTGTGGGCCAAATAACCCAATTTCTGAGATGGGAATTTCAGTCCCTATCTTCTTGTATCCTGTGGAGGCAGCAGAAGAAAATACTGGGAAAGGAAAAACAAATTTGTTTGTCACACATATATGTAAGTTTTTTATACACGAGACTTCTCATCAGTGTTTTGCAAAGTAAATCTTTGTTTTTTCAATTAAGCAATGTCACACCTGAGACAAAAGATCCCAGTCTTGATTCTGATGAACTTCATAAGGTGGATAATAGGATTGAGTTCTTCATCAGGCATTGAATGCTTGCCTGAAAAACAAAGTTAGCAGTTGGTCAAGCCTGTTAATCAGCATTGAATTAATATTAAAAAATACTAACAAAGGTTAAAATTGAACATGAAAAATGGGGTAAGTGGGAGAGAACAGTGTTGCTGGATGTCAGGAAAATGTTTTTCTATCCGAATTTCCAAGCTCCGTGGTCTAACCACCAGTGTGCTACTGATTATACAAGACCTTTTACAAATACATTTTCTAAAACCCCTAAATTCAAAAATACCCAACACACATTTCCAGAGGTTCCTGTCCAGTGTAGTGAAGTTTTCAGTCAGCACCAGTCTTCTGACTAACCGAGAAGGTGAAAGCTCTGCTTACCTGGTCTAGGTCTGCAGGCTCCCAAATCAGATTAAGGACCTTTGGGAAAAAAAAAAAAAAAAAAAAACAATCTACTGTATAATTTTGGGTTTCAAAATTCAGTGTGGCATAGATGATGCTATTTCAATAAACAACTTGCAGGTCCAGTACAGAATATTGCTCACTGCAAGCACGTTCTGATTGAGTTCTGCTAAAGCTGATTTAAAAGGTTTATTGTATTAAACACTACAACAGAGATACCTCGCTTTCTGATAAACACAGTAATGGCAGATCGTATCTTTGTAATTTCTGAACACAGTAGATTATTATAAATGTCATTAATTTGCTCTATTTTTGCAAAGAGAACAAAAGGATATGAAAAAGAAGCTGAAGAACAAGAATCTTAATGAAAGGTGGGGGCAGGAATAACGCTTCTTGTCACATGCCTGGCTTTCCTGTTTGGGGTTTAAGAAAGTCTGGCTATTAGGATGTGGATTAGTGGAAAATTCATTCTTCTTCCTGATGTAGGTCAGACACTGGCTAACATGTGGTGAAGAAAAAGCCTGTTTTTCCCAGCACAAGTGAGAACGGGAGCTCTGCGGACTTTGGAGCAAAGCGCCAGACAGAATGAGTGGTTCTGATGTCCTGTGTGCTAATGCAACAGATTTGAAATGTATGAGTAATGAAGGCTTCATGCAGAAGAGTGTCTGCTCAGTGTGGGGCCACGTTAATGCTTTTTTAAAAAGCAGCTCAGTTCCTGAGTAGCCCCCTGTGAGAAGTCGTTTGTCCAAGCCAGAGAAAGGAACTGGCAATGTCCCGGAACGTGCACGAGAGGAGTGTCCCCGGCAGAGCCTACTCACTGGAGCCTGACTTTAATTTCATGCTAAGAGAGGCTGTTTGCAGGTATTGCATCTTTCTGGAGAAACTTTTCTTATTGATTGTGTTAAGTCTGAGAGAATTTAAGATGAATGATACAGTAAAATTCATAAAGCTGATTATATACGATAGAGTTCACTTGTGTGAACTAGATAGAGTACTTGTGTGCAATCAATTTTAAGAGGTCTTTGGACCCCTTTTGGAGAACTTGGCATGTTGGTCAGAAGAACTGTTCCTTCTTTCAGTGTTTTATGTGAAATCTCATCATTTTTCATGCCATGGAAAGCATATAACTCTGATATGTAGCAAAGTGTGATTTATGCAAGCCACAAATTTGATTTCCCCATGATTTAGATACTTTTATAATAATAGTTTTGTAGATTTATCATGGGCTAGTTCCACTGCAGCAGAAGTGTTCTGACAGCTTTCTTAATCTCATTTGCAAGTTGTGATAATGCTATTGTTGACTTCAAAACTAATATCCAAATTTTAGTCACCTTTGGTTGTTTCCTTCCTCTCCATTTTTGTTCAAATTTTTAAATTCCCATTATTTAAAAACCTGTCATGGCAATGACTTCTAAGAACTGACTGCACATGGACCAGCTCCATCTCATGTGCATTTCAGACTGCATCTTTAGAAGGTTTGCCTTCTTTAGAGACAAATTTACAGTTGTCATTAAGCATCTATCCTATTTATAACTGTAATATGGTTTTGCTGTTACAGTGATATTTACGTTTTTTAGATTTTTTTGCTGCTCAATTATGTATTGCTCTTTTAATGACTAACATTTAGAACAAAGATGAAAGAGAGAGCATAGCTGTAAACAGTTGGAAGAAAACCTTACTTATAAAACCAGTATTAGGCATCTTTTGTCCTCTTTCTTTTTTAATTTCTAGCTTCCACTGTCTAAATTTCTCAGTTTAGTCATCACAGGAGTAGAATAGAATTGCAGAATTCTTTTTGTGCAGTTAAGTCCCTGAGTTTTTATGCTTTGCTATCAAGAAAGACCCTTGGTGTCCAGGATGAGACAGTGCACAGGTTTGTAAAAGGTATGGAAGGATTGCTAGAAAATGAGAAGTTCTTATACAGTGCAGTGCTGTCTTTGTAAGAAACAGAAAATCTGTTGCTTTGTAAGTTTTGTATTTTTCAAGAAGCTTAAATTTCTATCCCTAATATACTGGAGGTCTTAAATTGCAATATTAATTGAAACTATAATCAGGATCAGATATGAAGTCATCATTATAATTTTCCTTATTTGGCTTCTCTAGCATCTTTTGGATGGATGCCTCATGAAAAAGACAAGAGTAGCTGAATTTGAAAAAAAAAGTTAAGATTTTAAAGTGGTGGATTGTGTGTTGTCAGTTTGTGAATCAAACTTCTTGTGCATTTATGTTGTAAAAGCACTGACTTAAACATCTTTGGAGACTCCTTGTGAGCATCTTTTGTTGTAGAACATTGTGTCCATGGAGTAAAAGTGTTCTCATTTGCAGGGGATACACCTTGCTATGTCTGTTGGAACTTCAGTGTGCTTCCATGGCACGCAGCTCCTAGTAAGTGGCTGGAAAATGTGTGTGTGCTGCAATGGAGTTAGTTACATCCACTGAGGTTAACTGAGTGCCTTTGCCATGTGTAACAGTAGGTTTTCCTGCTGTCAGCTCTTCTTTCAGATATCTCACAAAATTACACTGGCTGATACCATTTTAAGGAAGTTCACAGTGGAAATTTTGGTAATGGGAGTATTGATTATATGTTCAAAGCATGACACTTGGAATCGTATCTTTAATTCATTTCTAAGGAAAGATTATATCTACCCCCTGCGGGCATTTTAGTAACTAATCTGGATGAATCAAATTCTTCCTGCTGGCTGTAATTAATTTTTAGGCCAATCTAATGTTTTGTAGACTGCTTGTTTTGTATAGAGCAGCTTGATTGCAATGAGCCGTGAACTACAGAATTTCTTTCTGGTTACATCAGCCAGCTGAAGACATCTATCTATTATCTATTTATCTGTCTATCTTTAGATGTATGTATTTTCCTGGTGATAACACCATGAATCTGTTTTCCAAACATTTTTGTGAACACTGTCCCTTTATTCACCTTTCAGTCTACTGCCAGTACTCTAAGAGACAACATTGATGCAGAGGTTTGAGGTATTCCCTTTCTTTGTCTTGCAAGGTTAAGCACCTTTCTGAGATTATTCTATTGATAAAAATTAAAAAAAGAAACCAAAAACAAACCAAACTTTGGTCATATAGGATATCTAAGGATATTGAAAATAGTTTGAATCTTTCATTTACATGTTGCCCTGTGTTAAAATAGTTGAGGTGAGAAGGTGAGAAGTTTGTTTCGACTACAGGCTCTTTACAGCTGAATTTTCTTTCCTTTTATTAGGCAGGTTTTGATGTACAAATACATAATAAGATGTTTAATTCCAGGAATTATATTCTTCCCCACCAGCCCCTTCAAGTTCAACTCGTGTGGTTAATTTAATACTAAAAGCAATTTTGGTCTAACAGAGCAGCTCTAACAGCGCTGCTTACACGGGTGCGTTCCACCCACTTAGTGTAATGCAGCAGTAAAATGGGAAAAATTATCTACAGGCATTTCTGTGTGTCTCAGCCACTGCATAAAACCCTAACAGAGAAATTCTGTGCTAAGTGTGCAGCCTTCTTTATAACTGGTGAACTGTATTCCTGGGGATCGTTTCAGCAACAACAGTGGCTTTTTTTGGCGGGTGAAGCTAATGGTTTCTGACAGGAGTCACTATGTAGGCTTGTTTGCTTCAGTTTGAGCTCTCATGTGTTAAGCTTTCACATGTCAGACTTAAAAGAATTTATCTGTATTTACAACTCAAGGACATATAAATAGGACAATTTTTGATAGCACCCTTCTAAGGCTGTTTTATGAATTTTCTGGGTTCTGGTGTTTTAAGTTTGCATGTCAGATTTCTGCAGTCTGTCATCTCAATCATTATTTAAGCCTCTATAAAAAGTACTCATTTTTAAACCTAATTCTCTCAATGATGAAATTTCATGTGCTTAAAATATCATGAATATCTTTTGTTCTTGCAGGGAAGTTACCATGTATAAAATCTGGTGTTAAAGGGTTGCATACTGCAGCACTGTGCTCAGGAGATGCTTCATTGACCATAAGCTTCTGTCAAAACACAACTGATGGTTTTCAGCTCAAAAAATGAGACTATATAGGGGAAATCCAAATTTATCCAATTAGTCATACAAAATCTTTCCCAGTTATTCAGGAAGTCTGCTTCTATGACTCTAAAAGGCACAGTAAGTAGAGACATCTTTAGAGAACTATTTTAATTGAAAGGGTAAAACCCACAAACCAAAAGCAAATGTCAAATATCACATTTTTTTTCCATGGCTGGGTATATGACACCTGTAACTTGTAATTGCTGAAATATGCACATGAGGGGAAAAAAAATGACAATACCTTTTTTGCATATAATTCCCAACTTACACTTACAAGTGAAAAAAGCAAAAATATTTTATGTAACTGCTATAAAGTTTGTCATCAAATTTCCTACCAATATAGTGAAAAGCAAGAAGTCTTTGTTGCAGTTCTGCAGTTAAATATTCTAGCTGTGATTCTAAACTGTGAAGTTTAGGATTAGTGAAGTGTAGATGGGCGGAGTCCTAACATGCTCAAATTTTGTGGAGGATTATCAACTTGTCCAAAGACAGATGCCTGCATCTGTTACTGAAACCATGTGGGATTAAAAATGGAATTTGCTTCATTTATAATTCTTCCAAGAAGAAACACACAGGGAAGGTATTTGTTGATAGAGGAATTGAATGATAGAATCATAGCACCACTGGAGAAAAATAAACCCAAGATTCTTAACCATAAAGAGCAAATACTGCTATCTCACATTTCACTAGGAGGTTTTTTCTTGAGGTTTTGTTCTTATGGATCTGATAAGTAATTAATCTGGATGGAAAATCCCCCTCTAGTGGAGGACAGACCTCTTTTGCCAACAGACGCGTAGAAGCAAAAAGATGTGAAGCTACTTAACGGCGCTCAAAACCTACAATGTGTAAATTGTGGCTGTCACCTTTCTCCTGTGAAGCCACACTGTTAAATATCATGTGAATAGAGGCAGGTAGATATTCTGTGATATATTTTTTGGCTCTCTTTGCACTTACATAATTCATAGGCATACATTAACATGCACATAAACCAACCTTTCATAATACACTAAGAATCCTGTCTTAGTGCTGAAGGACATATGTGAATATAGATTGTAGCAGTCCCTGTGGCTATTGCTGAAGAGAGGAAGCTGCAAGTGAGGAAAGTAGATGTCTTCCAGCTGAGGATGAATGTGGCAGCTGATGTTGGAGTAAGTTATGTTAATACACGGTTAACATTTGATTTGCTGCCCACTGTCATTTTGTTAGGAGTTCCTAAGCAAAAGCTTTGCCCTGTACAAGAAAATCACATCTCAAATACTTCTTGTGATTTTGCACATGAGTCTGATATCAGTACTAAATATCTGATACTCTTAATTTCTTTTCCTGTTGTGAAAAAGCTCCCACTGGCTGGTAACACTTGTAAAATAAATGCTGCTGCAATTAAAATTACTAGAATTACTTTTACTCAAATCTCATTGGCTATTTAAATGGTTTTCAGCAGCTTTTTGGCATCATATTCCTTATGATACCAAGGTATTGAAGTAAGATCTTTTCCAGTAACCTGGGTTTGCTCAGTGTAGTTCAGGCCCAATGCCTCTGCCATTGGGTCTGTTCTGTGGGATGGCAGGCACTGAGTAGGGGAGTTACATAGTGAGAAAGTCAAACCCTATTGTCTTGTTTTGCTTTTTAATGAGAACTTCTCTTTGCTTTTGTTGGAAAAGGACACTTTATCCTCTTAGACACCTGTTGTAATTGATTTGCTAGCAATGGCTCCCATACAGCAGAAATCACAAGCAAAATAAACACCAAGAGAACATGTGGCAGTCAAATGTGTTTTTACTCAGCATGTTCTTTGGTAATATCCTAATTTGTTTCTTAAAAGGTTTATTTTTCTTTTTCTTCTGAAATCCTTTTTACTTCATTCATCCTTTAAGTTGCATGCTGATGATCAGCATCTATGTGCTGAAAGCAAACAAACAAACTGAACAAAGCATAAAAATACACTCCCAAGAGAACTTTAATCTTAAGCTCATCATTTCATATGATGCTCTTTAGTAATAGACCATAGACCACTGGAAACATAAAACAAAATTCTACTTTATTAACTTGGTTTTACTACTGAAAGTGTAGTACTGAACTTTGCTACTTTATTATGTGTATTGGGCTAGTGACAATTTTCTTAAGATACCCCAAAATTTCATGTCCTGTCTTTTGGGGATGTGTAGATCTAGCACTTGACAAGTGTATTTCTTTCTACAAATGCTGCCAGGATCTAAAGAGAGGTTTATGCTTTCTGCTGTCACAGGTAAACCTTGCTCTCCACACACACTGTCTTTCTGCTTTATGAAACTGCATTAGTATCTCTCCAGCCAGCAGTGTCTTAGCACGACCACACCCCTCTCCAAGCTCCACATGGATGTTCGTGTCATTCTTCCATCAAGGGTAAGAGGAGAAGGGGAAATGTTATGGAAATTGCATATGAAAATACGTCTACAAGAGTAATGTTGAGACTTTATCCTATTTGTTAGCTGTTTCTTCTTCTGAAGACAGAAGGTTGTGCCTAGTTTTCCATTTTTACAGCTCTAGGAACCTTGGAAAGGGACAGGGAAAGAAACGAGTTGCAAAATTTCTACAGATCAGTCTGTGCTTGGGCATGGAAACTGATAACTAAGACAAACCTTATCTCCAGAACTGATAAGCATTTTTTGCTTGGTCTCTGAAGAACCTCGCATTAGCATCCTTCATGCCATAATTGGCATTAATAATGTGTTGTGATAGAACTGAAATGCCTCATTGAGCTGCATGCTCTCTAAATTTTTAGTGGGCGTCCCATCCCATTTACTGCTGGAAACTCGTAATGGCTCCATGCTGTCTCTGGGTCAGTCTAAAGGAGTTGCTGTCCTAATACAAGGTCACTGCAAGAGTCCTGTACCTATTCCTCTTCCATTAGTATTTCACAAGCAGGAAAGGACAAGAAATGAAATGTGTTTCCCAGCTTATCAGAGCTGTGAGGGGAGTTGCTATTAATTACTGGAACAGACTGATAATATTAATATATTTGCCTGGCTGCTCCTGCAAGCACAGTATCATATTAAATGGAGTAAGAAAGCGTTTGCTGTCTTTAAGGAACACAGGCATGAATTAGTTCCACTTTCTCTGCGCTTTGTAGGTCTGTTGTACAGTTGGAATTTAATATAAAAGAAAGTAAAGGAGTTTCAAGTGAAATAAAAATATACCTGCAGAGGGAACAAAAAAACCACAGTTAGGTGCTCAAGTTCCCTCTATGACACACAGAGAAAGGTGCTTCTGAAGGGTGATTCAAGAAGTCTTCATGCTGACTAAGAAAGCACCCAGAGCTGAGGGTCAGACTGTGTCACTTCACAAGCTCATGCGTGTAAATGAATGCCACAGCTGAACTGCTCAGAAGTTGTCTCTTAACTGGTTGGAAGGAGAAATGGTGGTGTAGGGGATCCTCTCTTCTGACCACTCAATGAAAGCAGCACTTGAGTCAGAAGTGGCAGACACAGTATCTACACAAGCTTAGGGTGAGGGTTTCTGGCTGCTCTGCTGCCCTTCAGGATGGTGTCCCCCAACTGGCACATGAATGACCTCCTCATGGGAATATTCTCCTTTCCCCTAAAGCTGGTTTCCTTCTGGAATTAGTTCCTTTTACATGGGTCCATGTAACTGTGCAGTCACTGGAAAAAAATTGCCACATGTCTCTCCTGGAACTGGTAATTTTGAGACCTTTGTTGCCATTCTTCACAGTGGCCGTGGCCTGTAGCTCAATATAAGTTCCAACTACAGAGCTGCAGCACAAAAGGTCAACATCACCTTTCTCTCCCCACACTGTATGGTTGTTGTGACCATGATTTAAGGCACTTTCAGTCCTTGGCAGAGGTGATAGTTGTATTCAAAGTGCACCCATCACATCATGTCCTCTTTGATGACTCTAGGGCTGCTCTCCTCCCTTCTAAAATCAGACTCAGCTCTGTCTCTGGTGCATAAGCTCACTTATGAATCCAACTCACAATGATTTAGTGCTGAACTTCTAAATTGTCCTTGGTATGGCTGGACTTTCTCCACTATGATTTGAATTTGGCCAAAAGAGTAAAAAACATTGCTATATTGTTCCAGCCTTCTGTATATTATGTATAAGCCTCATTCTGTCATGACTGCTGAGAGCACGGAATATAATTTTCTAAGTTCATATTATTATGGCTTATTAAGATGGTTTATGCACTCAATTGTAGCCATGTACTAAGGGAGACTAGTCTCATAATACATTTAAAATACAAAAGCAAATAGTATTAAATTATTAGGAAGTGAGTGATCTGTAAGAATATACAAAGCATTACCAAAATGAGGGCTTTTAGATTGTTAAGCCAAGGTATGAGCAAAAGAACCTGAAACTTTATTTTGAAACCTACCCTTTAGATATCTTAGACAATGAAAAATTATCATTCAGCCAGGGACAGTTTAAATAGCAAAGAAAACTGAGATAAGATTTACCAGGCAATTGATGGCCGTGGCCTAATGCCACATGGTCCTGACAGAATGCACAATTAACCTTTTTGTTTTATTATGTCTGCTTCAAATACCTGCAAGGTTATAATATTACCCTGGGAAAATGAATTTGAGTGACCTACAGCTAAGTAATGACATGAATAGTAACAAGAGATGATAGGTGCAGTGAGGAGCTAAGTATTCCTGCTCAACCACTCAGCCTTATTAACCATGTATGCTACAGTGTTCTTAGGGCAAGTACTTGGTTAGCATCTCCTTACTTTCTCACAGTTTGTTACTGGGGGTAATGCTAGAGCTTCACAAAAACCTTACTTGGGTACACTTAGCCAATGAACAAAACTAAAGCTCTTTTTCTATTTTACAGTGTGTCGCTTGCTAAAAGTATTACAAAATTTTCATGTGTAGCAGTGATGCAGACCTGGGAACATTTTTGGAACTGTTGGTCTGTTACTGTTATTCATAACTCCCCATGTCATTGGGGAAGAGTCAATATCTGAATTTCTGCCCATAAGCAATGGAGCAAGCGCTGTAACTATTTTGCTTTTCTAAAATACTTTCTTTTTGATTCTTGTAAGTTGAAAGACATAAACTTGTATCACTTTCCTCTTCTTTTAAATATAAGTTATTGCTGTTGTAAGATACTTGCCTTGGTAATAAGGTTACAGCACTCAAAGCATCAATCTCAGTCTGGTTGTGTCCCACTGAACTCAGTCAGATCCCCACGGTTTCCTCACCTGCTCCCAGTGTCTTTTCCATACAGGGCAGCCACTCTTGCAGAAACTAAATGACCTCCCTGACCCTTTCGCAGGAAATGGCAAAAATAGAACTTCAGTAATGGCTCCCAGCCAATGATTCAGCTAATAAAAAGTGAAATTTGCGGATAGGAAAATGAGCTGAGAACTTCCAGGCAAGAGCTGGCCAAATTGGGATCTAGGAGCTGTGTTGTACAGCACATGGATGTTGATGATTTGGAGAAGCTGGTGACCACCTAATAAGAGTGAAGTATTCTGTGATAGTTTTGTCTTACTGCTGTGTGAATATTGGTCTGAAAAGAAAAGAACTGTTTTTCTTTGTTGGTTTTTTTAAGTGAAATTTCCTTATAGTTGAATAAATGAATGTAAGAATAATTCTTTGGGAAGTGTCTGTTGTGACCAGCTTAGGGAAGCACAATACATGGGCAGTGTTGTTGGTGATGCTTCTGAGAGAGGGATCCTGCTAAAAAGTGGGGGTTACTAACACTATGTTTTATGTAAGGATTTAAACCAAGGTTTTGAGCTACTGCTGATTTCTTTTTCAATTGTTTCCTTGGACTGGAAAGAGCTCTGTACTGACCTGCCACTGAACCCCAGGATTTAGCTGTGTCTGACTTCACAGATGTGCTTCTGTACAATGGGCTCCTGTTCATGCCTCAGGTCTTATTATATTTGTTGTCATCGAACCCACAGATTTAATATGATAATGATTGTGATGTTACAAAAATATCCCTGGTAGTGGAAAAAGAAGCATATTTTGCCTCTTCAGATACCAAGATGGAAAGAAAAAGTCTATTTAAGTACTAAAAATTTTACCTTTGTCACATTAATGTGTCACAAACACTTGCTGTTTATTCTCTAGGAGTTTGTTCCTGAGTTACAAGAATTACCAAAAGAGAGAAACAGAGTGTTTAAGATGGGGAGAGGAACACATTGAAGAGGAGAAGAGGAAAAAGATAACAAACATGCCTGAAGAATTTTGTTGTGATCAACATTTGATTGTACTCTTGCTGAGGGCAAAAATAGAAAGACATTGCTGTTTAATGTATTGCAGATGGGCAGTATACCAAAGTCACCCTGTTGGTGTTGAAGTCAAAACATCTTTTTCTTCTTTATTGCAGTACTCTGCTTCTTGTAGCAATCCAGAGAAGCCAAAGTTCATTTTCTTTGAGGAAAACAGTGGGGCTAGCATCCCCACAAGGTAACGTGCTCTTCTGAATGGCAAGCAGGAGGCAGGAAGGAAGCAAAATTTCCCAGCAGTGTCTTTCTCTTGCTTGGAAGATCAGATCTTCCTGACATACAACTGCAGAGCAGTTTTATTCACTGTTCTGCAGTGTTTTGAATTGGCTGTAATAACTGATTATTCTGAACCATTAGAGTGGATGGGCAGCCTTTGTGATGGCTCATCGTAAATGTTGACTTACCGGTCCCATTTGAAAACAAACTGCTGAGCCATCTTAATGAGGCTGTCCTGGAGTGTGCACACGTTCCAAATAATTGAATTAAATTGAATATGAGTCCTACGTAATCACAACCGAATTTATTTGATTACATTCCCCATACGGAAGGTGGATACGAAAGGTTTCAGTAATTTTAAAGCTCCTTATAGTTTGTAGATGTTACTGTCTCTCTTACTTGTGAGTTTTGGAAAATTAATGGTATTGGAAGTATTTCTGGAGTGATTATGTCATCTTTTATCATAGTTTTTGGCAATATCCAGTTAATTCCAGATCCCATTTATCTTCTTCTGAGGGTGTTTGTGTACAGTGGTCCTGGGGAGGGTTGTGTAGCACCCTGTGACTGCAGACTGGGGATGGACCAAAAGTTGGGAATTTTTTCCTCTTGCATTTGAGATCCTGAACATTTTTTAGTAATTTTTTTCTTACCATTCAATAAACCAGTACTTGCTTATAAAAGTGAATGCTGAACAGAGAAGGAAAGGTATCACCCTCCTAGTGTATTTTCATATTGGTGATCACTTCTGCAGTGCTTCTTTGTGGGTAATATCTATTTCTATTCAAAATGGAATGTATGGAACAAAACAAGTCAGCAATAAAAGAAGGCTCTCTGTTTAAAAAGTTGTAAATTACTGTTAAACTGCTGTGGGTTGTTGATTAAATTGGTGAGAATGTCTAAACTTCACAAATTTGTACTCCAGTGTTCATTGAACTGGGCCCATAATAATACAGTGATCAACAAAGTAATAACCAAAGTAAAACTTTAGGATAATGCAGAATAGGCCAGCAGTGCATCTCCTGCAGAATACGTTATTGAAGTTTATTAATAGATTTTTATTATGTGTTCCTAAGTAACATTATCTGGTTCTAAAGTTAGAAAAACATGGCATTAAGATCCCCAGTCTTGCTTTTTATAGTGGTGAATAGACTCAGTAACTCAGATAAAAAGAAAGTGCAGCTGTAAGTTCTTGTAAAAGCAATGCTAATTCTCTGAGATACCGTTTTCTTAAATGCAGAAATAAAAGCAGTCAAAATATTTAAGGAAAACCGTCCAGCAGAATTTTTGAAATTATACTCATGGGAATTCCTTCTTCTTTGCTATTTTTCCCTTAAATTGAATATTAAATTCATGCGAAAATTTGGGCTAGGTCCGGATTTGAGTAAATTAAATCTGCCTACCATGTCTATGGCAGTATCAGCACTAGACATAATCTAGCACAGTGACTGAGCTTCTGCAGAGATTTAAAAATAGGGCACCAAGGAGGAAGCCCTGGAGCCACACTGGTAATGTGCACCTGTAGTGGTGTAAATAGCATTCAATCAAAATGACAATGAAACTCGTTAGCAGCAAAGGTAAAGCGAAAAGATTCTCTTTTAAAAAACAAAACAAACTGAAAGCACTACCCACCATTTCCAAACTCTGCTCAAATGCCATCAAACTGGACCCGTTCAATCATCCAGCTCTAGCTTTGAACTTTTTACCACTGAAAAAAGTTGAGGACCTGATCTGAGCTTTTCTAAAACTTGTGTTCTAGGAGGTAGCCTGAATTAAGCAATTGTTTTAAAAACAATAATGAGCAGCTTCCTTGTCTGTTGTTCTTGATGCATGATGAAATACAAAGACCTACATGCAGACACGCTCACCAAAAAAAGTCAAACAAAAAATTAAATCTATTTAGTGGAATTAAATCAATTTTCTTTTAAAGTACAGTTTTTTTTCTGAATGTTTTCTTGTCAGTTTTGATACATGCCATGGATGGCAGGACTATTTTACACTGCAGGTCATCTTATAGTGTAGAGCACAGATACCTCCTGAAAAAAAGGAAAGTGACAGAAATGGACACCACTAGGAGAATTCTTACTTATTCATATTACTAGGTCATATAAAAAGTCTGTATACGAATGGGATTGAAAATCCTATTGAAAGACCTTGGCTCAGAGGGTGATTTCATCATTTTTGGAGGACGGAACAGTTTCAGCAGTAGCTGAAAGAAGCATTAGTTTCTGGCGGTACGGTGTTTTGAGAAGTCCATGCAAGAGTGATTTGCTGTACTTTTTGTTTATTTTTTTTTAATAGGCAGTTTATATTCCCTGGCCATTGCAGTTCTGGTTGTGATTCACAGTGCTGTCCAAATGTCAAATTTATCTTGCAGAAGTGAAGCACTACTGACCTTGTGTTTATAGTTCATAAAACTTTAGCTATCTTTCGTTTATGTATGTGGCATTTTATCTCAATTTTATGCAATGTGTGGGCAGAAATATATAAATTTTATATGAGATGACATTCATTAGTATATATACTTATGAGTTTTAATAAAGCATGAGTGTTGTAATTCAGTATAATCTGTGCAGTCTGCATGGCTTGAAAACCTCAAGCAAAATTTTTCATCCCAAAGTAAACATGAGTGAAAAAATAGACATCAATAAATTTTTTCCCATGGTATTTTAAAAATAATTAACAGTTGGAACTGGCTGTCCTCTAGCAAAGTTTAGGTTTAACTTCAATAACTTGAATAGATTGCAATTTTAAGAATATTTTTCTTCAAAATCAAACTTGCACATTTATAATACTTTCACATTTATATATTACTAGACATTCATATAGAATGGGTAATAATATTTTTTAAGGCAGGTTGTATATATGGATTCCCATATGTATGTTTGGACTCTGAAGGTAACCCGTTCATTTCTACTGCCAAAGGAAATATATTTATGGTTGTTAAAAGTGACATTTTTTTAATATATTTAAAACGTAAGTTTTTTAAAGCCAGCACAATATTACAACATAAAATATTCATTATCTTAGATCTACACTGATTATAAATTTTCAAAGCCTAGTTCAGAAGCAGATGATACTTTTTTTTCCCTGAAACAATCATAGTTGGTGATTCTGTATGAAGTAATTGGAGAATATGGATGGTGCTTCCCCCCTGGGCATTACACGAGAAAGGATTCGCTCACAGACTGATTTATGTCAGCTGAGCTGCTTCAGTTTTCCTTTCACTCCTCAAGTTTAGTAAGTTTGCATCACTTCTCTGAACTATTTCCCTTAAAGAACTAAGACCTTGGCAGTCAGGATGTCTCAACCAGAAAGAAGCTCTCAGGAGTAATACTCAGGCATGAAAGCTGAGTATGATAAATATAATAGGTCTGGGAATTTTATAGCAGTTAAATCTGGGGTGCAGCTCATACCCATCCAAAGCTTCTCCTCCCTCCCTGCTGTGACTGACCTGGTGCTCAGACTGAGGTAAATCTTAGCTTGGTAAATAACCAGCCATGCATGCATCTGCCTTGGTTGAGGTTATCACACCAGCTTTCAAATTTAATTGGTAAAAAATATTCTCTAAACTTTAGAAGAAACATTATTTTTTGTTAATCAACTCCCCAGTAATTATTAATGTACATTCCTCTCATACTGGGATTGTATCTGTAGCTGTAGTAAGACATTACAAATAATTAACTCTTACTTGGTTATTATTTCAGTGTCTCTTCTGTGTGTTTTGTACATATACTAGGGAAAGTCACAGAAAAAAAATGCTTAGATAATAATTGTATTTTAAATATTAGGATTACAGAGCAAAGTTTAAGCCAAACCATAGAATTTGTATTGTGTCTAAATAAAGGACTAAGATGTAAAACAATGCCTGTAAATTATTAAAGAAAGTAGGAGGCAGAGTATACTTGGTGTGGTTTGGCAACAAAGGCCTAAGTTGGGATGCTGAGTTTTGTTCCAACTGAATTATTAACCCATCCAGGTATTGCTTTCACTGAAATCTGAAAGGAAGTTTGAACCCTTCTGGCTGACTCTAGGCAAGTTACCCACTTTTCCTGTGCCTTTTATTTTTACCAAACGTGAGAAAGCTTTTAGGACAAAACCCAGAGTGTAGGAAGTGCCAAACGATTTTGGATTGTCTTTTTTTTCGGTTGTCCAACATGAAGGATTTAATACTGCCAGGTATTCTACAGAATACAGGAAAATGTGATTTTTATATTCACAGTTGAAAACTGTTGTTTATTAAAGGCATGTTTGTGCTGGAGGTACATTCTCCCTTCGGATTACTGTTAATACACAAACTTTTAGGTCTATTAATCATTTTTCAGCCCTTAAAGCTAACACTTGATGTCCTCAGTGTTTGTATGTGTTTTGATGATGTTTGTAAGGAGGTGCTTGAAAAACCTCTCGTGACAGCAGCAGCCTCCGATAAATAATAAATAATACTCAATAGTAAAATGACTTGATTGCTTACATTTTCAGCTAACAATAACTTTTTTCTCTTGCTTTAATTTTTCATCCGTGATAGACTGAAAGACTTGTTCCCAAATGAATTAAAAATCCAGCAGCTTTCTACTTGTTTGAAGAGGTGTGGATTATAATCTATTAAAATCAAGATGTATTTGCTCAAATTCTAAAAGATTTGCCTTTAGCAAACAGTGTTAGGAGTCAAACAGTGAAAATGATCATGCCACCAGTTAAGGATTTGTCTCTTTTCCTCCCATAAGACTGTTTTTCATTTGCAGATGCATCAGTGTAAACATCAAAACAAAAAGGCCTGTATGAAGAAGCGTGTGGCCTTTATTGTAAAATGAGTTACCATATTCCTTCAGCAATTCCAAATATTGCTGCATTTATAATTTTTACATTTCTGAACAGTAAGTTTATTATTTTAGCAGGTTTAGTTTATGCCATTTGCAGGCCAAGCAATTTCTCAGAACACACTATGTGTTTAGTGGCTTCAGCAGTGAATTAGGGTTTGAGATCATGAAGATTAAGAAAATCTATTATATTTTATTGTAGTATTCTGAAATTACTTTGAAGTGAATCATTAGCAACGAGCTTAACAAAGGTATAAAAATGCTGGGCTAGCACTGTGCTAATAAAAAGACTGTCAGCATCTTTATTTTATAAGAATCTTGAAATAAAAATGCTGTTTAGAACACACTAATAAAACAGGCAAATATGGATAATTTACAAATTGCTACTATAGCAGTTATTTTAAAAATAAAGTGAACATGGGTGATGTAAAGTAATTCAGTTTCAGTTTAATTTTACACTCAGTGCCAGCATTGGATGTTCTGCAAGATGACACTGCTTGCATTTGTGTCAGGTGGGATTGGCTCTGCTGTGAAGGCAACCAGCAGACAGACCCACTCTGCAACCACTGGTCTGGATGTGACTTTTTAGCAGGGATAGGATTTTTGCCCACTTGCTTTATTCTTCCCTTTGCCTCCTTTTGGCTGACATCTATCTAAAGCCATGTAGGCCGGCAAGATCTGTGTTTTCTGGAGTGCAGCCCCCCTAGGGAGGTCTGGCCCACGCTGGTTTCTGTTTGCCAGAGCCCACCCTGCCCTCCCTGCCCACCTTGGCCCCTTTGGGTCACATCTGTAATAAAAATCTTTTTTCCTTATAACTACAGGACATTGAAACCTGAGTGACTTTTTATAATTGTGTCATAAAAGAGAGCTTAAATTAACGGAGCAAGCAGGAGTCTGAGATGTCTCGTGTGCCCACAGGTTGTACTGCTTTTGTGCAACTGCCTGAGAGTCCAGCCTTTCCACCTGCCCAGCTCTGCATATAAAAGGACCTGACACACCTTCTTCTCACATTATGGGAATTCCCCTGTCATGCACAAGAGGTCCTGCCCTATGTAGCATTTTTGCTCAAGATGAAGGGAAATGGTCCTTCCTTTGTGAAGAACAAATGGAATATTTAAAGCTTTGGCCTGTGAGATGCTGCTGTTCTGTGCTTAACATTCATTCCCAACATATCCAGCCCAGCCTCTCTTTCCTGTATCACTCTGACTTTTTTTGTTGTGATTGCCCTCTTCCCCTCCTGGACATGGATATCTAAGTTGGTTTTCCAGGAATCAGTCTCCAGCACTGTAATGGTGTGTTATAGGATAATGATTGTTTTCTTTCAACTTTTTATAATATTTAATTAAGGATTCAGATGGATCTTTTTCTTTGTGTTGATTCTTGCTTAGAGGGGAAAAAAGTCCCTCAGGAGAACCACTAAATTATTTCTTAGCAAGGCAGGCTTGTGAGGCTTTGTTTCCACCAGATTAGCTAAAATACATGCTGTCTGTTCACTTAAGTCACAAAGGCCCTGACTCTATGAAATGAACTGTTAAGTTCAGTGGAAGGACTCGTGCTCAAAGTTAGGCAGTTTTGCAATAATTCATGCTGGTACAGTTTGAAACTGGTAGACACAGTAGTTTCTAGAGTCATCTAATTTTTCTGAATTCCACTGACATAAACTCAGAATCTTGCAAAATGCTGAACTTTGCGTCTTACAGATATTTGTTGAGGTTTTCATAGTAGATTGCCATATCCAGTAGCTGTTCTTTAAGTCCAGGAAAAACGTGCTAATCTAGTTCACAACATAAGAATTTTATTTGCTGAGCCAGATTTTCAGGTATTTTAACATAAATGCATTTATTCCTGAGGCGATCTTAAATTTTCATGGTAGCACAAATTGCATGGGTATGGTGACAGTTTATAGTAAACTAGTGATGATAGTGTTACATCTAGTGTTAATTTCTGAAGCTAGAAATGTGTTAAATATAAATACAAATGTGTGTATAAACAGCTCTGATTGCTGTTCCTTGGTTGAACTTCTGCCCAGTGAATGTATCAGCTTTCTCTGCAGCAGTGCTGTTCCACGTAGCACAGGTTCGAAAGCCTGAGGGTCTGGCCCCTGAAATGGAAATCCCTGAAACCTTCCGTGTGCCCAAGAATGGTTTGTATTCCAAAGGGTGATGGAATATGATCTACTGTTTGGGTGCACGAAAGTTGATGAAAGTTGTGTCTTCATGGATCTGTTCTGAACGCTGCTTGCGAGAGGTGAAAGCACAGAAACGAAGCTCTTGTCTTTCCAGAGCATGGATGGCAAAGATTTGCAGTTCTCAAAGCTTTCAAGTTATGTCAGACCTGATCATGGAAAGAGCCTTACTCTTGAAGGGAGAGAGGGAGCTGACATTGAGGCTTTTTTTCTGTGTCTGATGAATCTTTGATTAGTGCCTCGCTGGTATTTATAATCATCATAAAGCCATTATGAAATAGAAACTGTTAACTCAATTTTCAGAGGAAAAATCTGAAACAAAGCCACAGAGGTGTCCTATGACAGTGGGAAGTCTTGAAGAGAGCCTTCTTGAAGCTTAGGCTGATGTGTGAACTGCTGGGTCTTCCTTTCTGAAGCAAATGAGGTTTGACTTGATTTTGTTCTCTGCTTTAGATATTATGGAAAAAGTAAATCCTAAATAGTCACGCTAAATATTTTTACAGAGGAAAAAAAAAAATCCCTATAGGAAATACTAATGAGCTTTGCAATAAATACTAGTTTTATAAATGACTTAACCTTTTTTTCATTATAGTCATGTCCTCTGAGAAGTAAACAGGGTAACGTTCAACTAGTGCATTATTTAGAGGTTTTTGGAGTACATTCTGAAAGCTTCATACGGAGCTGTGTCCACAGGATTCCCATTAAACGCAATGGGAGCCGTGTGGCTAAAATCCTGCAGAGCTGTTTGAAAATGGATCCCGTGCTGCGCTGAAGACAAATGATTAAAGAATGAGTGCTTGAACGGGGAGGAGGGAGCGATGTTGTGATTCTCCACTTAGGGCTGTAGTTAGACTGAAAATCCTTCTCTAAGCCCTTCTTAAATGATCTCCTGTTGGAAGATCAGCTAATAGCTTTCCTGTTTCTCAAAAGAAATACCAATAGAGTACAAATGGGTAAACATTTGCACCTTAGAGATGTCCACACATACTTTCACTTCTCTTGTCTTTACAATTAACTTTTTTGTTACACTTTTCTTTTCCTGTCTTCTTACCTCTTGCTTAAATTTTTCATGACTGTTTTTTTGTCTTCAAAGTTCTCATATCCTTTATGCTATGTTGTCTTTATCTCTGATCCACATGTCTTGTATTGTTTCTTCCTCTCCATTCTCTCCATTCTCTCCTTAAATGGGAGCAGGCAGTAGTGGAAGCACATCCATGCAGCAAATATTTCTGTGCATTTCAGTGCAAATCCTTCATACAGAAATGTTCCTCTGCATTTATTCCATTTGTCTCCAGGATAATCCAACTTAAAAAGAAGGTCTTCAATGCTGTCAAATTTGGCATTTTGAAGCTGTGTACTGCTGTTGTTACGTCATACAATGGATAATGGCTGTGACAGAATACTGTGTTTTGGAAAGGTGGTGGAGTGCTTTACGGAACTTAACACAGGGCCATGAAAGTGTCCCTGCCTTTTTCTGTTTTTTTAAATGCAGCTGTTACTTTTGTCCTCTTGCATTTCATTTGCACCTTGATATTATTTTTTTCCCCCTTCTTTTTCTTATCTTCTTTTGCTTTTGATAGGCTTGCACACATACAAAAAGGGAAGACATGAAAAGTTATTAATGACAAAATATGTGTCCTTGATTTTTTCGTGACCAGTTCACAATTAGTTTCACACAGCTCTTGTTTGTTGGTATCAAAGCCGATGGTGCTGTTTATGACACGACTGCAGCACTCTTCTGTGTGCGCTGTCATGTATTTTTATTGCCTCATTATCAACTGCTTGGTTGTAGAAAAGCTGTCAATATAGAGAGGCTACCACTATCTAATGACACAGGTAATTAAGCCCTTGGAGACCATTATTCTGACCATGTATTACTTGTTTAGGCCATTTTGCTCTGGTGCTGTGATTTGGAAATCTAAATGCACAAAGCTTTCATTCTGACACCTCTGACATGACCTGGTCTTGTGGGTGTTTTCTACCACCTGAAAATTATACCTCAAGAGTGATTATTTGTACATCTGAGGTTTCTTTAGTAGTTGATAGATATTGCTGCTTACTGCATGTGTCCTGCAGAAGGGTAAACTCCCTTTGAGCTGGGCACCACTGGAATAGGAACTTGTGTTGTTCCTGGCACTGCTGCAGGAAACCCACCTGGAAGAAGGCATTCCTTATGCTCAGGAGAAGACACTTGGCATTCACCGTCCTGGCAGTCACTTTGGATCTACTTCGAGGCAAAACATGTTGGAAGCATTTTATTTGTGTATTTTTCATCCCATAACTTGGTAATTTGGAGAGTGTAATGTAGAGGGTTTGTCATGTGAGACAGTCTCAGTCACGCAGAAGGGACATCAGGGCATCAGCTGCTCCTGAGGACACTCAGTCACAGCTGATCAGCCCAGAACTGGCTCATACCCTCTGTTTTGAATATTTGAAGATCCTGTGCTGAGGAGAAAAAAGGAAAGGCAAGTTTTAGATATACCTACAGCAGCACATTTTCCCCCTTAAAATTAAAATATTGTCATATCGTTACTTGTAACACAATCACTTGGAGTATTCCTACACATTTCATCCATCTTTGCTGATCTTATGTTTAGAGGCTTTCAAGAAGTCACAGCTAACTTGAAAATCTCCGGTTTTTTACTTTTCTTATTGTAGTCTTTTTGAGCTGAAATTTGGAAAGGCTGAAGTCCAAAAATTCAAAAGAAATTATATTTATTAAGACTCCCTGTTGTCTTTAAAAGTACTTTTAAGCAAATCTCATGTATGGGAACCAGACTATTGTTTCTTGATATTCTTTGTGAACATCAGAGGCGACCCATTTTGGGGGAATCCCAGTTCAAAGTGGGAAGGTTTCCTCTCGTAGATGGATCTTGTGTAGTTACGTGTGCAGGACTTTGGGCCTTTGCAGCTGATGGTACAATGCCAGGAAGGGGCTGGAACTGTCATGTGAATTTGATTTTTGTTGTAAGATTTAGGTTGTTGAACCAAACTAGGAACAGTTTCTTAAATTTAATTTTTTTTTTTTATTTAGAGTCCCAATGACTCCATTGGTAGTTACTTTTTCAAAGTCCTTAAATTCACAAATAACATTGTGACATAACACAGAAATTTATGCAGCTGTGTGAGAGTGGTCTGGGTACCACCTTGAAGTTGTGACTCAGAATTCAACAAGAGCATGTTAGTTTTGAGTGGCTGTACTATTCTAGAGCTAACTTAAAACAAGAGTGTTTCGTCTGCATCAGGGTCCTGATAGGCAAAATAAATATGTGTATTTGGAGAAACTGGTACATAAATCTTTCCATTCAACTAAAAATCTGCAAATATGGAAAAACAAATATTTGTTTAAAAGGTAGAAAAGAAGGAAAAAAGTAAACTTGAAATTGGGAATCTTTGCAGTCTGTTTGTATAGTTGCTTGTAATTTTTTCTGAAGCTTTAATCGTGACTATTTCTGGTGCCTCCAGCATGAATATGGTTTGAACTTATGAGCATATGTTTAAGATGACACAATAATTAACTTTCTGTGTGTGCCTGGTTCTATCCACTTAGAGTTAATGAAAATATCCCCTGTCCTAAGGTCCCAAATATGTTACTGGGGAATTGTAGGAGGGACAATCCCCCCAGGTGAAAAATCCTTTCAATTGCTGGTGAGCAGTTTTTCTGCAAGGCTTTGTCTTGGACTGGATTTTATTCCTCCATGCCTGTAACTTACAAAATCATATACAGGGCTGAAGATGGAAGACACCCATGCAGTCCATATGGCATTTGTCTATCTGTCAACACAGAAATAAACATTACCAGTGATTTCTATTGCAGTTCAGAAGCTTTTTGGTGTAGATAGAAGTTTGATGAGTGAAATCTGTATGACTGAGAGAGACAATGGAAACACTTCCAACATTTCCTGGCTCAGATGCTAGGTAGAGCAGTTTCAGAGAAATGTCAGGCCTGCCACTGCCTGATAACAGAATTCAGACTTGTGTGGGAGCAGTGATGTGCCAACGCTGAGGTCTTTCAAAATCCTACCCTACTTATCTGGTGCTCAAGGCACTCACGGTATTTTAAGGATACCTTGAAAATTTCCACTGGGATCAGTGGCCAGTGGCTCAACAAAGTAAAAGTTGTGCTTTCAGTTCTCTGTAATTTGAAGTGGTGGTATGGTCTAGGGGACAGAGAACCAGAGTAGGCTGTACACTTTGGGGAAGGATCCTCTTCTGCTCGTGTGACTGCAGCTGTTTCATTCCAGCACAGCCGTGCAATAGTCACCTTCGCCATGCACAAGGTACTTGTGATGCTCCTCATCCTCAGAGAGCTGCCCTTTGGGCAACAGGTCAAGTATGCTTTGAGTGTGTTTTGGAAAGAGGGGTTTGTACGAATACATGGAAAGAGCGTGGCTTGTGCAGTTTGGATTTGCCACTAGCAAATTCAGCCCTCACTAGGGCTGAACTGCCCAGGGCCTGTGGTGGGGAAAGGGCAGCGATGGTGCTGCAGGAGGAGGATTTGCCTGGATATTTCTGGATTGGTAAGCACCTGTGCTGATGAACAGAAAGAATAAATATAAATTATACATTACATGTGCATCTTTCTGCTGCTATTAGGAAGGATGTTATTACTTTATTTTCCATCTGAAATATTAAAGGGGGATACTGAGCATTCTGCTTCGCCCAGCTCACTGCTATAAGGCTGGTACCAATGCTGTATCCTAAGCAGAACTGAAAACCCCTTGGGGTTTAAAGCCCCAGCGTTTCCCATCTGTTAGTCCTCTTTTAAGCTTATCACATACCCATTTTCACTTCTCGCTCTCTTTTTAATCCATTTCCAATATCTAAATTCTTTGTAGAAGGTTGTGTCTGTCTCCTGGCCACCTGCTCTTGAAGCCATGGGCTCACAGCCGGCTGCAGGGGGTCCTCAGGAGCGGACAGCAGGCTGGGACACAGCCCGGGAAGGAGGGCCCACTTCATCCTGGGGACTACCATGGCTCACTGAGGGTGTTGAGGCTGTCAGTGTGGCTGGCAGGACACTGCACAGTCTGGAGACCAGCCTGCAGGTCAGGGGGAGAGCTGAGAGCAGGCAGCCATGTCTGTTCCTAATGGGAATCCCCGGAGACAGAGGGGAGTAAGCGGCGTCTGCAGCTCAGCAGCCGCTAACTTAATTGAAACCAGGTAAAGGGAAGGACACTCCTGCAAGGATGCAGTGAACAGGAACTACTGTTGATGTGCTTTTTTTTTTCTGTTACATCTTGTAAAGCCACTTTGATATTTTCCATGTTTCAAAAGACCTGGTGCCTTACTTAAAATCTGATACTTGTTTTATTTCTTCAGGAGTTGGGGCTGTGTATGTGTGTTTGATTACTTTGAAGGCTTTTTGTTGTTTGAGGAACTTACTGAAAGCAGAAGGTTTAACCTGATCCATTGCAGAGCTTTGAACACAGTGGTGAGGGAAGTGAGATGCAGGTAACCCCAAACCTGAAGTTCAAAATTACAAACAGGTAAGAAAACAGATTTATCTGGGATCTGAGTCAGAGAGAAACTCTTTGGTTGGTTGGATTATGAGATTGGAGAGATCTGGGAGGCTTGGACAGAGGCACAGAATTCTGCCACAAGGCCAGACAGATTGCAGTCTCCAAAGAGACAACCAAAGTCCAGCTGGCAAAAATACCAGCTTGGTTCACAGGTGAACAAGAGCTAAAAAAGATGAGAAATCACATGGGAACCTGTTCCTTTGTCTATGATCCTGTGGCAGGAAGGGCTGAGACAGCTCAAGGAGCTAAAACCCAGACCACGTCTCCAGGATATCTATAACTAAAAATGGAAATCAAGAGACTTGAACTGGAGACTGCCCAGGAGAGAGACAGGAAGCTTCACTGTGTCACAGATAAGAGCTGGAAGAAAATACCCACCTGAGAATTTCAACTACACTGAAGTAACAACTTCAGCCGAAGATAGAGAAAGATCTGTTATTGATATTTTTCTTTAAGACTAAAAAGAATCCTGCACCCGGTGCATGACATGGGAAAGAAAAAGCTGAAATATAAACCTCTCACTGCTGCAGTGAGATTCTGCAGAAACCTTTGGATACAGCTCTGTAAGACTAAGCCAGTATCAAGCTGAAGGAATTCTTGTGGCATACATTTGAAATAACCACCAAGTACTGTCACATCAGCTTGAGGATGATGAGAAGGGAAGGTGATAGCACCTAGCAAAAGGTAGCTGCCAGCCTGTGGAAATCTTGAAGGAAGTAGGTCAAGGGGGAAGGGGTCAAAACTGTCATCTACCTTCTAGTGCTGGAGCAACTACGTGCTAGCTGTCCCTTGGAGGGAGAACTGCAGGAAGGGCTGTGTGGGACATGGCTGAGCAGAGCGTGGGTTAGAGAGAGTGTTTATTTATGACAGAACTGGGAGAGGCACAAAGCAGGCAGGTTTTCTGATCATTGCTCTGATGCAGGATGGCACAAATGACGTGCCTGCCTATGGAAGTGGTGGTCCTCAGAAAACTGAGAGGGAATTTAAGAGCTTAATTGCCCAGTACTGATGTATCAAGCTCAGCAGGGTCTGCCCAGCCTGGCCTGGTTGGATCTGTGCTCTGGCACTTGCTGGGAGTTGCACCAGCAGGGCCAGGCAGGAGAGGGAGGCGGCAGAGCTGTCAGAAACACCACATCAAAAAGTGTTAAATGCAAGTGTCCAGCAAAGATACAGAGGAAGCTTCCTCCCGCACCTTGGACACATGAGCATCTGTGCATTGTGGCTGCTCCCTGGGCAGGGAATGGTGTTTCCTCCTTTCCATAGGTTCCTCTCACCTCCTTGCTCAGAAACACACTCGGAAACAAAGCCAAAATAAATAACTGTCCGTTGCAATTGGATCAATTTCCTGGTATTCTCTCAACAGCACAGGGAAAATTGCATATTTTAAGTGTAGGAATGATTTTGGTTCAGGAAGAATAGCAGCAAGAACTTGTGGATCATAAATTCAAGTCCTCAGCTCTTGACCCTGATGAGTAATTAATTTTTTAAATGAATCAATTGCGGCTTAAAACTGTTTGTATTTCTCATCCTGTTACTCCACCTGGCAGGCTGGTTTAGAGTCTCACTTTTTCAATGATTAAAAACATCCTAATTCCAGCCTAAATGTATTTCTAACCACTAAATTCTCAACTTGTTTTGTCGATCATTTTCCTTAGGTTGATGCAGTTTTCTTTCACACTTTACTTTTTCTCACTGATTCTTTTGAGTAAGTCATACCTGGCCTCTTAAACCCTTGGTCTCTTAAGTTTAGCACATTGTGTCTTCTTGTGGCACCGACTGTCATTTCAATAGCTTCAGAGCAGTCCCTTCGTGGAATCCTCTCTGGATGAGCCACTCCAGAACACTTGTGATTGTAATTTTAGATATCTTCCAGATGGAATTTTGACAGTGCTTTCCACAGTAACATTAATATTTTATGTTACTTAAATTCTTATATTTCAAGAACAGATTCTGGTTTCTGAATGCCTCATTTCTTCTTCTGTTTTGTGCTTGGAGAAATTTATCCTTTGGTGAAGACTGGTGGAGATCTGTTCCCCTACACTAAACTGGCATTTTGTCAGGAAACTTAAGGAACTTCGGTTGAATATGGTTTTCATTTATTTTTCCCCTTAAAAAAACCACTAGATTTTTTAAAAAACAGAAGCTGAAAGGAACACTTGAGTTTTAAGAAAATGGCAATTTTCCATTCAAATGACAGATGTAACAGAAAATTTAATGGCATTATGAGAGATGCTTCAGATGAATAGACAGCAAATAAAATACAAAAGAAAGGGGAAAATAAATGTTCTTAAATAGTGCTTGAAGAATGTAGACTCAAAAGTGATGAGCTTTAGAGACTGATTTTCAGATTTTTAACAGCTTGGTAGTTATATAAGATACAGAGAATCCTTGGCAAAACAGTCCAGCAAGAAGGGAAGTTTCCCGTTTGGGGAAAACTATCCTAAAAGTAATCTGGAAGTGCTGGCTGTTGGATTGGGTCTGGCTGGGATATTAGAATTACGAGCAGGAGCAGATAACCTTTTGTGGTTACCAGAAGGAGGAAAAATATAGGTCAATGTGTAGAAATAGCCTTTCATAAAGCTCATAATTTTTCTGCTTCACTTCCAAAATTTGCATACCCTTTGGAGGCCTTGTTCAGGGAGCAAAACGTGGGATCCCAAGCTAAATTTGTAGAGGCTCCATTATTTTTGCATTCTTAAAATAGGATTTGTACTAGATTGTTCTGGCATGTGCTGTCGCTGTGGAGAGTATTATAGATCATAATTTAACAATGGCTTTTCGATTAAGGTGCCATTAATTCATGCATTGAAAACTCTCATTCATAAGAAACAAGTCTTGATTATCCTCCTGTACCATATTTGGTCCTTCTTGAAAGTGGACAACTGGGATGCAAGTGGAGAAGCAGCAGCTTGCACACTGCAAGAGCACTGGCCATTGAAGCTTTGCAGTGAATTTGACTGCAAGCATTATTCACCTCCCTGTTCATCAGAAACTAGTTTTCTCTTCTTTTTCAGATATTCCGTGAGTACCCAAAGCTTGTAAGATCCTCCCAGGGCTGGTTTGATAGTGATGTGACCCACAGTCTGTTATGCTGGTGGTTCAACATTGTAGATGTCAGCTCTTACAAACTTTTATAGTAGCTGCAAACAGAAAAACCACGGAAGTCTCAACTGTGTTTAAGCGAGCTCTTGGTCATGTTGCAAAGTTTACTTTATTGCTTAGAAATCTGTGTGCTGATGGGAGGTGTTTCTGATCGCCACAAGAAGCTGTGTGCTTGCCTGCCCTGCAAGGCTGTTCAACAAGATGGGCCTGTGGTCCAAAATAGATTATCTAAGTTTGACTGAAGATTAAAGGGCCTATTGAATTTAAGAATTAATATTTTTCCTGAGCTGGTTTAAGTGATCATATTAATATGCAACTAGGCTTTATTTTCTTTAATACTATTAGGTCTAAATTGAAAAACTGTGATTTAGTGCTGGTTGAATCTATTCTTTCTCCCATTTTTGTTTGTTTATTAATTTGAAAGAATGTTGTGGAGGATTAGAGTTGGAACTGCATTTGCATAGATAAACACCATAATTAAGAATCCTATTACACCATTAATTTAAAAATGAAATGGTGAGCATGTTAAGAAATTAAATCTTTCAGTGAGGACTGCACAGGAATTTATGGTGTGAACCAAAATGATTTGTTCCTTCTTGTGAAAGACATCTGATTAAGGTCAGCCTATGAGCAGAAATGGTTCCAATCTGCAACTGAAAAACTGCCCCACTGTCTGCACTAGAGATTAGAGCTGGCTTGGTTTTATGCACATTTGGTCAACAGATGGTCAAACTATTCTGTGGGCATTCTGGCACTGTAGAAGTCTGCACATCAATGACAAAAAAACATCACAGGAATAAGTAGAATGTCAGTGTTCATCTGAGTAGAATGAACACTCAGTGTCAGCTTCTTGAAAAGTAGCGTAGTGGGCTGACTTGAAAGGAGAAAACCTGGAATAACATCACATTGTTGCTAAATTAGCCAAAGCCATTCATTTTGATGAGACTGAAAGAACAGACAGACTATGAGGCTCGTATAAAAGATAATGCTATTGGCCTTTGGCCAGAGCGGTTAGCTAATATTTTCAGTCTCGCTGGATTGTTACCTTAGAAATAAACAAATATAAAAAAGATACGCTGTGAATAATTCTTCTGCTCAATTTCATTTGGAAAGAATACTACACAAAGGTCATGTTTTTCTAAACACAGTAGAAATAAACAACAGCAGGCAGTTTCTGGTCTGATATGCCCAGGAATACTGGCACGTTCTTCAAGGTCACTGTTTTAATATACAGTGTATCTGGCAGTATGATTTAAGGTATTCCTTTCTCTCTCCTGCTTTTGCATCACCCTTATGCCTGTGCCACAGCAGTTTTCCCTTCTCCAGCCAGCCCTTATTCCATCTGGGCTGTTTTTCCAACTATCTCAAGGGACCGAGACTGCTTAAAATGGAAAGAGCAGAGAATATGAAAGGCAGAGAGAAAAACGGTTGCAACACAGCTGAAGGAAAAGCTTTACAGGGGTGAGAATCTCTGTAGGACACGGGGAGTGGGGGCAAGTATGAGGACTTTCGGCTGGAACTGTCACTCACCAATTTTTGTTGTGAAACCCAGCATCTTTGTTGCTGGGTCCATCACTGCTCCTCAGGCTTTTGATCCTTTTCCGCCTCTTACCCATAGCTGAAACAAGCCCTGCTCCCAGACCCACTATTTGTGGTCAGCCTTGGTGACATCTCCAAGCCCATGGGATTTAATTTCTGATCCACCTTGAATGGGACCAGGGTTTCATAGGTGGCTTTCCTTATTCCTGTTGTGGGAAGGAGCAGAACTCCTTATTCTGAGCAGCCTCCACTCAGCAGGATTAGTGTTATTATCAGTTTAACATTCTTGATGAATGTGTGTAGATCAGAGATGACTTTTGATGGTGTCTATTAACAACTTCTAGAATGGAACAGCAAACCTTCCTCCTTTCACTGATGGAGCTGAAGTTGATTGCATTATCCTGGGATGGTGGCACCAGATTGGAGCCTGCACTTGCTTTTTACACCTGTTTGAAAGGGGCAGAGAAGGGTGAATGTGTTCAGCAGCTGTGCCCCTAAAACCAAGGCACTGGCACAGACTGCGCCCATAGCACAGCAAGTAAATACCAGTAAGGCCACAGACAGCCTGTCTGAACTGCACAAACCTCACTGTTGGCTCAGAACACAGCTGGGTGTGGGGTTTTTAATCTGACTGTTCCTAAATGGCAATAATCTTATCGTGGTGTTGTTTACACTGTTAACAAGGTGATGTCTTATGCACACATTTGGTTTTAGTTTTTGTAACGGAGCTCCAGTAGGATTTTAACAATGCAACTAATTATTGTGCATATTCAAAAGATAAAAGAGTGCCCTTAATGTGTTATTCATAACATGGAGCGTGAGAACACTGTAAGGCTAGGATTGTCTTTAAATATTAATTTCATGGTAGCCATGGATGCATTAGGCTCTTGTAAAGAGCAAAAACAATGAATGCAACTCTTGAATTTTTTCCATGCAGTTGACTTTTATAAATATTTTTATTCTATAGAATGGAGGAGACAGTGAGAAATCTGCTACAGAGCCAAGGATCCCCAGGCCAGCATGGAGAAGGAACTGTCAATATCATGAAGGTATATCAGGTATTAGTGACTTATTACGTGTTTTTTTGTGATAGAAAAGTTCTTTAAAACAAAAATCCCACTACTGAGATAAATGTGTCTGACACTGTTTCCTCTATGTGTTTATTAATTATGAATACTTGTGAGTGGTAGTTGATTCCATCTACATTTTCTCAGGTGTTCTCTCAGCAGAGTTTAAGGGTTTTCACTTTTATTGTCCTTGTGTTATCTGCAGTTGTTGCTCCTCATAGTTCACAGGGGACAAATAAACCAGTTTTGAAACCTTTATTAAAGCACTTAATATTTTAAGTCATATGTTCCAGCATCTCTAGTAAACATAGGCGTTTTTGACAACTTGACCTTCAGATTGTGATGCATAATTTTACCACTCATGTTCTTATTGGGTGTGGGGATCCCTATCAAGCTTCACAGTTTCATATCCTTGCTTGTGGCAGGTGCATTTTGTCACCCTCACTGAGGGTAGAGAGAGAGTTTCTCAGGACAGAATTTAGGAGAGAAAGATTTTAGAGGTTTTTCGAAGGGAACCAGGTCTGTTCATAAGACAGAAGAGTTTTACGTTTTCCTAATGGATTGTTGCATTCTGGAAACAGTGCACCTGAGGTGGTGGAAAACCTTTTAATTTAAGAGTCTGGAAACAGGAGTGAGATACATCTCAGTTAATCAAGTATCGGGCACATGACTTCTTAAAAATATCACTTAATGAAGTCAGTCCTGTGCTGTAACTTTGTAAGCAGAATAAGCATTCTTACAAAGGGTAAAATAATGTAATAATATATTAAAGTCTATACCAGGTAGTGATCCATCAGATAAAACACTTTTCAAAAATTCTAGTTATATTAGTTCATTCTTACAACTGATGGATCAAAAATATAGCAATATAACAAAACAAAAATGTATATTAAAAAGTATTTATCACTGTAATGAAATTTTCATTTTAAGCTTGGTTTGAAGAGAAAGGAATCTTTTAGTTTAACCTTCAATACAATCTAATTTTTTTGTTAAAATGATAGCCTGTAAAATTTAATTTCAGGACAAATTAAATTTTTTGTTGTAGTTACAATAGAGCATCGTGCTTTTAGAAACTGGTGACAAAGGCACCTCTATTTTATGCACTATCATTTTGGGGTGCAAAACTGAAACTCAGTTCCCTTCTCTTATTTCAGGGTTTAAACCCATACATCCTGCTCACTCCTGCCACCATACAGCGGTTGTTCTGAACTGGGCTTGATGTCAGTCTCTCCTTAACGTGGATTACTTGTCTGTCTGTTCATAACAGACATCTGCAATGATTTTATTATCTGCTTTTCTCTATGCTGTCTTACTGGGGAAGCCCCAGTAAGGTGGTACCACAATTAGGTTTCAGCTTCTTTGGGTTTTGTTTTTGCATTCTCGAGAAGAAAAGCAAAAAAATACTGCAGTTTTGTTTCATCAAACTGAGGGTTTAGGGGTTCTGTGTTTTTCTTTTGGGCACTAAACTGGAAAAACATTAGCTATGTGGTCTTTGAAATTTGAGACTTTTGTGCTGCTTTCCTAGAGGGGAGATAAACCAGTCATTCCAATTTTGGTTCTTGTATATTTCTGTGTAGTTCTGTCACTCTTTTTTATTAGTTTCTTAATTTTTGAAAAAAGAGAATTTGGGTATGATCTTGGGTTTTTTTCTCCTTCTGGGCCACACTGATATAGGCATTTGTTGCCTCCAGCCAGGCAGGAGAGAGGGCACCATGGTGCGTTTTGTGTAATATCGCCTGGGTTTATTTTCTGACCAGCAAAAGAACGACTTCTGCCCAGTTATTGATAGCAAGAACAGTTCTTCATTTTCCTTCAGCTCTAGCAAACAGCCCCCTCCACTTAGCAAACTGGGCCCTTTTGTTCCCTTCTCTCTGGACACAAGGTTTTCTTAGAACCTTCTGGTTGGTACTCAGGGCAAATTCCTCAAACTGGAGTTTTGCTTTCTTACAGAGTGAAGCTGTTTCTGTCCCAGGGCCTTAAAACACCCATATACCTGTTTCTCTGGGATTATTTTAATGCAAAACAGCTTCCTTCCTCTCCTGTTCTCTTCTTGTTCCTGGGAACATTTTCACTCATGTTATCACTCAGCTTGTTTTTCAGCAATTTTCATTTCTTCCATATTGCCGGTATGCAGTCTTCTTTGCTTATGAATTTCCTCTCCTAATCCATGACTCAGAAGCAATGCGTTTTCCTTTCCTGGAGGAATAGCTAGGCTGCTGCATCATACACCAGTCTGTGACTGTTAAATCAGGTCAGAAATGCAGAGCATTTGTGTTGTGAACTTTGTGGGTTTTTTTCCCTGAATGTCTTTTTGGGTCATTCATCCCAAATCCCTTTTGTTCACTTTTATGACAAACTTCTGCACAAATGTCTTGTTTTCTGGGAATTTCGAGGAATGGCTGCACTCACATGCCCTGGGATGGCTCCCTGCTGTGCAGGTCAGAGATGGGTTCATTCGGCGTGTTCTTGTTATCCAGGCATACGGTAAAAGCTGGGTGGTGGGATGTGGGCAGCAGGTCACAGTCACAGCTTGTACCTGAAAAGCTCCTCAAAACAAGCACTCGGCACAGAATCTCTGGTCCAAAATGTTCTCAAAGCATTTTAACATTGAGAAACATATTAATGCAACATTAGATGAATCATTAATATGTTGCTGAAGCCACCTGTGTGGGAATCGTGGACAAACACACCATGTAAATACACGATGGATCTTACATTAAGTGCTGTGTCCAAATTCAGGAAAATACATCAATATTGCAACAAAGGCATTTCATTTGTGTTCTTCCAAATGTACTCAGGCAGTTTTTGATATATTTATAAGGGTAATTCACAAATGGGAATAGAACCTGGATGTAAAACCCGGGTAATGTTCCTTAAAAGCACCGATGTATTCAGGTTTTTGGGAACATGATAACCATATTATCAACCTCTATTTATGAAGGAAGTATGAATGAAGTTTTATGTATTATATTCACATACATACAGAAACCTTATTGAATGTATAAGTACTAGCATCGTTCTGAAAGCTGTCCTCTACAGTCACTTACCTTGCGGAATATATCCTGAATCTCACATTTCTCTGTGATTACTGTGATATGATAAAACTATAGGATCAGTTGGTGCAGTAGAGTAAGGGATTCTAGTGCAGATTCACAACTCTGTATTTCATAACAAATGGGGACAAGCGAGGTGATCTCCAGTGTGACTTACCAACATATGTCCCATATTCTCTGACACTGTGGTGAGTTAGTGTGTGTGAAGCTTGTTGAAGTAAATATCTGAATAGTCATAAAAGATAACGCTGCACAATAAATGCTTTTGATCTATTGAACGTTGTCTACATATTTGTTTTTTACAAATCTAATTATTGTTCTGGGATGTATGAAATTGAGTTCTTATTACAATACCAATATGCCTGACTCCAGAATAAATATTCTTGCTAATGAACTTCAAATGTTGCATAGTGATAATAGAATAATAACAATAAAGAAGGTGGAGCCCAAAGCATGGGGTGTTATTGCAATATTTTGTTAGATCTTGCCAGTATTCTTACTTAAAGCAAAATATTCTAACTCTTTCCATAGAGCTAGATGCCCTATGGGATTTTAATTTGCTGGACTTACAGATGAGTTATGTGATTTCTTTTGGGTAAATGAATTAAGAAGCAGGATTGTAAATAAAATTCTCATTTGTTATCATTTTACATGATAATAAAGGGAAAATTTATAATGAATGTTCACATAAATGTAAACAAGAATGGATGTTATTTGAATGGCCATGAACCATCATATTTCTTACTTTAAAGTTTACTTAACTAAAAGACTCTAGTATGTATGAGCTTTATTGTGTTTCCAAGAGACACTGGCCACCTAAAATTACAACGAAAGGCCAAACCAAAAGCTCATATATTCCCCAGAAATAATTGTGTGCAGTTCTTGAATCCCATACATTAAAGCAAGCACCCCACAGACCTTCCTTCCTTCCTGAGTTTGCCCTTAAAATTTGGATATCAAAAAACTTTCCTCTTTGATCACAATTCCGAATACTCTAAGTAGAGTCTTACCTGATTACAGATCACTCGAAGACTTTAAGGGGTTTTTAACTCATTTTTACTCTATGTCAGTGTACAGTGATCGAAATAGATGAGGAAGAGAATTTGTTCTAAGTCCACAATTTGTTAAAATTCTGGAATTGTCAGCATGAGCACTAAAGCTCAGAACAGACACGGTGCATGCACATTAGGGAGGTAAAAACATGCACAAGTGATGCAGGCACACTTCAGGTGGCATTGTTGGCCGCCTCAACTCAATTTTTTGTCTGCATGCTTTTGTGATATTCAAATGGGGAACAGTTGTTGTGGCTGTCACTTCTAATTTGCACAGCCGTTGGTGTCAACAGCTCTTTCATGAGAGGAAAAACTGTAGCTATTGGCAATATAATTTTATCTTAACACAAAATTATACAAGCTTATTGTTCAGGCCATTGATATGTAACATTTTATGGATGGGGCATGGCCATGAATTGAAAAAAAGGCACTAGTTGAATTCCCCAGCTAAATTCCAAGTGGGATTTTTAATGCTAACTTCTATTGCAGAGAGAGGATATATATCCTTAAAATTAAACATCTGTCTCTGGAGTGGAAGTGCCCACAGGGGACTGCATGAACCAAGCCTCCTAAGCTACTAAGAAGTACATAACTAGGCAAATATTAGCAGATTTGTGCCTCACAGAGAAGGACAGAGAGGGGCCATCCACACTCTTGGGAGCTCCACTGGAAATCCTGGGCTGTCAAGGACACAAGCATTTGCTCTTGGACTACTTTTCCATGCAGAGAAATCCAGGGCTGGCTCAGTAATGACTAATACCTTGTGCCTTTTTGTAGATTTCCACCACTATGCAAAGATTTTGATAAATATTTAACAAAAACGAGGTTGGGTTCTCTACCCCCAAAAGAGGGTGATGGTGCTCCTGAGACACTGTTCAAAAATTTCAGTTTTGTTGCAAAGAGTTTTCCCTTTTTGGTTATTTGTGATACAGAAACACAGCAATGGAGCTGTGTTTAACGCGGCAAAGTCTCATAAATGAAATGTGTCATTTGTGTGCCTGTTTCTCAGAAAACAAGCAGTTCTTTCCTTCCCAGAATCACAGAGTCACATTTTTTGGGTTGGAAGAGACCTTAAAGATCATCTCGTTCCAGCCCCCCGCCATGGGCAGGGACACCTTCCACTAGACCAGGTTGCCCCAAGCCCCGTCCAACCTGGCCTTGGCTACATCTCAAAACAAAGAACTAGCAAAATTAAAGAGAAAGCAAAACAAGGATGTCCTGTGTTTACACAAGGGTTATCCACATGTTTGCAGAGTCTCTGATTATATCCAATCATGCACAGTTTTTGCCCGACTCTGTCCACCTTTCTTGCCGTCAGGGGTTTGCTTTGAGAATGCAATGCCAATCCTTGAAGTACTGAGTTTGCAGAAGGATAGATGAGGTGTCCAGACAGAGATCTACATTTTCACAGTGTACGGGTGCCATTACACTACCGCTTTAATCCATCACACGTCCTCTAGATATCTACAGTGTCAAGAGGTGAAGATCAACTGATTTGATGGTGTTATATTGTGTTATACTGACCGTAGTTCTAGTTTACATTTCCCTCTACCATACAGTGTTTCTATCTTTTGCTGTCTCTTGTGGTTCTAACTCTGGGAATGAATCCACAAAAGTCACCCATATGCATTGCCTGAACATGAATGTTTCCCTTTCCCCAAACGAATGAACTTATATCTGGTCAAGTGGCTTGCTCTCTCCCTACTTCCACATCTCTATAAAAGATACTGTTCATTCTGCACTTTTGATATTATTTCCTTGATATTTTCAAACCAGCAGAAAGCAATGCTAGTTATTAAATTTTAAAAAGTTGAAAAAAAATTCTAAAATTTTGCTTAGTGACAAAAAATCTAAAGTTTTGCTTATTTTCTGAGGCAAAAAAAGGAATATTATGCTGAATTCACAATCATTCTGTCTTTGAAAATTATTTTAACAAATGAACACAACAGTATATCAGTAAATTTGTTTTGGAAAGAAAGTGCTCTTCTGATCAGGAGAAGATAGGAGAGTTAATCTGAATTACCATAACATATTTGAAAAGTTGAAGTTTTGATCTAATCTGGAATGATTGTGCCTACATTTTATTTTTGCACGAAGGTGAATTCTGATCTTCTTTCAGAAGTTTTCCTGAAAAGGCTGGGAGACATGAAACTGTTCCCTGGCACTTGCAGAAAAATTGCCTGGTAAAGGAATAATATACCAGTTTTTTTCCTAATCCTACAGGTAACTTCTTAGGTCAGCTTCTGCAATTGTGCTTATGGTGAGAACTCATCAGTTAACTCGTTCCAGAGTACTATGGAAGGAAAATTGGCTTATTTCTAGCAATTTAAATCCAGAAGAATTTTGTTGCCTTAATTGCTGTTACATAAAATTTGCTGAATTTGAATTTCAAAATAGTTTGGCTTGTTTTTACTTCAGTCAAAGGAAGGTAGCTTTAGTCTAGTGTAGATACTATAATACCTACAAACTCCTTCCCAAATTTTAAATGCTACATAGAGGTTTCCTGGAAGGAAAGATTATTACTTTAAGTATGGTACTATAATGAACCAATTTCTAAGAGAATATCTGCGTGAAAAATCACACTGAATGTTATTCTCCTATCCCCTTATATACATACATGAAGAAGGAACAGCTTCTTAGTTCTTTTTTCCTGCTGGTAACTTGGCTGATCAATGTAACTGAAGCCTTCCCTTTTGAGAAGGAACCAGGAGCACAGTGAGCACCTGGGCACTGCCCTGCCACTGCTGTGCCTGAAATTTGGCGTGGCAGAGTCACCTCCAGAAGGGTCAGTCTTTGATTCTGGCCCTGACAGGGCCAGAGGTGGCGGTGCTCTTGGGAATGGGAATATCCATTGACTAAAGACAGGAGCTGGCGCCGGGCTGGAGCCCTGGGGACAAGAAACTCCATCTCCTCTCACTGATCTGAGGAGCACACTTCATCCTCAAGTGCACTCTGAAGGTTTCCTGCTTTACGCTCCTTTCTGATCTGAACTTTTTCAAAATAAATATATGTTTCTGATGCATGGAATAGCCAATAAAAGCATCATTGGGAAATTTATTAATGCTACTGCAGAACTGTTCAGCAGGGATGGTAGCTTGTACTGGTGAGGAGTGTTCTGAGTGGAGAGTAATGTGGAGTACATTTAGATTGATATGCGGGTGGAGGGAGGCACATATCAGAAACATAAAGTATGTACTTGGTCCTCTTATCCATCACAAGTATTTAATCTAGGGAACGTTGCTGCTTGCTCTGCTTACTTTGTAAGTGAAATCCAGAGATGAAAAAGAACAATCTAATATGTTTTTCTGACAAGAGTAATGCTAAATCATGAACAATTTGGGATGTTTCTGTAAACTTTTGTGATATGTTGCATTCCTTTGTTTTCCTTCAATTTTGGTCAGCTTGTTCTGAACAAAAGCTGTTAGCTAAACAAAAATATATTATTGTTACACTTACTGATGTGCTATCTAAAGCAAAGCTATATTTTAGTCTCTCCTTCCACTGGGAGAAAAGAAAGCAAAAGGAAACAGCTGAATACATAGATAAAAGCAAAGAGGGTAAAGCAGAAGTCATATTTGTAGCCTTATATTCAGAGATAATTTCGATTGCATGTAATTTTAGTTGCGTGTAATTTTTTTTTATATTGTAACTTGTTTGCTCAGTTACGATTTGGTTTGTGTTTTTTTCAGACACAGGTTATTGTGTTTAATGCAATTCCCATTAGCAAATAAAGAAAAATTTTTTTTTAAAGTTGCATATGGAAAAGACATATTCAGATCACAGTGGTTACTCCTGTACTGAGAATCGTGCAGGACACACTTCGAGAATTCACCACTTATTTCACATTGCTCAGACTTAACGTATGTGTCTTTTACACATCTCAGGTTTTGCTAAATGGAATATGTTATAAAGCATATCAGAAGATACTGCGGATTTTCAAAGGGTATATTTAGCAAAAAGAGGTCATGATGGGGGAGAGAGAGGAGCAAGGTGCCACTGGAAAACAAATTTAACCTTGTTGGAATGTTAAGTCTGTAGTCCTTGGAGCAATTTCTGCCTTTTTTCAGCTTGTGCAGTCAGACTGAGCTATTTGTGCATAGCTTGAGGCTGTTTTTTTTTAATGGAAGTACAAATAAACCCTCATCTACTGTTTTTATCTTCATCAACAGGCTAGAAATTCTCATTTCATACTGCTCACAGTGAATAGTGCTGAACACTAGGAGGTCTGCAGTGGAAACAGCGCTGAAAAGACTTCATCTAAGAATGCATTAAGATTACAGAATGGCCTTGCAAGGAAAAGCTTTCACGATTTATAAATACGCTGTTGTGGTTTGACTGCGGCTGGCAACCAAACCCCACTCCTCACTCCACCGGGATGGGGAGGAGAGAATCAGGAGGGTAAAAGTGAGACAGCTCATGGGCTGAGAAAATAATTGTTTAGTAATCGAGATATTATAAAAAACAGAAAAAACAACAACAACAAATTGTAATGGAAAGGAAAATAACAAAGATAGAGAAATAAGCCCCAAGAAAGAGAAGTGATGCAAATGTAAATGACTGCTCACTCCCCACTGCCTGGTGTCCAGCCAGGCCCTGAGCAGTGGACCCCAGCCAGCCTTCCTCCTCTATATTGCTGAGCAGGATGTCACATGGTCTGGGACATCCCTTGGGTCACTTGGGGTCAGCTGTGTCCCCTCCCAAATCCTTGTGCACCCCCAGCCCCTCACTGGTGGGGTGAGGAGCCCAAAAGGCCTTGGGTCGGCGTAGGCACCACTCAGCAGTGATGAAATATCTCGGTGTTGTCAACACTGTTCGCAGCACAAATCCTAAACACATCGCAGCTACTGCGAGAAAAAATAACTCTACCCCAGCCAAAAGCAGTGCAAACATAAACAATTCTGTGTATGGATCTGTAAATTGCAGTTTGGGTTTGGAGGGAGGAGTCTGCCTTGATTATAGAGTGTTACAAGTGTAGTGTAGTGTACTCAGATCACCACGTTCAGTCACTGAAATCTAACATAACTCTTCACTAAATATCTCATTTGGAAGGTCCTGTGGAAGCTCTGCACACACCACAGAAAGCACTAAGTTTTTTGATGTGCTGAATTATCATCATAGTTTGGGTTCCAGTAGACTGGATTCTTGGATGCCTGTTACCACTGCCTCTCTATAAGAAAAATTAATAGCTACATCGTGAATCTTTTTGATTTTTTTCCTCAAATAAGTGGTTATGAGCAGTCATAAGCACTGTTTAATTACATATCCTACTTATATTTTATTCTTGGTTGATTAATGTGTGATTAAAGCGTGTTTTTGGAAAATTGCAGGCATGATTCCCAGAAGAATTTGAATTTGTTACCATTATAAAAGCTTTATCTCTAATAAATTTCAGAAGTTGAAGAATTAAAAGGAATTCAGAAAAGAAGATCCCACTCAGGCATCACAATCTGACACCCAAAATTGAAACAGAGATCTTTTGTATCTGAGGGATCCTTACCGCATGGCATCTGAAAAACTTCACTTCTCTGAAGGACTTGTGTTTATCACATGAAAATGATCTTTAGCTTCTGCAAGCAAAGATATCATCTCTAATTATTACTTATCATTTTCCAGACAAGCAATTCATGTCATCCAAGACTCATTGGGAAAATCAGCATTTCAAAGGTGTTGATCTTTTTTTAATTCTTGTTTGGTTCAATCAGATTTTTGTCACGTGTGCTTGTGAAAGATTGCTTGTTTATAATCAGTGCTCTGGATCCCAGATCCAGTTATATCAGTATTAGATTATGCTGTCTTGTATTATTTTAGCCACTTGTCCTGTGCCTAATCTTGGTTTTTATGGTAAAAAAGAAATTCTAGAACAATTTTTCCCAGCTACTTTTTTTTTTCTTTGCGTCTTCTGACATTTACTCTTCTTGGTTTGAAATTTTATAGCTGCAAATTGAGATATTTTTGAGTGAGCTCTCTTTTTTCCTCTCTTCTTCTGTGTGTGTATGTGTGTAGTGTCATTCCTAGAAAGCATCTTAGAAAGAAGAAAGGGAAAAGGACAGACAACTGTTGTTACTGCCAATAAAACTATTAAAGTAACATAATTTCTGAAATAATAATGGTTAAGAAGTAGCTGGCTACGTATCCCTTTGACACTTTTCTTCCTCAGGAAGGTGAAAATTCTTAGAGGAAAGACATCCCAATGAATAAGTGTTAGGGTTAGCAGCCTTTTGCCTTTCTTGGGATGAAGAAAGAGGTAATTTCTGAAATAGGCAATTTGTTCTCTTATCTTTTGAAAGCTTCCCTATAATCTTTTCTATCACTATAGTTACTCCCTGTTTATCAACAGTGAAAACAGTATCTTGTTCAGTATTCTGAAAGCTAGGTGGAAGAGACAAGAGAGAAAATTGGTTTTACATTCCACAAATTCCAGTAAATTATCATTTGCAATTTCAGGTGGATTTCCTGCTCCCTTAATTTACTATTCTTACTTTATTTATTAGTGGGAAGAGGGAATATTATACTGCTCTTTCCTGGTTCAGCTAACTGAAATCCAGCTTTCTGATAAGTCTCAGTCAGGCCACTGCATTGTACAGCTTCATAGATCAATGTCTTTAGTGGTTTATATCTTTTCATTGATCCTGGAGAGCTTGCCATTCCTAGGCTGCAGGGGCTGTTTCCATCCCTTGTTTTCTATTGGCCACAGGGCCCAGAGTGTGTCATCAAAGGGTTCATCATCAGTGGACTGCTTGTTTGATTTATGGAGCAAATGGAATGCTAAGAAATAATGGTCAGGGCAGGATGTCATTTAAGATTTGCAGAATACTGTTGGTTTCAGAAGAGCGATGACAGTTTAAACCAGCCTGAGAAGCTTACACAATGTGGGACTTGATTCTAAGTTTCTCATTAATTTCTGTGGGAACACGTCTACAGTAAGCAGCATAATCCTGGTTCCAGTAAGATTTGAATTTTTAATATTTTTATTGTCTCTTTGTTGACACAGAGCATTAGAGAAGTAGAAGAGCCTTTACTGCAGAATCCTCATCAGGCTGTTGTGTTTGCATCCTCTCATGGTACAGGCATGTATCTTAAACTCATTGGTCTGGGGACACCCAGAGCAGAGTTGTTGCTTTTTTTTTCCTTTTTTTTTTTTTTTTAAGCTGTTTTACTCCCAGAACAACATTTCCATCTGTTACCTTTTCCCAGAAATTAAACCTCACTGCTCAGCAGGACAGCACTTACTCTGCCTTTGCTGGACTTTGGACCTGGGGAGGATTTTGTTATTCAGCTCGAACACAGCCTGGCATGAGCAGAGACTGGTCAGGGGTGGCAAAGGATGCTGCTTATTTGAGCTAACACAAGTGTAGGACTCTAGAGAAAAAAGGAGTAAGCTGCTTTACACCATTGTTTGCTGCCCTCAGCATGCTCACTCCAGAGCTCTCTGGAGATTTGACCAGCATCCCACAGGAGATGCACATTTCCTCTTGGAGATCTCTGCCCCTTCCTTCCTCCCCCAGCAGCCAGCTGCCTTTGATATTAACAGATTTTGCACACTCAAGAGGCTTCTGTCATTCCAAAAGCCTTTGTCATCTTCCCTCTTTAGGGATTTGACTTTTAGAACAAAGGGTGCTTTACAAATACCTGTTTTCTTTGCTTTCTGGAGTGTGGATTTTCCACTCTACCCTCACTGGACATCCCCCAGGTGGAACTGGTGAATGTGATGGGGCAGTGCCTAAGCACAATTTCTAAGGTTAGAAGAGTTTTCCTCTGTTCTGCACCTTTTCCATGACTGAAATGCTGAAACTCATTTATTATTACTCAGTAATAAACCACTTTTTGAAATATGTGAGCTGTTCTTCAGCACTCAGGCAGGGGTAACAGTAGTTAGTGTTGTGAGGAATTCAAGTGCACATCAGAGTAAAAACAGGATGTGTGTTCCTGATTATGCCATCAGTGTGCAAAGTTCATCTGATTTTGTAATTAGAAGATGAACAGGTTACTTCTTTATTTTATTTTATTCTTTATTATAAATCTATTTTATATAAATATAAATATTAAATTATTCTTTATTATAAATCTANGCCATCAGTGTGCAAAGTTCATCTAATTTTGTAATTAGAAGATCAACAGGTTACTTCTTTATGTGGCTGGGATTTACTCTGTGAGAAGTTGCATTACTCCCCTTTCTCTGATGAAATTTCATAACCTGTGCTTTCTTCTACCTGTCCTTTGAAATTGCCCTGAGTTTGTGCAGGAAAGGTGACCCTGTGCATGTGTTTGCGTTCTCTTCTATTGTCAGCCACATCTGATTCATGTCACATTCCCTCCTAAAAATAATAGTTTGTATTTGAATTGCATCAGAGATATACCTTTACCATTTCTTTCCCCTGAGTTCATTGAAGTATTTTATCTCAATGCACTCCTTGGGGCAACTTGAAGCAAAAAATGGTTTAATGGCTCTTTTACAGATACCTGACTGTTGCATCAGTGAGTAGCAAGCACGAAAAAATAAAGGCCAAGTACTATATTTATGGTTCCTTTGTGATCAGGGTAGCACTAATGTTGGAAACCTGATGGAATGGCTCTTTGACACCTATGTTTTGGGGCTCAGAATGAGATCTTTGCTTCATGATTTGTGTAAGGGTGTTCAGTAATTAAGCCTGTATATGAAATTAATTCTTGATTAAAGTTTTAACATAGTAGTAGTCAATAGCTAAACTAGTTAATATTTATAAAAGGCATTATTGTGAATGTGATCCAGACTGCTGGTTTTTAATTCAGTTACTTTTATGGGTTAAGATAATGCCTTGCTGTTAGCTCTCAAACAAAGTTGTATTTGCACAGTTATTCAAGCTGGATCAGTTCTTCATGAAAATGCACACTTTTCTGCTTAGACAGGGTGCATGTTGTGTAGTAGTTATGGGGAAAGCATCTCACTTTTGGGTAACTCAAAGATCGTGAACGTATGAACTTTTGTACATAAGAATTACCAGAAAGGCACACGAAGAAGACTAGATGCTCATTGAAGGAATTCTCTACATTTGTTTTGACACTCAGTATTTAATGTTGATTTACCTCACATTTTCCATTCTCAATCTGCTCATGAGTTTTCAGACTGCATCTGCTCATACAATTAGGGAAGGTGGTTTGCAAGGTAGAGCCTTTCCCTCCCATGTTGTGCTCCAATGATGGCTCACTCTCTACATCTGCGGAATTTTTTTCCCCTTATGCTTGCCTTGTCATTTTGGGCAATGTCTTACATTGCCTGCTTGTAGTCTTTATGTTTTGCTTGCTTTATCTCACTCTCTCTGTAGCAGAGAGCTTGGACAGATAATTAACAGAGTTAGCAGGATTCACTGTTCGATCCTATCATTTTTACAGACATCTTGTAAAACTCAGCAGCCACAGTCCACTCAGCAGCTGCAGCTGATAACATGTTACTCAGGCTGACTGACTAGAAATAGACTGGGGCACTTCTGAAAGTTTTGTTGTCAGTCTGATTCTCTCCAGTTGTATGCTAGAGCAGATCTTAAATCAGTATTCATCTGGTAGCTTGATTCTCAGCCCATTATTTAATAATTCAAATATTAGCTCTAGATGAAGAAAGGTGAAATACATCAAGCATATTTTCCTCAATAAACTGCTTTATCTCTCTGTGGCAAAATGCTACCACTGAAAGCTGGTATGTTCAATTCTCATTGCAACTTTTAAAGAAGAAAATGGAAGTTAGTAAAGAAACGATGACTTCTGCTTTTTAAAAATCCGAAGTAGATGTAGCAGTTAGGTTGTGCATACACTTGCAGAACTGGCATAGTGTGTATCACAGAGCCTTCCACTCGTTTAGTACTTTAATCATGTCAGTAGCAACTTGCTCTGTCTCTTTTTCATTCATGTCCAAGGGAGAACTGGAGTTATTTGCATAGTTAAATTCATTTGCACCTGTGAGTAATGACATTTTCAAAAAAATCATTTCAGGAAAAGCTGTCAGAAGACAGTAGGAGATGTAAAGAAGGCATGGAAAAAATTCACACACTGGCAGATGAAGATTCAAGAAGTGAAAGCAGCAGCACTGAGGAGGAAAAAGAAAAAACAAAATTGCTTTTGGAGCGTTTGAAAGCTCTGGAGGTAAGGAGCACAACAGTTTCACACATAAAAGACCACCCTTCCCCCTGCCTCATTCATTTATTGGCACTGAATCACCCTGTAGTATTAATCTAATCTTTCACAGTTCACCTGATTTCATGTTATGGGGTATTTTTTTTACATTTCATTTACCAAGGAAGAACAAGAGGCTTAGAATCACTAAAAGGATCTCTCTCTAGTGCTGAGCATCAGGTATGTTTAAAAAGAACTTAATGCAGTATTTTAATTCCTTTAAGACCATTTAATAAGAAAAATTGGTTTTACTCATTTTGTTTCAATTATTAATATTGCAAGACTAATATAGGTGGTTTAACAACTGTCATAAAACTAGTTTTGCTCCATTGTAGTTTATTGCTCAGTTTTTAATTGCTGGACTGCTTGCTTGGGAGAGCTCAGACTTTTTTACTGTCAGGCTGGGGAAAATCTATTTCCTTGTAGACCACACAGAGAACTGCACACTCTACATTTTGAGTGCATTTCTGGAAAATTAGGATCTGCAAAACAATGCACCTTGTGGTAGCTTCTAACTGGAGAAAAAGTTTCAACATTTTGTTAGGCAGCCATGGACAAGGTGCAGGTAAAACTGTAACCACAATATACGTGAACTTATTTTGTGCTCCTTGATAGAAGCGTGGGCTTCAATGTCTATGAAAAAATAAGATTGCAAATTTTAATCTAAGTTTTAACTACTACAAAGTCATATTTTTGACCTTTCAAGTGTTTCCTCCCTCTTCTTCTGTTCAAGCATCTGTGTAACATTGTAGGTATGGATAAATGAATGCCTCAGAATGATCTGAGTGACATTTTGCATTTTTTGGTTACGTGTGAAGGTCCTTTTACATGGTAATTTTTAAGTTGTACTCTGATCAGATTAAAACCCTGGGCTTTTGTTCTTGAGGACTTTGTTAAAAGTAAAACATGAACAATTACAATCAATCCTGTTTGGATCTAAATACAGAATCTGAAGTCTCAAAGGTGTAGGCAGTCTCTGCAATTTTACTTTAAAGTCTTAGACTGTTTGTAAAATAAACACGTGTAATATTAAATAACTCTAATTTTGCCCTGGGGAAAAGACCACATGCTACTAAGTTTTTAAGGCACTAAAACTCTAAAAAAATTGTACAGTTTAATATAGTCTTGCTTTATCTGTTGATGGAAAATGATTGTAAGTTCCTTGTGATCCTTTATTCCCAAAATGTGCATGATTTCTGTTTGCTTTGCCTCATTCTCAATCAGTCTGCATGACATTTGCGTTCTTTATGTCCTCCGTTGGGAGGGAGGTGTTCAATAATGTCACAGCCTTTATCAGTTGTGGCAAGTTGCCCGGGTGTAAAATGTAGCACTAAGGACAGGAGGGATCTGGTTCGGGAAGGGCAGTGGAGAGGTCTCCTCACTGGTGTTGGTGTTGTGCAGTGGCGTGTTCAAAACCACCTCTTAGAGAATGCCAATACTTCAGGGATTCATCTGCAGATTAATCTACAGTGCAAGGAGCTATCAAAGTAGAAAGATGAACTCCAGGGCCAACATTAATTGTGATCCAATACAATCAAAACAAAGTGTTGTTAATTGTGTGTTGTTTAACATTATGTACTTTTGCTTTATTTCTCTCTTGAAGAATATAAATTGTAATGTCAAAGACTGTATGGTTTATTAATTAAGAGACTTTTTCAAAGTTACATGCAATTAGCTGTTCTAATTCTTCACAATTTTCAGACTAATTATTCTAAATATTTTATTAGTCTATCTAGAAAGGAGCAAAAAATTACTGTTTGTTAGTTTTTGTGCTGTGGGTGTCAGGATCTTTAATCTTACTTTACATGATTAGATGCTACTGAATTAATGAAATCAGAAAGGCTAATAAAGTGCTTGCTAGAGTCGGGCCTCCATCTGTGCCCTCTAGAACCTGAAGACTGCCTATAAACAGAAGATATTAAAAGTAATAGTCAGAGTGTGTGACCTAATCCATTAATGCTTATTAATAAGCATTGATATGGTAATAAGAAATATTAATTTCATTAATATCAACACTGTTAAGAAAGCTTTTGATATCTCTTCCTATTGGTTTGTTTGTTACTCAAGTGTAGCTCATGACAAGCTGGTCTGTTAGTGCATTGTAGAATTATTCCATCCTCTTCCTCCTCACCTGTGTTCACTGGCCTGTTGCTTGGGTGAGCTTCTCTTAAAGCTTCTACAAGGGCACATATATTATAAATTTACATTTATACATGAGTATATAAATGTATATGACAGTGCAAGTGATGTGAAGTTTTTATTCCACGAAAGTTTAGATCCAGCAGGTAATTTTTTTTCTGGTTAATACCTTCCCTTGGTTTCTCACATAAAAATTTGGATAAGTCTGAGCTAATTTTTCAGTGAATGAAGTACAAAAGAGAAAAGCAATCCACCAGCACAGGGATAAATGGGTAGTTCCACCAGTACATATACAATATAACAGATTATTTCGTTTCTTTTGTTTGGAATGTCTGTATGGGAAAATAATTCCTGTTCCATACATAGACCAAATGGTGTCTGCCCTTCCTGCAGTACTGACGTGGTAGATGTGAGGTACGTGGTGATTTTCTTCAGGAGTTTCTGTGAGTGGGACAAAACCTGTAGTCATCCTGGTCAGTTGGATCTGGAACAGGAAATCTAAGAATGAGAAAAGGGACAAGGCTTCAGTTTCACAGAAAACTTTCTTTAAGTATCTTCCGTATCACGGGAGTTGTATTTAACTTTGTTGTTGTTGTTGTTGTTGTCAATCGTATTGCCAAATAAATTTCAGTAATACTTTTTGTTTTATTAACTACTGTTTATCCTAGAAATTTTCTCACTGAACAATGCAAGTCAGTATAATAAAGTATCTTTGTAGTCAGCCCAAGTGAAAGCTATCATATACTTTGATAAGAGATATCTGCACGTATTTTCCCACTGCTCCTTTTGCCTGTAATTTTTTTTTACATTCTTTATCATTTACAGAAAATTCTATTTCCACTCTACTGACTGATAAATACCATACGTTTCTAATCAAATGAAACAGATGACAAATAAAAAATGGCTCACACCATCTTGTATCCCATTTTACATAGTTGAAATTAATTGTGATTTCCTGGATATCAAAATTCCTTTGTGCCTTCAGCATTTTTAGTTGGCTGCTCTTGAAATGCCATTTAATTTACTTCAGCAGTTATGATCAAATGCCTTCTAACTCTTATAAAGAAAAAGAAATTCTCTGATATCTTCTCTGTGTATTTGGAGTGCTGCAAAAAATGAAATATTAATGAAATATGGGGAATAACATATGAACTCTGTGGTAGAATTTCCTTTTGTTAATTCTGCTTTCATCACCAGAAGAATTGCAAATTTTTTGTTTATAAATTTCCAGAAATATACAAGCCAGAAGTATATTTTTGTATATTTCTGTATATTTCTGTAGCCAGAAATATACAAAAAATATAATTTATTCTGGACATGCATCAACCCCCATACAGCAATTCCGGATTTGTTCACAATTTTCACAATTACGGTAAAACAATAATGTTATATTTCCAAAGTCATCTACATACAAGTTGGAGATTTTTCACAAAGCCTTAATTTGCTCTCCTGGGTATGTTAGGTGTTACATGGAATTTCATTTCAAGATTGTCTACTATTTCTTGTTTCCAGCAAGAACAATTTACGCATTTACAGTCCACAGAGGAAAGCTTTAAGAACGTTCAATATCAGACAAACAGTGTCTGTAAAGGCCTTAAGAGTGTCCCAGAGCTTTGTTATCCAATATGGAGCTATGGGTTCTCTGCCCCAATTTAGCCTCAAATGACTGAAATACAAGCTCCAAGCATCTGCATAATTGCAAGTGATTTAAACTGATATCCAGCATTAATGTCAGTCTTAATCTAAACATGTCTGTAAAAGCTATAGTTACTTTGATTTTAAAAATTCAATCAGTGATAAACACTGTGTCAGCTTTGAAGGCTTATTAAAGTCTGTCATTTGCACAGACATTTATGCAGGGAGGGTAATTCAGTGTAAATTAACTATGTCTGACTCCATGAAATGTTCCAGCTCTTTCGGACTTTGCAACTGCAGTAGTGCAACTTGCTTAGAAAGTATTTGCTTTTGGCTGCTCATGAAGAAAGTGAGCTGTCTGGGATTGCTCCAGACTAAATGACCGAGGAGCACTTAATGCACGTTGTGTTGGACAGTGCTTTGCTTTGACAGTAAAAAAGGCAGTCTGTAAGATGCACGAGTTTTGGTGGCGGTGTTACGTCCTTTCACACGCTTCGTGTCCTCCCAGTTCCTCATGAGAAAAGGGGAGCGTGAGATTAGATGAAGACTCAGGGAGAATGGATTCAGCTCCCAACTCAGCTGCAGAGTCAGCATCTAATCTATTTAGACTGGTAGCACGTCTGTAATCAGAAGAGATGGTTTACCCATCACGGAGTGGGACAGTGCACAGCTAACACCTTGTTAAAACCACAGTATTTGCATTCAAATTAAAGCAAACATGGCCAACGAAGAGGAGGTTCCCCTGTTTTGCTGAGTGTCCCCTTTCCCCTCTGCAATGGGCACAAGTTCTGTTGGCCTCACAAAATACTGATTGAGGGCTGCTCCCAACCTTTTGCTGCATTTTTCAGCAAACCACTGGGGTAGCATTAGATTGTAACCCTGAAGTTATCGAATGAAAAGCCTAATTCATGTGTGAAAATCTCATTGTTTGCGGGTGAGTGAGACTCAATGAAAGTTTCAGTAAACTAAGCTGCAGTAGAAGCAATATCTGCTGGGGCAGAATCATGAAACCACTCTAATTTTAATTAAAGAATTTTGCCCTCTTACCCTTTGCAGTTCATCATAGAAGGATGTGTTTTGTTTTAATAAATTGAGCTTTGGGAGAAAACTCACTCAGGATAATAAGCTAAATGTTCAAATATATTAGAGGGATAATTTCCCTTGTATCATCACCATTAAACAAATGAGGAAGTATGTCAAGTATTTCCGATATTATGTTTTTACTACTCTGCAGAGGAAGAAAGACATGGTAGCAATGAACTATGAACTATAAAAAAGAAATATGAGGAGGGTACGTAATTCCTCTGAGTGGATTGAGAAGATAACTTTGAATGGAATGCTGCTGGTTTTTATTTTGCTCTTTATTTTCTCTTCTTCATTTTTTTAATTATTATTTCCCATATACTGCAATGTAGAATGGTGAGAAAACTAGTAATTATTTTCTTCTCCGTGGAAAGAAACACACCATATGCAGGGGCGAAGAGCCCGAGTTTCTCAAAATATGTGAGGAAAGATTTCTTGTTTATTGAAAGTCAGCTGATTCACTGGCATATAGGAAATGTGCATCACTTGACTTAGATGCATAGAAAAACCGTGAAACATCTAAATATTTTGTAGCAACATTCTAAAATTTTGTAGCAACCAGTCTTGTTCCAGCCAATGGATTTAATGAGATTCAGCCAGAAGCCTCTTCTTAGTGCAATGCCTTGGCCATCCACGTAACTGGATTCTTTGTGCTGATTTGTCACCAAAGACCAACTTACTTAATTCTAATTATTGGATTATTGTACTTTTAAATCTTTCCAGTAGGAGACTTTTATAATTAGTTTTCTGAACTGTGCCTAAGAACTCTTTTGTTTATTTATAGCGAGGGATCAAACAATGAGGCAGGGAAAGCCTTATTTCCAAACTTACACAGTGGCTGATAATGAATCAGCATGGAATTGCATCACTGGTTTCAAAACCAGCCCAGTTTATTCCAGCTCTTTCCAGATAACAATATCGCCAAAATGTTTCAGCTTTCCAATAACTGAGTAAATTTTAAATTAAAACCAAACAAGTACTATCAAGCTGAGGGTTTTCTATAACCTGTTGATGCTTGAGCTCATCTACCATAGGTCCTCAGTGGCTCAGTTGGTCTTTGGGATGCAAATCTCATGGCTGCTACCTGTTTGTCCTTGTCTTTGTGCCCTGTGGTGCTTTCCTCCTGCTGTCTGTCCTCACCTGCTCCTGCTGAAGTCCTCAAAAACACATCTTTCCCAGACGTTTGTACCCCTCCTGCCAGTTCACATCTTCCACTGTGGCTTTTCCAGCCATCCCACGATGGTGTGAAGCTCCATAGTTGGCACAGGCTTATCTGTTGGGATATTACTGGAAGTAATATCCTTATATGGATGAAGACTAATAGAAACCTCTCCTGGGCAGACAGTTCAATTCAGTTAGTATGTGGTGAGTATTTAAGAGAAGAGGGTGTATTTCTTGCAAACATGTAAAATATTGATCTATTTTTCTCTCTCCTTTTACTTTTTTTTCCCTAAGCCAGTTGAAATTCATGGCAATTTCTTTTTTGGCGTGGAAAAATCAAGATGATCTAGTAGGGATATGAATTTACAACAGGGGTGTTGAAAATAGCTCTGCCCACTGGATGTAAGAAGAGCTGTTCAGATTTACTCTGTCACTGCTGTAACCGTTTCCTGCTATCATTAGAGACAGACTTCTGATCCACTGTTCACCAAACAGTTTCATGGCCTGAAACGGGAGAATGCCTTAATATAAATAACTGTACATTACGTCATTGTAACCGTGGTCCAGGAGGTATAGACAAGGCCATGCTTATCTGCATTTTTCTCACTATTCAGTTCAACAAAAGCTTAAAATGCTTTCTAAATCAATCTTGGTGCCTTCTGGTAATTTTAGTCACAATACAAATGGTATTGTTTTATTTTCTGAATGAGCTGTACGAGTTTGAAAGCAAACTAGTGAGAGACTCCAAGTCAGAAATACAATTTGATAGGAAAAAATAAAACAAATGCAATAGTACAAAAAAGAACAACCCACTGACAAAGTCAGAGCACAAACCTGACCCCCTGACAATCAGGGGGTTGGTAACAGTCCAGTTAAATGGTGACTGCAGTCCTCCTGGACTGATGGTTCTGTTGAAGGGTCTGGTCTTCCTCTGAAGCTCCAGCGGTGGTGTAGGAGGGTCTGGTCTTCCTCGGAAAGTCCAGTGCTGTAGATCTTGTCCTCTGGGATCCCAGTAGGTAAGTCTGCCTCTGCTGTTCCAGGCCCCAGATTTTATCCAGGTGGGAATGCTTGGTTCCTTCCCCCCTGGGCGGAGCATCTCACCATGGGATGGTGAGTCATGGGGCAAGGCACTGATGGCCCATTAACAGCAGATAGTCCAGGTGCAGGTTATCTCTGAGTCATGGGGCAAGGGATTGCTGGGCCCATTAACAGGAGATAGTCCAGAGGGAGGAGGCAAGGAACATTGCTACACCTGGTCTCAACAGCTCATGGTAATAGAATACACTGTAACCCAGGACATGAGCATAAGGGAAAATAAAAGGATATCGAATTGCATCTCCTATGACACACCACAGCAGTGGTTCAGAAGTTAAATGTTTTGGGCCACAACATGCAGAGCTTCTGAGGTTTTGGCACGTCTTGCAAAGGTGAAAGCTTCCAGATCAACTCTATTTTGTACTCTGAGATATCCAAAAAGCCGTAATCTGTTGAAATTTGCTAATTCAGCCAAGTGCTCAACAGAGTGTGCTTCAACTATTATTCCTGTTCTGTTGTGTCTTAAAACAGCGTTTAATTGTTTTAAGGGTGTCATAGTGTCATACCCCATCAACTACTCGTGAATTTTGCTGCGTATCAGAATTTTGCTCCTTTAGCCTGCTCATGCAGTAAACAGGTTTTAATGAAAGTTACTTTCTAGCTTCAGTGCTCATCACACACATCAGTGAGGTACAAGGCACATAGGAAAGGAGTGAGTAACTTGTTCTTTATTTCTTCCTTCTCAGGGCAGAATGATATAAAATGGTCTTTTCCAGGGCAGTGAATCCAGCATCTTTCAGGTGGGAGAAAATGCAATATATGCTTATGTGCAGCTTTTTTACTTCACATTAATATTTTAGTCAGGGTACTGTTTAGAATATCCTGTAGTTCACCTGTAGTTGTGATTTTTTTCCTAAGTTTTGGGGCATGCAGTTGTGTGAAAATTATAGGTAAACTATAGAGTCCTCAAGACAATATATTGAGATCTGGAAATTTTATTGAAACAAATGAGAACATAGATAAGCATTTAATGTTCATTTTACCACAGTCAAATGGAATTACATATATTGTTTGTAAAAAGCAGGTTATAAATCAGGTTTTTTCTGTGATTTTCCAAGTTCCAGTCCAATGGCTCTTTTCTTACAGAGAAAGCTCTGTGGTACTTAGTTAGCTAACACAGCACTCTTTAAATAGTTCAGAGTATTGAGTATGGCCACAAGAATAATGATTTGGTGCCAGAAGGTCTGAGGAATAGGTGTAGTCGGTGAAGAAAAGGTCAGTCACAGAAGTCAAGGAAAATCATCTCGGTTTTATTAAACCTGTCAGATTTTCTCTATTGAAATGAATGTTAACTGTATTCTGCACACAGTCCCTGCTAGGTTGCACTGAAGGAATCTGCTATTTCTGTCTGCCTTTTATAATCTAATGATAGTTTTTCAGTGCCCTTCTTTCCAAGTGTGGTGCCTTCTTGCAGATAATCGGTAGTTAATGTAACTTACCTTTTTTAGCAATCAGGCGTGTGGTACAATTGAAAATCCACTCTCCCCTCTGAATGGAATGAGATTTTCCAGCCCTGTGTTATAGATCTAGGTGGCTGTGTTTATCCCCACACATCTATCATTTCGGAGAGCGAGGCTCAGGAGTTTTTTAAATAGTTTCTCTCAGCTGTGCACTCTGGGCCTGGCTCTCCACAAGCCCTTTCTGTGAGCCTGCTCATTACTCACAGTGGCACTTGTTTCAGAGGAAAGCTTCTATGTGACAGAGATGCTTAGAATCACACCCTATATTTTTAATTTACATACTAATGCATGCAATTTGGCTGACAGTAATGACAGTTCTACAGTTCATAAACTAAATAAATAGTTGCAGTTCATTTCAAACTAACGTTATTTTAAAAATCCTAGTATTCTGTGGACATTCCCCACTGGCCGCATAGGAAATCCCAATTAATTTACCTCAGCTGTTAGAGCTGAATCCCTTACAACTCTTACATAATGAAATAAATTCTCTTTTAATTTCTCTTTACTGACCTTGAAAATACGTCAACAGTAATGACATCTGCATGGTGATGCACTTTTTCTTAATTTGGTACTGATTTCTTTTTTGTTCATCTTGTAGAAATACAGCATTGGATATTCTAGCAGGGATTCCGGGCAGGTATATTTACACCCGTACACTCGAATTACGGGCACTGTGCTGAATTCTAGGCTGCGAGGGCTGGCTTCTGTGTTGGGAAATGCTTAACTACACATGTGAAATCTGTGTGATTAACATACTCTTGAAATTCGATATTCACTGGCTCTATTATGCAGCTAATTTGATAGTCCACAGCGGAAAATACCCAAATGATTATTTTTAAGTCTGCTTAATCTGTCATGGTGACAAGCAGAGATTTTAAGATTAGTTATAAATATACAGAGAGGATAGATAAATCAAATGTGGAATAGTCTGACATTGGTCCATTATGCATGAAACTGATTTTTGCTGATGATTCTGTAGATACCTGGTAATCACTAAGTGTTAAATTTCAGTGTATAGTCAAAAAAGCTATACAGGGATAGCCTCGTCCTGGATGTGGATAGCTACCTGCACATCTCAGTGTGCACTTGTCTGTTTCAGATGCTATTAAATGTCAAGGAGAGGTTTTTTTATTCATAAGGACAGGGGTTTTTTATCTGTTTGTTTTTGGGTTTTATTATATGTTTTCTCATATTGTCCACCCTCTCCAGTTGAGTTGTCTGTCCCATATGGGGTCAGATCCTCCATTTGTTTTCACCTTAAGCTGAGCACCTCTGCTTCCCACATGGGACAGCCAAAGCAGGTGTTTGCCCAGGATGGCTCCTGCTCTGCCCTTCAGGAATGTGCAGCTCTCACCTTCCCATGCAGACCAGGAGCTGCCACCTGATCTTCCTGACCTCTGGGCCCCCGTGCACATGTGGTTACCTTGCATGGCAGGGCTCTCCAGCTCCATCTGGGATCCACAGGCACATAATGCCATCTAGAGGGCAGAGTTTCTTCCCTTCCCACAGGAATACCTGTGATCCCTGCTGGCCTTCCATCACATGTGGTGACAGTGCTCGTTCATCTTTGTGATTCATGGATTTTCCTATTCCTCTTCTGGGTAGTGTGTACTCACACAGGGCCAAGACTTGGAAATTATTTAGGAGAAGGGCTCCATTGGTGATTACAGCTGTTTCCCTTTAACAAGCCTGCAGGTTTCCTTCTTGTCTTCAGTCAAATGGTCTGTTCCTCCAGAAAAATCCTCCTGACTCTAAGTGTTCTGGGTCTTAACATTTAAGTTCTTCAGGAAAAAGTTATTTTAAATAGAGGACGCAAGTAAGAGTTTTTCGTTCAGCTTTTTGTTAAACTCTAAGAAGTACATTGGCTGCTTTGCTAGCCAAAATCCTCTGTAAAGTTAGTGCAGCTACAGTTTCAGATCAGCTGAGAAATGGGTGTGAGGGTTGTGCATCGTGTGAGACTGCTGTGTGTTTAAACAGAAGGTAAAGTACTTTTTTGTATTGCGTCTGTCCTGCTGCAAGACTTGGTTGGCATTTCTCTTAACAGTTAATGCTAATCCGGAAATGAGCGGAGGCTTGTCAGTGATCAGAGATCGTGGGGCTGAAACAGCTGAAATGTCTCCTTAATTGCCTCCAATAGCTCCTCCTTTCTCATCTTTTGAACCTTATGGAGTTTATGTATTCAGACCTAAGACATGTGCCAGAGAAAAGCCTGTTGCCTCCGCCTTGGTAATTTCCTTCAGTCCTATTTGATGTCATTATACTTTAGCTGCTGTTACCAATAATGACCATTGTAATATTCTTTTTCTTAAATACAATGAGCCTTCTTTCTGTAACCTTAAGTCTGATCTCTATCATCACAAGAAGGATTTTGTTAGACATTGAAGCGTCTCCCCAGTGCCGTGCAGAGATTACTGTTACACACATACTTGCATAAATTTGATTCAATTAAGGTAGGAGGTGTGAAACAGAGAAAAAGGCTCTGTTGCAAGCTTTATAAACAGCATCGTCTTTTTATATAATGCCCTGCCATGCAAAGTAGTTCAGGTAGCAGAAGCAGTGTAGCTGCATGAAAAAGCTTTCATTTGAGCTAATTAGCTCTTCTTGAGAACCAGAGCACTGGCCTGGGTAGAACAATGCATGAGCAACCCGAGCCAGCTTTAGCAGATCTTTGCAGATAGTGTTGACATAACTCCCCGTTTAAGGGAACAGTTTGTGTCTTCCTCTTGGCTCCTCTTGCTGTGGCACAATATAGGTTTTTTTCCATTCCAGTGATGGTCGTCTTTATACTCTTTTTCTCAAATGTTTTGCCCTTTGCAATGACCCCAGGGTAACTATTCAAAATTTTACCCAATTAGATGAGTAAAAATAGGTATTCTTAGTTCATTGTAAAAAAGAACTTTGCTAGTATTAGGCATAACCTGTATTTTTCACAGAGCTATTGAATAGAAATAAGAGATGAGAATTGCTCCTGGTTTTGAGCAAGTGATTTGCCTCACTGGTGACATCTGCCAGGCAGGAATATTTCCCAATTGCAGGACAATCTGACAGAGCAGTAATGTGATCAATTCTAGATATATGTGACATTGCATAGTATTTCATACATTGATTTATTTTCGTTCTTTTCTCTGCATTTTCCCTTCAGGCCAATTGATTAATCACTGATCCTGCTCTTAAACAGGATCTTGGAATAAGATAACAGCAACATTTCCTCATATAATACCAGTATTGTTGTATTTGGCTATCAAATTTAGACATGTGAAGGTGGGTGCAGTTCTAGTGGATGCACTGGAGCTATGTTTAATTACGTATGATGTGAATTTGGCTCATTCTGCAGATCAGGGCTGGGCTGTTGGGCTGCTGCTGCTCCTGCTACTGCTGCTGTGCTTTTCACGCCTGAGCTTCTTACTGGGGCACCACTGAATCCCATCAACTTTGACCTAAAATATGTGCCATGTGAGACTGTGACCAGCCAAACCTTGTTTTTTTAAGAACTTCTGGTTTGGCACATTCTCTACAAAGTTGTAGTCTAAGGCATTTCTTGGACCTCCTAGAACGTAGTTTGCCAACAAATGGCAGTACAAAGAACAAAGTCTGAGACAAGCTGTATATGCTGCAGAGCAAGGTTAAATTAATAATTGTGCAAGTGTTTAATATAACACAGGAGCACTTAATAATATATAATTACAATAGAATTTGCTTTCCATGTAGCAGACTTGAATGCATATATTTCTGTACATGTTTTTATTTTCTGTTTTCGTAATGTACAAAGCTATAAAAATACCCAAGTAGAAAAATGCCTCTGGCACATCTCTCTTGTGTGCAGGAAAAAGTTCCCAACAGGCCTCTCTTTTACTTTGGTATTGTGGGATACGATTTTGTCCTGGCAGTTGTCTTCCTTAGGGCTTCCCTATTAATTTAGGAAGATATCCTGTTATAATTTTGTGTCTGCCTTGGGAGCACTGCAGCATAACAGGAGCAGATCCTCAGAGTTGTGCTGTGTGCATTTTGGGGAGGCACTTAGGCTGAGCTCCAGGAAAGCCCAGCAGCAGCTGGAGTTCCTCTTCCCATTTCATGTCAGACAAACCCAGTCCACTGGGTCCAAGGCCACACCAGGGTGTGAACTCTCATCTGGTCACTGTGATGGTCAGAAAAATCACTGGAGATCAGGACACTCACAGCTCACCCAAGCCCAAAAGCCAGTGTGGGTGGACCTGATGTCAGCCAGCTCAGTAGGAGACATTTCATGTAACTCGTTAGGATCACGATCAGGCGCTGCCACATCAGTTTCCAAGGGATCTTCATCGCATCTTCTCTGAGTGAGCACAGTCTGCACAGGGCAGAAAAAACCAGACAAAATTCCAGTCTGCTGAATCTTTTAAAAGGCAGAATTTGAGACCTGGGCTGTTGTTCTTTTGGGCCAAATACAATTACTCTGCAAATTCACTCTAAAAGATTAAAAGTTAAATGAATCAGAACTTTCAATTTAACAAATGTCACTGCAAAAGCCACGTGTTGCTGTGTGGAGCAAGGGGCATTGCCCAATTCTTGCTGTGCCTGTAAGAACAAAAGAGAAAAAAGTTCAAAGCTCTCAGGAGAAACGAGGTGATGTTTGCAAATAGAGTTTCATTTCAGCTAGCAAGAAATGAGCAGTAATTTTGAGATTCAGTTTTTAGGAGTTGGCTACTGGCTACAAAACAATTGCTGCACCTTATGTGGCATTTGATGCTCTCCATAACACAGCACCAATACCTGTCCTGCTCCACTTGGCTTCCCAACTCCTTAGCTGGGAGGGACAGAAATGACTGAGGCCATCAAGAGAAGTTCATTTTGAAATACCTGGGGAGGTTGACTTATGGGTGACTCCTGATGAAGAGAGTGGAATTGCAGGAAACATCGCCTTCAGGAATAGCTCAGTGCTCCCATGTAGTTAAAGCAGAAAAACTTGTTATAAATTTATGTTGCGAACTGTGAAACAGTCGACATTAATAGCTTATTGTGGTGGAAAGCTTTTAACTTGAAGCCTTTAAAGGAACAGAGTGAAATGATTCGGCATAGGAGGAGGAAAAGAATATATTTTATATTTTATTATGTTTAAAAATACTTTGTGGCAGTATCAATTATATCATCACATAATTTTTAAATCTATTGCATAGTATAACAAGGAAAAGTCATTCTTTTTCTCGGAATTCAAATTAAAAAAAGCTCAAGGAACATTTTTTAAAATGGAAAACCAGTTGTATATTTTATATTTTCCATTTCAGAGAAACTCAGATATGTTTCTTTGGACAAGACAAAAAAAGATTTTCTCACTTGTATAGCAGAGAACTGGTATGAGTTTCCCATCACCCAACCAGTGAATGTGACATTCAAGCATATGGAGTCAGTGTTTTCCAGACTGTCAGTTTAAATCATTTTATTTCATAATTACTTTTGTTTGAACTAAATGAAGGAACTTAGGATAAATAATTAGGAAAAAATATTTCTTGATAAATATTCAGCATCCACTTTCTCTGAAGTCAGAGCAAAACATCTGTTGTTTTACCTTCCAGTGAGAGCCAAAATAATTTGGTATGGGATACATTTGTGTTGTAGATTAAACATTAAATGAGGGGACAAAAAGTAGGAATGCAGTAAAGTCTGAATATTTTGTTTCTATCATCAGCCCCCATGAGCAAACTCAATTGCTTAATTTCCTTGGGGGAGTGGAGTGGGTGAGTGGGGAGGTGGTTGGTGTTGGTGTTCCTTGAAGACAGTGGCAAATTGGGCTCCAAATTTTTGCTGTTTACTATAATTTAATAGCAGCCCTTCAGTTCAGGTGCATTGAGCAGCCTGGAAGCACCAGTTACAGCATTAAAGCAATTTTTTGCACTGACCTGTGAAATTATTTTTTATTTTCAGTCCAATGTTGTTAGAAAAAAACATGGAAAAGCTTTAGAGGAGAAGAGGTGCTCTTGATAGATAAAATTTCTAGAAATTAAAAGAAGAAATCCTGAATATACTTTGTGTGAGCATTGTCCTCCTGATACTTAATTTCAAGGTTTTCTACCTGTAAAGGGGGTTTGTCCCTTGGTATTCTTTTTCCATACCCACTTCCCAGTGCCAAGAATCAGTAATAGTATTTCTGTATTTTCTCTGAACATCTCAGAGACAAGAGGGGGAAAATGGGAAGTGTTTTCTGCTGGGATAAAGTGGCCCAAAGATTAATTTTCATACACAGATCTGAAATGCCCTATTTATTTCAGCCTCCCCATTAGGTGAACCTTGAAGCTGAGTGTGCTACTCAGGTGTGGATAATAGAATCACAGCAAGTACAAAACTGTCACAGTGTCACTGAGCTCATGGTCGAAATTGCCCAGCTTTGAAGGATAACTCATTTACAGTAAATTCTGAACTGCCCTTTCTTATTGCTTGAAAAACTGTCTTAAAATATATGAGTTTTCCTCAAAATCTGAATTCAACAAAAAATAAAAACAAAAAGAAAAACTACCTTTTAAAAACTTTTTTTAAAAGTGGTTGCCAAATGTGTCATTTCAGAAGGGTTCAAAGCCAAAATTTAGTTATTGGTTTCAGTGTCACTCCTAAATTTGATAAAAATCTTCTCCAAAATGTTTTCTTCCAAAGCAAAGCAAATATTTTCTTTGCAAATGACTGCACTGTAAGTTTTGTATTGAGCTTAAGCACTGGGTTTACAGACAGTCAATGGTTTTCAACTAATCTTTACCAAGAATGACTATTATCAAATTTATCAAGCAATTACTGTTTCAGAGAGTTAGAATTTCCCTTGGCACGAAAAAGTGAAACAAATGCAACTGACCAAATCTGATCTGTTTGGCTCCTACAAGAGTTTTCGGTGCAAAGGTACTTAGGTATGTGTCACATACAAGTTGATATCAAACATAAAATGCCATTTTGGATTGTCCTCATCACTTGCCTTTATCTGTTGGTGTTAATTGTAAGAATCTTAGTTTGACTCACAATTTCAGGATCTCAGGCCTTTTTTCGTGGACCAGGGATTTTTATTTCTTTGATAGGAGAAATAACTGTCTGTGACTATTACATGGGGAAGCACAGTAGGTCTGTCAGAGTGAAATGCTTTTAGCTCTTAAGGACAGCAATTCCATAAGGGAACAAATCACTTAAAACAAGAAGGGGGAAAAAAATAATGGGATGAGAGTCATGGTGGGACTTTTGGCTCTCCCTGCTTGTACCTCTATGGTTGATCAAGTGCGTATGTGTTATAGACCATGTCTTTAACTTTAGTAAACACAGTTGTTTGCTGCCTCTCTCTGCTTATTTAGACCTCTTCTACTCCTTGTCCTCAAAAAATGTTTTATATGTGCTCATTTGGAAGAATTTTGGGGAAAAAAACTAAACAGCATTCTTCATAATTTTAATAGAGGCCATTAGTACAAAGGCTTCTGTTGACAGTGCTTTACCAGTGGAAATGTTGAGAGTCTATTATTATCTCTGTAAATCCTGCTAGAATTTGCTGTTTTCTCCAATTTGCATGCAGGTAAACATACAACACTATTATTGATATATCTGTTAGTTGTAGCCTAGGTGATTATTTGCTTGAAGATAAGTTTGTGCTTATCATGCAGTCTGTTTTGCTGGATCTAATCCTAACCTTCTCCTTAAAATGTCAACTCCAAACATGTCTGTGGTGTCAGAAGGGAAAATGTTGAAGGTTTTAAAGGCTTGTCATTATTAACTACGTTACAGTTAACTGCAAGAAAAAAAGAAATATTACCATTCTTGAACCAGCTGAAAATTTCCAGCCCTAAATTCTGGGGGGAAAGAAGGTGGGGGGGGTGGGGAGAGGTATTTAATGGAGGAATTCCCAGGAATATAAGGTTTGCTTCAGTCATTTTTAGGACACAGTCTCATCAGCAGTGTATGAATCTCATTTGATTCTGGTTTGTTTGTCTCAGGTCTTGAAGTTTGTACATTTATCCAATTTAAGTAGATTTGAAGGATTAAATTCTAGTTATACCCTTCTTTCCAAAGGGAGACTTCCTCATTTAGGTTGGACACCCATTGTTTCTTCTTGTGTGAACTGGGAATCACTCAACAGAGAGGAAAAGCTTTCTGTTGTTATGAGCCCCATCCAGGACTGTGGGTGGGAGTCTCTCCCTGCAATCTGCTGAAAATGTGCAGATAAATGAGCAAGTTCTGTGTTCTGATCTCCGACAGCATGAAATCAACACAAATTTTAAAACTGTTACATAATTTCTGCTGTAAATTCATGTTTAAATACATGAATCTGCTCATCAATAATTGGTGAGGCATCATAAGAAGCTGCACAGACCTTGGGCTGCTTTTTCTTAGCAACATTTAAACCCATGGGGTTTTTTGTACCCTTAAGTGGTTAGGTTCCTGATGTTGAATAAATATCTTCTCATTTCTGGCATACTTTAGAAGGTCATACTGCTCTCTGTGAGTCTACAAACCCATGGGTAGCACAGTTATAGCAGAGCATGGCCTGGGAGATAGGCTGCTTTTGAGATTTAATACAGTTTTGTAGCGGTAAAGAATTGAAAAATATTGCCGAAGTTGTGCATTGCAAGAACGATCCCCACCAGTGCTGCCCAGGAAGGTTTAATGTGGCCTTTTTATAGACAGAATTATAACTGACACTTGTATTGTTGTGTTTCATTTTGTTCTGTGCTTTATTATTTAAAATCACATATGCATTACTTTCGTGCCGTGTTTTAAGCGAATGGGAATTAAACAGGAGCTGAGCATTTCAGATAAAATATGTCAAATGTTTTAAGCGGGGTTAAATATAACAGGCTATTAAAAAATAAAACAGAAAATGATGCTACTGAGAAGGCTAAGGGTTTTGAAGCAAGGGTGAGAAGCCTGGCTGTCATCATATCACCAATTTGTTCTTTTTGCTGGTTTTTGGGTTTTTTTCTCCCATCTCCATGATCCAAAAGAAATAGTCCAGACTGGGAAATTTGAAAAAAAAATGCACTTTTCTTAAGTATTATCCCACTAAATTCACTGCTTATTGCATCAGTAGCTAGCACTGCCCAGGCTCAGTGTCCTGGGGATGTGGGGCCAGGGAGCAGAGCTGGTCAGCAGGGACACACTCCGTGGTTGCCCAGTGTTGGTCTGTTGTGGGAAAAGTGTGAAGGACAAGGTGGAAACATCCAAATGTTGACAGGTGGCCTTGAGGTGCAGTTCCTGTTTTACTCCCAGCAAAGAGCTGTCTTTACTAATATAAAAGGCACTGGAAAGCGGCCAGTGGAAATGCTGTTATAGTGCTAGAATTAAATTAAGGCTTTTGTTCCTACAATTACATTGATTTAAAAGCACAAAAGTAATTTTCGGTTCTTCTGACCAGCATAAGTATGGTGTTAAACTTTTCTCTGACAATTTGTTGGATTAATCTTTCAAAGGAGAAATTTTCTGCATAGCAGGGACAGAAAAATGCAAAAAGTTCCCTGTGACCAAAGACAAAGAGGTGGTTCAAGTGGCAAACTCTTCCTAGATGAGCAGCTTACCAAAAATGCTCTAAGGACCTGAGGAAAAAATGCAACAACATCACTTCTTTCTTTGCCAACAACAGGGTTTGACCTCTCTTGTGCTGTAGGAAGCCGTGACCACAAAAGTACACAAAATCAGAGGCTGAAAGCAGGAAAAAACTGCTGAGCACATTTGAAGTGCTTGGACAGCTCCTAATACACTGCACTGGGCCAGACAAATGAGTGTCTGTGTAAATCAATAAAGTTTTCTGTAAACGGATGAACGGTTTAGTATGAATAACAAAGGAGTGCACATGGTAACCGTGGGTAGCATTCTGCCAGGGATTTTAAAGTTCACTGTCATAACTTTGTTCCTCTTGACCTTTATTGATGATACCTTCAGAGCATGCTGAGCTGCTAACTAGACGTACAACCTTTAGACCTGCATCTCCTGCCCATGACTAGGTGATCTTTAAAGGTCCTTTCTGATCCAAACCACCCTGTGATTCTGTGATCTCCTTTTCCCTTAGTGCAAAATGCATCACGCTCCCTGCTTTCTTCTCTCTTCCCCCTCCCATCCTTTTGTTTTGCCTCAACTCTACAGTGGTTGAGTAAGGAAAAATATCTTCCACATAATTCTCTTTTAGTCATGCTTCTCTTTTGTTCGTGCATTCTAGTAGACAATTCAATGTTTTAATTAATTTCTTTGTCATTATAAAAGTACAGTGCATTGTCTGTTGAAGCATCAGGTGTGTAGCCTTTAATTAACTTTGAAACTGTGCTAAAAGCTGCCCCACAGGAGAAAATATCAGTGGAAGAGAGAGAAAGCTGTTAGCTGACCCAAAGAGTTTTTATCATTACCAGGGCTATGTTTTTCATCCCGAGGAAGGAATTAAAATCAGTTGACAAAGTCTCTCATAATGACTATATGTTGGCAGTGCTATCAATTCAAGGCAGCCTCTGTTTTGTTAAAGTAGTCTGAAGTTTTACCTTTCAAACTGATTTTCCATAAACCCAATCTCTCAATTCAGAATAATGTCATCTCTAATTCAGGAAGTTGGAGGCTGCTTAACATTATTCAAGTCATGACTGAAATCTTTAAATTTTCCGATGTTCGGAGAGACTCTTGTGCAAAATACTTTCTCCCAAATCAGAATTGGGCAGGATGTCTGTTTTGACATTTTAGGATCCTTGAGTCTGTAATGATCCAAAACCAAAATGTAGTGATATTTCATTTAGGGCTAAGTTATGCCACGGTTACTTTTGGCTGACTGAATGCTGCTGTACTTTGAGATCTGTCCCCCCCAGAAAAGATGTGTGTGCCTGAGGTGCTGGTGGCAGGCGCTGAGTCTTCCATGTCTGCTGGGCTGCTTCCCTTTTAGTGTTAGCGAGGCTGAGGGACAGAGAACGATTGTTCATTTCTATGTGTAACATAAAATATACATAAGTTCCTAAAGGACAGCTATGCCTGAAACTAGAAATCTCTGTAGAAATCAGTGGCTATCTCAGAAAGTGCTGTTCTTGGGATTCTCAGCTGCTGGTTCTCAGCAAGCTCAGTTTTCCCTGCATAGTCCCCTGCCAGGTTATGGATGGCATTAGTGGTTGCACTGGGGTCAGAGCTGTCACTGTCCCTGGGTGCCTGCAAGTGTGCAAAAGCTTTCAAGCTGTGAGAAGCGAGAGGGGCTTCTTACTGCAGCTTAGCTTTCTCTAAGTGTGGCCTGAAAAGAAAAATGGAAATAAATTTAATAGCAGCTTCCCTGAAGGAGATGTACTTTGCTTAACTGGCAAAGGATGCCCAGAATACACAATACGAGGGGCAGGCAGATCCTTCGGAGCAAAAATTGAGCAGCCTTACAATAACATCAAAACCCAGTGATTTCTGTTAAATAAATGAAGGTTTGGATTAGGAGGCAGGGTTTTGAGACCGTAAGTGCTATTACAAATTTTCCAAATGAATACTTTCGGGGGAATGAGGATTATTATCAAGTATTTGGTTGCAATGTGGAGTGATTTAGTGTATCAGGTACTGGTTTTCCCATGTTGTGGGAACTGGCACAGATTCTAAAGCAAAGTCAGTCAAGTGTTCCCTTCTAGTCTGGTCCTCATTACAAAAATGCCAAATAAATAGGCAAGATTTGCTCTGCAATCAGGAAGCACAGAAGCCAAGCTAACATTGACTGCATTACATCCTTTCACTACAATTTTAAAACCAGTGGTGTGCGAATAGGTTTTATTATACAGATGTTTCCACTGCGGGTTGATAGGAGCTGAAATGTAGCATTTATTTATAATGCTGTCAAGTTTAGATTTCCTAATTTTGGTAGCCTGTTTGCAAAGCAATAGCTTGCTGAAATCAGAGATTCAGTGAACAGATCCTAGAAGATTTAATGTTACATTTTACAGCATTCCAAAATATAGAGTAAGAGAAGCATGGGGAGCTCTCTGTGTATTTCATATGGTACAAGTGTGTGCTGTAGTTCTTTTACACATTTCTGTGTGGAAGCAGCCTGCCCAAACTATTTTAGGATAAAATCATAAAATATATTTTTATGTTAATAAAAATGAAAATTAAAATCCATAAGTATATTAATATGTGTGTGAAAGTCTGTGCAGACTAATCCTTTAGTGATTGCTTCAAAACAGTAAGAATTTCTTTTGGATGGCATTTTAGGGGGATATTCACAGAGAAAACATCTGAGAATGTTTAACTCAGAAATATATTTTTGTGTAACGAACATCTCTTTATTTTATCAATCAATCTGCGAGATTGTGTCTGTAAAAGCAAACTGTGTCCTCTTCAGTCTGGAGGTCTATTCATCCTCCAGCTTCTGATTTCTCACTGCTGCTTTTGCTTTTGCAGCTTCTTCTACTTTGCTACTTCTGCTTTTTGCTGCCTCATCTCACAGTGCTCTCTGCAGGATCACCCATAGACTTTTTATAGCCATATGTTGAACCCATTCATAGGTGACATTGTGAAAATATGATGCAGAGCATTTTACCACCTTTGCTGGCTTTAATTGTACCCTGGAGATAAAGCACAGATTCTGTACAGTTGCTTATTTAGACTTTTAAATAAGTAAACTCTATATGCCCTTGTTTCTTACCACACTTTTACTCTTCAATCTCTTTCAAGATGCTGGATAATAGTGTATGCTTGTTTTTTCTTCCTACCCTTACTTTTATGATTCAGCTGAATTTGAAGTTTTTATTAATGAATCAATTTAATGGACTTTGGGATTCTTATTTTGTTGATTCATTGCCTTTTTTTAACAAGGAAGAGGGAACTGTGCATCTTTCCACAGAGTCTTTCCATACAGCACATTACATTCATTTTCCTCTAAAACTACAAATGTTAACTATATTTATCACTGTTGTTTTGTGTAACCACAATTCCTTTGCAACAGCATTTGTTTAAGTTTTATAGGTTGACAGAAGGTTAAAGTAATGCAAGTACTGTAAATTGCATAATAGTTGTAATTATGGGAATGTATTGATTTTGATGTTATGGTTATGTGATGTGAAGTTATGCGTGGGAGGCACAGAGATTTCTATAGCCATTTTTAACTCATAGATTTTTATATCTATTGCTTTAGTTTCTCAGCCTTTAAGAGAAGAATAGTAGAAACTTGCTCTGAGGAAAGGACATCATGCATCACACTTTAAAAATTTTCCTTTTCCAATATTGTAAGAGTTCCTAAAGTTAATACAGATATATATAGATATATATATATAAAAATACTTTGTTTTACTGTGATTTACTTACCAGACTGTGCTATATTAAAGTTTTCACTATGCAAAAATATGAGCATGATGAAAATTAAAGACAGATTAAAGGCCCTACTATACAGGAAACTTTATCATATTTAAAATTAAGTATTTGAGAGAAAAAAAATCTGGCTTCAAGATTGCATAGAAGAGCAGAATACCTCTCACTCTTGAAATAATAGGATTTTTTCTGTAAGTAAAGTATATTAAATTTATCTGGGTCAGTTAAAGGGTGCAAATCACCAATCAGCTGTAGAATGACCTGTGCACCTGGTGTTCCCCACTGCAGAAACCAGGCTTATGAGGGGCTGCCACAGTTAAAAGTTTGCCTAAGATTGGCTTTTGTTTCCCTGTGATAGAAGCTGCCTCTGTTTGTATCTGAGGGGTTCTCAGGCAGCAAGTTCCCTCTAAACAGAAAAGGGAGAGGGAGAGAAGAGATGTCAATGTCTTTTACAGTGTTTCACTGCCAACTCTATTGCACCTGACAAGATGAGATGGTGGACACACGTGGAATATCTGCTATGATATTGTTCTAAATTGTAGTGCACGGTGTGAATAATCTCATAAATGAATGTCACTTCTGGTTTTACTCAAAGCACCAACCTGCTGCAAAATAAATTGTATGGTGCATTTTATTCTGGATCTTGAAGAAGTACAGCAAGCAAGCCCCCTGAGAATTTTTATGAATTGTCATGTGGTGAAATATATCCTTTGCTAAATTTACGTATTTACTTATTTATTCCATTTTACTGTAGGCAGAGAATTCAGCACTGGCTCTGGAAAATGAAAATCAGAGAGAACAGTATGAAAGATGTCTCGATGAGGTAAGGTAGATAAAAAGGTTGCTCTTACCTGCTACTGTAATTAAATTAATACAAATTAATCTCTCCCTCTCTTAGAAGGTTGACATTGTTCTGCAATTTTCATATTACATCATTCTAATTAATTCCAAGAACATGTGTCTGGCAGCCAAAGGTGTTGTTCTCCATGACCTCTGCTATAAATCCTGTTTTGACCACACCTCCTCACTGAAAAGTCGATATCCCTGTGACCAATACGTAGAACTGGTTTGCTTTCATGAGGTGGAGGAGGTTATAATTTGCCTCTTAGGTGCTGTGCTTTAGTTTTCAGTAGTGGAACACATGTGGCAGTGGCTTCTCCCATCAAGAGTCCCCCAGCCTTCCAGCATAATACATTCCATAACCCCGGAATTTAGTGCCTCAGCTCCTCTTTAGGGTTACATACACGGCTTTCAATGCTGGTTTTTTGTAGCTGTTGGCTAGATCAGAGCTTCCAGTTACAGCTGGAATATAAATCACTCATCTCTTACTGCCTGAGCACTCCAGCAATGCCGACATTCCAGAAGTGTCTACCATCTCCTATAGCATGGAGCTTTCTCCACACGTATACTGATGCTCACTTGTTCCTCCCATTTATCCCAAAATAAAGCTCTTCAAAATGCCTAAGAGTTTAAAGCAGTCTTAAAGCTCTTAGTGGCTCAAAGAGTTGCTTGGTAGAAATCATTTACCCATTCCATAATAAGGCTGTGTTGTGGTATTAGTAATTACCTGACATACAAACAAAACAAGAAGAACCCCAGCTGTACCTTGGAGAAAAGAGTGCGTGAGCAAGCAAACCACCCAGGGCAGATGACAATTCCAGTCTTCCCACCAGCTTTATAAATTTTTAATCAGCATTTGCTGAAGTGTTAGGAGCATGAGCGATACAGCTCTGGTACAAGAAACCTCCAGTTTAGTACAGATTTTCATCAGCAAATCCACTCTTTTGCCACTGTGGCATATTTTTATCAGAGAATTTACAGATACACCTTCCCACTGGGTCGTGCTCTGCCCATTCTGTGGCTCTGGGGTACGAGCAGAGCCTTTGTCTGCGTTGGCCTGAGGCACTGCTGTCAGTGCACACTTGAATCATGTATGGATATCTTGGTGATAAGGATGAAATGACCATATAATTTCTAACTTCAGTTTTAATTAAAGACCCTGACTTAAAATTATTTTCTGATTGTCTAGGACAAAATCTGCTTACATAATTAATTTTGGAAATGAATAAAGCACTGTAACTGTCCATTTCAGCAAAACACTCCATGCAGATTATAAGGACAGAAAACATGCTTTTATTCTCTTTGCAGTGACATGATGGATTTCTGACCCAGGATTGTTTTTCACACACTCTTTCAGTATAAAGATCATATAATTACATCAAACTATGCTCTGAAGTTCATTATCTTCAACATTATGTTGGCTGCTTTCAGTTCTTCTGTATTATCACAGCTGTATCCATCTTCTCCCATTGTGTCAACTTTTTCAGGAGAAAATGCTTCTCACCACCTGTGAGAAGGCTTCCCTGTTTTATTTTTTGTTTATCTTGTTCTTTTTTTGTGTGTTCTGTTTCACAATGCCTTGGCAGAGGCACTGTAACCAGCATTGTTTGAGCTGACACAAGCTTGGACCTAATGCCTTCTGGTCACTGAGGTGAAGAAGTTGTTGCCAGTGATTGAGGCAAGAAAACCATATTTAGTAATTGCAAATTCTGCAGGAGCCCCGGGTCAGCGTCCACCTGAGCACGTTCCTTTGGTGGAACTGCACAAGAAATCACACATTCTCACCCTCTTTTTCTATAGTAACAATAAAGAGAATAGGAGACGACACAGAAATTTAATTAGTTAATAACCAAAAAGTCCTTAGCCAGGCAAGGATTGTTACTGGAAATCTTAAGCAAATAAAGTGCTTTCCATAAAGATTTAAAAAAAAAAATCAGAAATGTTTTAAAATATTTCCAGTGAAAATTTTATTTTCTTTAAGGCTTTGAGTCTGATGCTTTCTCTGTTCACAACTCATCTTACACCAGCCCCTCTTCTTGAAAGTTAGAATCTCTTCAGACCTTCCCTAGTCTGGCCCTCAGGACTTGTTCAGCGTTTTTAGGAGCAGATGTATTTTAGGAGCAGCCATGTATCTGTCTGTGCTGCAGCCCCACTTTGCCTCAGGGGCACCTGGCAGGTTTGGAGCGAGGAACAGAGCTGTTCCTTGGAACACAAGGCTGTGATCACACCCGAACCTGAGGTAGCTGCAGCTGCCACCAAAACATGTGAGTGCCTACTACAACCATGATTTTAATTTTGCCTCTGCAGACAAATTAGTTGTGAGTGCAATTAACCTCTCCTGGTCTGATGCACAAGGAATGCTTCCCTCCCAAGCATTCCATCCCAACCTGGCCTTTATGGCTGTTATATGTTCAGGAGGTTTGACAGGCCCTGGAGGTGATGAAGGCTGGGAACATCATTTGATAACTATCGAGAGAACGCTGCCGTCTTTCGCTCATCGCTCAGCAACCTCAGATCGCGGCTTCTGTCCCCTGGGCACAGGCAAACCCTGCTCGGGGCACTCAGGCACCATTTAACCTGGCCACCCTGGCAGTGGGACCTGCGTGGTCCCTCGGGGTCACAGCAAAGTGATAAGGACACTTGCTATGCACAGTGTGCCCTCTGCTCAGGTGTTGGTGGCCATTAAGCTGAATATGAAGGAAGTAAAAATAGCCACTGTGATTTTTCTGCCTTTCTGTAGCAGAGATACCAGAGCTGAGTTTTTAAAGCTATGCTTGCCATTATTTTCTCTCATTTTTCTTTTTTTTTTTTTAAATCAGTTATTTTACATAGTACTTTTCATTCATATAATGCCCTACATTTAATATTGTATGAACGCCTGCAACTGTGACATAAAAATGCATGCTCTGTAATCATTTTCATGGTAAAATTCAATGAAACTCAAATGTTCAAAGAGATTAAATCTGAAAAGCATATGGGTCAGGCTGAGCAGAGTCCTTTATGAATTTTAACAATTATTCACTGATTTTAAAATAATTGTTCATCTCTGAAGTGTAAATGTAAAAAACTTAGAACAGTAGTTGGAAGAAGATGTCATTGAAATGTTCCAGTACTTGATAAATAAGAAAAGAGCTTATTTAATTTCAGACATGCTCCATAAATGTATCTTTCTGTTGCTGAAATATTTAATGCGAAACTCAGGATTGTCTTCCTGTACCTTTGGGCTTTGAGGTTAACATGCTTAATCCCAGTTTCCTACTGTGGAATTCAGCTGTCAGTTTATTGGTAGGTGGCAGTGTCATGGTTATTCACATCACTGTGCCAACTGAGATTTCTGTCAAGCTTCACCATATTCACATGCAGGAAATTATGCAACTTAGGGTAGTTGGTATTTTTGCTGATGTTTTAGGAATTAATTAATCAAAAATGCAGAGTTATCTTAAAAAAAGGCATTCTGTTTTTAAGATTTGAATAAAAGATAAATCTTTTATTTTAGTACACTTGAAATGTCTTTGTGCATATGGAACCATACATTAAAGGCAGCTGTGTAAAATCTCCGTACTTTGAAAAGGCATAACAGATGTTGCATTAGGGTCTCTTTTCTCTGATTCACTCTTTTATAACTTTTCTATTAAAAACCACTTTATGACATATATTTGTAAACATAATTACCTAAGGAAAAAATGAAGCTGGATCTTTTATATCCTTTATTGCAATCTGGAAAAGGAAACATCACCTAATGAACTTGGCTATTCAGTTCAAAGGAAAGGCAGGCAGTGTGAAAGCAAGGAGTGTCACCTCCTGCAGAAGAGCAGACCAGGGAATCAGCCAGCTCTGTTCTGTTCCATGTTTCACCTTGATTAACTGCAGTTATCACAGGTCAAGTAATTTTACAGCCTGCTTTTTACTGGGATTGAGCCACAGTTATGCCTCATATAAGTGGGAGCTTCACATTTTCACATTTTCTGCATCTCAGAAGTCAGTTCCTCTGTCCTCAATGGTCTCAGTTTCCACAGCTTTTGGTAGTTGTGACTGTCAGTTTTGTGGAGCTGGTTCACGTTGTTCATTCACATCCATGGTGTCTCCTGATACCTGTAAGTTAAAATGAAGTAGATTGTTGAGTTTAGCAACTTATTTTCATCTGCTGTAGGAGTGGAATGGCAACCTCATTTGAAATGCAAACATTTGGCTATGATTCCACTTATTGAGTGCTAAATTAATTTTAGTAACTGCAGAACATTTCACTGAAGGCTTCCCACCTCTGTTCCTGCTGAATACCAAAAATACAGACCTGAAAATCTTGAATGGTAATAACAACACAGTTGGCCAAGATGCTAGATAATAGTAAAAAATAACCACATTTTCTAAATAACGTGGTTGCATATCTTTCTTATTGAGTTCCATGGGAACTATGGATCACTGGCAGGTACTTCCATTTAGATACCTATCCACTCAAAAGCTGGAAAATTTGTCATATATGCATCAGCAGGTTCATTTTTTCCCCGTTTGGAATATTATGCCATTTGCACTCCTCTGTACAATGTGTAAAGCTGTAGGAGTCATTTTGTAGGCTATGCTGTTGTGAGTGACTAGTGCACACTCCAAAGAACCTTTTAGTTCTTCCTTGGTAAAGTAACTCCATGTCAGAAAGTAAAGAAATAATGTATGCACTATGGTTTGTTCAATTTTCAGGTAGAGCAAACAGACCTTAAAGTACCTGCCAGAAGGAACAGTGTCGGATGGAGAGCCTGAGAGCCTGCAGGGCAAGGCACATGGGCTTTCAAAACCCTAGCATGTTTACTTCTGTTGGTTATTGCTGTTCTAATATTAGTCTGTGTCTTCTGTTAAATCACGTATAGAGCTTTTCTTTTGGAGCACTGTTCCACAGGCTGCCTGAAGTTAGGGACCAGTTTGGAAAAAAAATTCGATACTAGGCAATTTTATGAGTATGAATCAAATGTAACTTTTGGATCTAGCAGAACTAAATTATTTACAGAAGTGAATTAGCTGCTGCAGCTCTTTTCTCCCAACTGAGTTCACTTCAGTGGTGGTGGGGTTTTTATTTAATTTGCCAAGAGTAACAAGAATCAATGCAGATTATTTAATGATACCTGCATAAATTTTAATATAATTTCTGTAAACAAAAAAAAACAAATAAAAAATCTCTTTTTTCAGAGAGACATCTCTACTTGCTCTGCCTAAATGCAGGAGCAAAAGTATAAGGCAGCACAATGTGTGACAATATGTGCATAGATGGTGTTGAACCTTCAAGTTAGACAGCATCAACAGAAAATCTTACCTCAGTCTCTCCTTCTCTCTCTCCATCTTCCACCTCACTGCCCCTATCCTTGCTGGTAAATATAAATTAGAAAGGATGTATAAAATAAATAACTTCAAAAATTCCCTGTCGAATACATACTTCTGCTAATCAATGGTGTGTAATCTCATTCAAGTCAATTATGCTATGTGGGGTGAATGCCTTCCAACCACATTTCGATGACAGTAGGTACTTTAATTTTCTGTGGCACTTTATGGTTTCTGCCTGTCATGATAGATGTACCATTTTGTCAATATTTAATCAAGAAACAATTAAACATCATGAAAACATTCAGGCCCCCATCCTTGGCTGGTAAAAAGGATGCTATGGTGAATGCAGTCAATCCATGCTGATGCACACCAGCCGCATATAGAATTGTGAAAGTTTAATCTACTGCGAAGAAGAGATGACAGAAGTTAAACAAATGCCCCTCATGTCTCACTGCAATTGATACAATGCACATTTGCTTATGATGAGGACTAGCACAGAAGTAGTTGATGTGAATTTCATGTATTCTTACTAGTATTATCTTATTAAAATACTAGTAAATAATGAAAGTGCTAGAATTGGTGGTGGTTGTAGATGGAAAGCCACTGGCAACTGTGAAACCAACACAGTGAATGTTTGTAACAATCTTTTAACACACACTGGTCAGATCTGTCCTGAACCCTTTGGGCCTCACATTGGGTGCCAAAAAAGGACTGTCACAGCTTTAAGCCTAGGTGGAGATGAAACACCACGCAGCTGCTTGCTCAACCCTGATGGAATGGGGAGGAGAATCAGCATAAAACTGGCACGCTAAGATAAGAACAGTTTCCTTCCTGGTAACTGCCCCAGTTTATATCCCGGACATGACGTTCTGTGGTGTGGAATTTCCCTCTGGCCAGTTCAGGTCACCTGTCCCAGCAACGCTCCCTCCCAGTTTCTTTTGTGAACATCCTCGCTGGCAGAGCATGAGACAAGATAAAAAAAGGTCCTTGACTTAGGATAAACACAACTTAGCAAAAAACCAAAACATCAGCGTGTTATCAAGACTGTTCTCATTCCGAATCCAAAACACAGTTCTGTAACAGCTACTGAGAGGAAATTAACCCTGCCCCAGCTGAATCCAGGACAGGCCACGAAAGAAGGTATTGTTATGCACGTACACACACGATAACATACTTAATTTTTTTTACTTTTTTTCCTTCAGGTAGCTAACCAGGTTGTTCAGGCTCTACTCACTCAAAAGGTAAGTTGTGATTTGGGTATTTTTGTGTAGTGTAAAGCTTGTGCATGTTCACTGTTTATTTGAGAGACAGATATATATATAAATAGATATAGATATATATATTCTTAAATAGTATACATTTTGTAAACCATGTTCACACATTCAGTAAGCAGGGGAAGTACTGAACAGGAAAAATTCTTGTAGGGTAATTGCAAACCTGGCACAGTGAAAAAATTCACTTTGGCTTCTACGAAGATCTGTTCTGCATCAGGTCATGTCTGAAGTTCGGGTTTTCTGAAGTGGTCTTTGAGTTAAACATGATTCCATGATTTCATTTTGGCAGGGGGAGAAAAAAGGAAAGACAAACAAAATATAAAGATCTATAACAATAAGCTATGAGCACTTCAATATTCATGGAATGATCCTTTGTGAGGTCTAGACCTCTTGATGGATGTGGCATTATTAAAATGCTTTGGATCATTTAGTTTTAAAAAGATGATTCGGAAAGAGACATAAATGCAGTCTTTTAAAGCAGATAGTGCAAAGAAGAATATAAACTGTTTTGTCTACACTTAATGACAGGACAAGTAATAACATTCTTAAAATACAGCAAGAAACACAAAGTTAAAATAATCAAAAACCTCCACCACGCATCCAAAAGCTTTCTAGATGCAAACAGTTTTTGAGGATGAGCTCCAAAGCCTCCCTTATGGACATCACTCCGCCCAGCAGGACATCATTCAGAATGCTCCCTGCAAAGGGAAGAGTGGGGACAGAGGGGTCAGGCAGGGTTGAATGTATCATTGCTCATCCCATGATTTTTAGATCCACAACAAAGGCCTGTACTCTGGAGGAGGGATGCTGCCTTCCAGCAGCTGGAGGTGTTGCAGCTCAGAGGTGATTTGTGCAAGCCACGACATCCAGGGAAGTCTGCCCTGCTGCTGTCTGTGCCGTGTTTCTCTGTATACACATAGGAGTGGGGCCTGTGCATCATCAGAGGACTGCAGAGCTATTGCTGTGACACCTGCTAGAAATATAGCTTCAGGTATTTTCTAAAAAAATCCCAAATCTGTGTTTCAATACAGTCGAAATGGAAATGGAGGTATTTTCTCATGTTAATATACACAAAAACCTCATACAGATTTTGTATCATAAAACCATATGTGGTGAAATACTCACCAGAGGGTTAATCTCAATATATTAATCTCTGGTTTGGGAATATTATGATTGTTTCCCAAATGGAGAGAGGAGCTTCCTGATTCCCTTGCAAAGGTGTCAGACATTTTCATGACTACATACTTCCTCAGTAATTAATCCTTCCAAACCCATAGGAACCAAGGAGTTCCTAAGGATACAATAAAAACAGATCCGAATACATTTAATAAAGTGATTTACTTAGGGTTGATGGGATTTAACAGCTGCTTACCTATTACTGAGTAATAACAGCTAATTTAATATCCATAGAAAGAGGAGAGAAGGTACTTTCCTAAATGCTGATGAATATTAACTGTTATAGTGCTCCTGACACCGTTCATACAAGCCCTTTTATAGGAAAAGACAGGAACACAATAGCATACAATAAAGAGGAAATTGCACTCCTCACACCATTCCCAAAAGGGTAGCTATCAGAACCCAAATAGTAGCTGGTAAACAGATAAATCTACCATCATGCAGCTGAGCAGTTAGACAGAGTCAGTCATGCCACAGAGAGATAACACACCTCTGGAGAAGAGCAAGACACGAAGAAAAGCTGAGAGCTTTCACAAAAGGGAGAAGACTGATTTTGTACAGTAGCACACACTGCGTAGGCTTTGCTGGGAATTTGAAATCGTCCCTCAAGGACTAATTTTTGCTTAAATTAAGTACACGCTGTAATGTAGCGGGTAAAGCGCTGTGTGCTCGCCGGGATGTGGAAAGACTGTGATCCCACTGAGAGATTCTGGTGACACAAATTGAGTGAGCGAAGCTTGAGTGATTTATCAATGTCACTGAATCCTTGAAATGGAATTACAGTCTTAAACGTTCACTTTTCAAGTATGTAATTTGTTACAATACTTATAGAATTTCTCTAACATGTGAGATTTTTTTCTTTGATGTGACTATGGAGAAACTACGTTAAATTGAATTTGTGCTGAGTTAGCCGTGCAAAATAATTTCACAATTTTATGTAGCAAAATTCTATGGATTTTCTACCACTTACTAACACAAAATTTTACCTCTAGGAAATTTAAGAAGTCAGACATCCAACAAAATTAATTGAGGCAAACCTGTATGCTATGATACTAAAAATGTCCATTCTTTCTCCTTCCACCCAAAGACTTCTCACATAATATGAGCTGATTGGACTGCTGAGAAATTGATTTTTTAAAGGTTTTTTTTTTCCCATGTAAGACCTGGATCAGCAGTTTGAAATTTGAGTTAAACCATTTAATTAAATCATTTTGTGACCTGTGCGTCTACTTTTTGCATAGTAATCTCCTCCATAGGAGTGTATTCAGGAGATTACTCTTTTTGCTCTGGGTTCTGTATGAAATTTATTTCTTCTCCATTTTCATCAATTACATAAAAAAGAAGTGAATGAATCGTTAATTCAAGCAGAAAGAAGCATGTTCAGAGGGAGAGCAGTGTTTGTCTGGAACGTCCACTGAGGGCATCGGATCCCATTTTGAAGAGTGAGTCTCGTTCACGCTGAAGATAGAGATAGAGCAAGACTACAGAGATGCTCAGTTATTACTATAGTGAAACCCTAGAAGTACTTTAAATATTTGGGAGATTGCTACCTTAATAGGTGGTTGTTTTGCCCACAGGAGAGGAATTATATGCTTCAGACATTTCGTAGTTGTATTAATTGGTAATTTTAGAACTTCAAGTTTCTAAACTCAGACTTTATTTTACTAGAGTACTGCTACCTTTATGTGCCTCATTTCTCCTCTGGGCTGTGTGTGGCATTACCACAGACAGGGTTTATAGCATCTGGGTGGGTAATCTATTATCTTATATTTCACTTTTTTACAGAAATTCTAAAGTTTCAAGCATAAATCTTACGGTTTTAAAACTGTAAGATAGGAAGGTTTTGAGCAGAGGCCTTGCTAAGATTTAATTTTTTTCTACACTGTTGGTTTCTGTGATTCATTTTTCCTGTTCAGTGCCCTTAGTAGTGTTGAAATGTTAAGCACTGTTGTAACAGCCAAGGCTCGGTTTTAAATTCTCTGATTTGTGAAAGACAGATAATGATGGGTCTTGATGCTTGCAATCTCTATTCCTAATAGAGATTGCCTTGTGCAAGACCAGGGATAAGAGGTCTCACTGACAGGAAACAAAGCTTCAGGGCTTTAGAAATCATCAGCCTCAAGAATTTTTGAGGGTTGTGTCGGAAGGCTCTAGCAATTTCAGTGGAACAGCCACTTGACAGCCACCTAAAACAAATGTCATAAAACCATCAGGAGAAAATAATGCATTCATCCAGTATACATAAAATCTGATACATATGCATAAAAAGATCTGGGAGTCTCAAGATGAACATATTTTATTGTGTGTTCACCTCTTCTAACCTCAGTGCTGGTTACAGCAGAGACTAGAGCAACTGCAGGCAAGAATTTAAGCTACATCTGACTACAGTTTCCCCCTCTGAGTTGTTTTCTCATAAAGCCAGGTCATCATGTTGTTAATGGTATTGACAGGACAGCATATGGGGGTGCTGAGGCCTGTTTCTGCACCTTCATATGGTGGAAAGTAATACGAGCTAGGCAATACCACAGGGCAGCAAATGTCCTAAATTTTAATAAGGGTAAGTACTTTGGAGATGTAAATTAAAAAAAAAAAACAAACAAACCAACCTAGATATGGCTGCAGCTTATTATTTTTACATGTAATCTTTATTAGGAGACTGCTTTTCCTGGTTTATGAAGCTCTCATACCTCAAATTGGACCACTGCACAAAATATGCTGAAAAGCTGAGTGTCAGATTCTGCACTGTCTCCAAAATCCTCTCTCTGATAGAATCCTATATTCCTTCAAGTGACCAGGAGAAGCAGGTTTTACACTGAAAATAGATAGATGATAGATAGATAGATAGATAGATAGATACATACATACATACATACATACATACATACATATATATATATCTGTATCTGAAAGCCATTAGTGGCTTTAATGGTTTTACACTCCACCTCTGCTTCTAATGCCAAATTTTAAGGTTTTTTCATAGAATCATAGAATTGCTTGTATTGGAAAGGTCCTTAATGATCATTGAGTCCAGCCATTAACCCAGTGCTGCCAAGCCCACCAAACCATGTCCCCAGGTGCCACATCTGCACAGCTTTTAAATCCCTCCAGGGGTGATGACTCCACCACCTGTTCCACTGCTTGACAACCCTTTCCATAAGAAATTTTTCCCAATATATAATCTAAACCTCTCCTGGAGGCCATTTCGGAGGCCATTCCAGAGGCCATTTCCTCTTATCCTATCAGCTGCTGCTTGGGAGAAGAGACCAATCTCCATCTGGCTAGAACCTCCTTTCATGGTGTTGTAGAATGAAAAGAGCCTCTTTTTTTCCCAGGCGAAACACCGCCAGCTCCCTCAGCTCCTCCTCATCAGATTTGTGCCCCAGACCCTTCCCCAGCTCTGTTCCCTTCTCTGGACATGCTCCAGCCCCTCAATGTCTTTCTTTAGTGAGAGGCCCAGAATTGGGCAGAGGACTCGAGGTGTGGCCTCACCAGTGCCTGGTACAGAGGGACAATCACTGCCCTGGTCCTGCTGACCACACTATTTTCATACAGCCAGGATGCCATTGGCCTTCTTGCCCACCCGGGCACACCCAGGGGTGTCTGGGAAGACACAGCCCAGCCACATCAGGCACAGCAATGCTGACTTGGTTGTTCCAGAAAAAGCAAGGAGGGGATCAGACTTCAGAAAAGTACCTTGAAGGCACAGTGCCACTTTGAACTTCTGCCTGGTTTGGTACAGCTCCTGCTCTTTACTTAGCTTATGCTTATTACAATTTTCATATATTAATTGCTGCTTTCTGCTTTCCATCAGCTGCAAAATGGAACACATTGCTAGAAAAGTCATTTTTATACTAACAGAAAACTCTGAAAGGAGGCACCAGGTAGCTGGTGTTTGTCATTACAAGATTTTCTGTAATGTTATAATGGGTGATCAAACAACCAGAGAAAATTAAGTAGCACATTTTTCCAATTTATACTACTTTAAAAGTGGTGTATTTATTTCTTCTTAGCGTCCGACATTACTTAGAGCTTTTTAAGTGCTTCTGTTACCTGCTTTCTAATCTTACTGTTTTCCCTTGTGCTGCAGGGTCTGAGGGAGGAATGTATAAAGCTGAAAATGAGAGTTTTTGATCTGGAACAACAGAATCGAACTTTAAGCGTGCTTTTCCAGCAGAAAGTCAAACCAGCTTCTGACCTCCTCCTTCAGGTAGGAAATGGCCTTTGCAGGAAGCAAAGTATGAGTTTTATATTTCTTAAAATTATAAAATACTTCTCTTCTTTGTAAGGTTATGTCAGTAAGTGGGAAATGACAGTTGATAGATTTAATATATTAGAAGAATATCTGTTATCTGTACTCTGATCCCATTGAAGCTGAAAATGTGTGCCAGTGAGCTCTGATATTGCTCACTGCAAATCTGGAGAGAGGAGCACACCTGCAGAGTAACTTACTTTTTTAGGTGATTCTTCGCAATGATAAATGGAATGATATGGGTTCATTATCCCTCTGCAGGGGAGAAGCTCGTATTCCTTAACATCCTGCTTGATGGTGAACAGTGTAATTTCCTGTGAGAAGACAGCCCATTTATTTAACTTTTGCCATATGTGGTACTGTCCTGGTTTCAGCTTACTTGCAAGGGTTTAAGTACATCTTCACAGGCTTAGAATGATTTTTTTTCCCAGTGCTTTATGGGAGGATATAGCTGAGAAACCAACTGACCCATGTCTCACTCATTTGCCATTCTGGAATACTAAGAGATGTTACAGGATCCTTCTTCATTTGGCAAGGTCTGTTATTGGGAATGAACCCATCGCTTTGTCACCCTTTTGTAGAAGCAGAATTGCTTTGCAGGAGTTCCAACAAATCTGACCATGAGCTGCGAGAACAGCAAATGAGAACTAATTAGAACTTTGCAGGACATGTCAGCTGCATAAGTGATATTAAATGTGCATCTTAAATCATCGCTGCTCTGTATCTATCTCAGAGGAAAATTTGGCCCTTGCACTGTTGTCCAACAGCTGAGGGCTGCTAACTCTCGTCAGGGTGGGCTGGTTTTTCTGCAGAAACATGGTCTGCTCACAGCTGATGTTAAAGGGAACAAGGAAATCCCCACAGTGAGGGCACATAGTTGTACTTACTTGGGAACTCTAAAGCCCAGGCAGGGTGGTGCCAGGTCTGGGTTCTTGAGTTTTCCTCACGTTCTTGTTCCGTCTCTTGATTTTGTGTTGATTTGGGTGTTGCTAGGTCGGGACCTCCTCTATTCTGGTTTCTTGTCCCTTGTCCCCTGCTTTCTTTCCTAGTTCATCCTTCATAGACCCCTGTACAGAGGACTGATTTATCTTTATCCATTCACAGTTTTGAAGCATCCACCACAGTGTGGATCTTTATTGATCGCTTCTGCTTTTGACCGTCACATCAACTGCTCCTTCTTCCTGCTTTGGGGTGGTTTTTTCTCTCTTTCTTTTTCCTGTTTCCAAAGTGTCTGACTCCAGCTGATGTTAGCTTGGGGTTAGATTGCACAGAAGTCGCATGCTGCACATTCATTATTACAGATGCATCTCCTATTCCCAACTCCTTGTGTGGCAACAATAAAGCTGGGTTATTCTGGGAATGCTACAGAAGTGTTAGATAGCGTCTGAAAAGTGGGATCAAGGCTTTGAGTTGAGTTCCTTGAAACTGGATTGTGCAGCAGCTCTGAAAAAAATTGAAAGAGATGAACCTGCACCACGTGGAAGAAAGAAACAAATGATCTAACAGGTTTTCCTGAGGGATTCAAACTATTTTACATCATTGTTCCTGCACAGTTTGGCAGGAACTAATGTACATAGATCTTTTTTCCCCCTTTTTTGCTTGATTTGTCATTATTGGCTGAGGACAAAAGGGAATTAAGTTCATTCAGAAAGTTCAGGTCTCCCTGGAGCAAAATTTGCTGTTATGTCCCTTCTCTTGCTATCAATAGATTTTAACCCCCTAGGTGAAAAAAAGCAGAGAACAAGTTGCAGTGTACTTTGGAAAATGAAGAACTTCTGCTAAAACACTTCATATAACCTTTTTTTACAAAAAAAATCCAAAACAAACAAAACAGTAAATCCGTGAGTTTCCAGAAATTTAATTATCCTCTAATTATACTGCAGACTCAAAGAAATGACATGTAGTCTGTGATCTTGCAGCCTGAGATGTAACGTCTGAAGAAGGATGTTTTCTTAGGACTGAAATTGAGCAAATACTGTTGTGTGCCTGCATAAAATTAAAGAACAGTTTGCATTATGTCTTCTTGGAAGTGCACACAGCCCAGATTTAGAGCAGTAGGTAAATATTGGTTTAAATGTGTCACTCTACAGAAAAGTTATAAATATGTGCTTAAGTACATTCCTGTTAGGTCGTGACCCCAATCAAAGGAATGGGCAAACTGTGCTAGCTGGGGGCAGGGGGGGCAGGGGGTGTTTTCACCTCTTGTACTCTCTGGTACAATACAGTTCAATTTTATTTAATGCTGATCTCATCCTAGGACTAGTCGCTCTCAGTAAAACTACAGATTTTGAAGAATGCCCGGGGAGAGGGCACAAGCTAAAAATAAGTAGTGTTAGCTACTTTTTCTGCAGATCAGCCTCTGTGATGTGCTTATTTGGAATATTTGGATATACCATATTTGACATTGGAAGACTCTTGTATTACAAAGTAAGCCTTTTTTTAAATCATAAACATTTTGACTTCTCAAGTTTCAACGGAAATAAAATTTCTTTTTAAAAAAAAATTAAAGGTAAATGTAGATTTCACAATTGCCCTAGGTTTTTGTATGTATGATTGCAAGAAAATAATACGTGATTGATATGTCTTAGATATCAGCCCATTCACATTTTTTTTAGTGAATGGATTGATACAAGTGTTTTGAATTTGGCTGCAGAGTAATGGCCTGCACACCACACCCATTGCACTGTGTTGGCTTTGCTCATGCTTCTCACACAGTTCAAAAGGAAAACTCATTTTGCTACCAATTTAAAAAAAAAAAAATTAAATTCATGTCGTACGGCTTTCATGACTGCCTCAGAAATCCTGCGCCGTAGAAATGCTGTTAAAAGTATTACATTTTCCTGGATTTACAAAAAGTGTAAGTGCTTATGGAGTTGGAGGGCCTAGCAGTGTTCCTAAAGCAATGTGTGCTGAGATATTGTGATTGTGTGCGTTGCCATGTAAGTTCTTTGCTACCAGGGATTTTGGTGTGGTTACTGCTTGCAGGGAGTGACACAGATGTTGTGCCACTCCTGTCATGAAAAGAAAAGTAGTGCAGTGTCTGATGCAAAATTTTAGGAGGATAAAAAGATAGTTCAGGCTTTTTTCTTCACCTCTGATACTGTAGACAGTTTTAAGAGCTACCCTCTCTTTCTGGGGACATTCTTTTTAGCTGAAGTGTGTGATTTACAGAGGCAGCTCTAGAATAAATAAATAAGGAGAAGGCTGGTCATCGTTTTATTATTATTATTATTTTATAATATTCAGGAAATCTCTCTGAAACAGCTTTTTTTTAAATTATGAAGCCTTGGAAAAGTGTTTCATGTCAGCACCATCTGAGAAAGAGCAATAGTTACAGTTAAAACCTAGCACAAAAGAGTAGCTTCTGCCCAAGCAGCCATAATTTTCCTCTGTTAATGTGGTTGCTAAAAAGATATTAAATTCTGCCTGTCATAGCAAGAGGGGTTGGGAAAGAAAACCAGGAACTCTATTTTAGGGACCCACCTTGTACTTCCTCTGCAAGTAGGACAAGTAGCTGGGGATAATAGTCAGAGATTTAAAACTGAGTAGAGGAAAACTAATTAGAAGTGAAGAGAGAAATCTGTGGAGGTGATATACAGGAGGATGCAGAAGGGATAAGACAGGGATCAGGGGTTGCTTTCTTATAAATATCCCTTTTTAAAATTTTTTTTCTATTATATAGCTCTGTTTGCACAAATTCAAGATGTATGCTAGATGAATTGTTCCCATGGGAGAAGTCCTGCTTTCACTTTTCACCCACAAAGTTATTGTCACAGGGTTTTTTTATAAACCATGCAGGATTTTTCAGTGAAAGGGATGAAAAAGTGGCAAGTAGCAAAATTTATTAGGTTGATTTATTTGATTAAATAAGTAATAAAATTTTCATAGTTGGGAAAGTATAAGATAATATTTCTAATCATAAGATTTACAATATCCCTGATCTTAAACTATATTTTCATTGCCATTTTATTTCCATCATAAAAATTCTACTTTATCAACCCCAGAACCAAGCAGGGAGGTCTCCTAAAGCATCTATTTTCTCTTTTTGTTTCTCTGGCTAGATTAGTTACATTTATTACTCACACACCCTCCACATTGTTTAATTTTACACCTAAAATTTTTTCTAAAATTCTGCAGCACGGATCTGAAATCTCAGAAGGTCAATTTAAATAATAATTACTTAGTTATGACTGCATTGGCGTGAGCCCTTTTAATAACCTGACAGCTCTGCCCTGATGTACAAGACAGAGTGTGGCTGTGCAGACTGTGATGCAAACGGTTGCACAACTTCTCAGGAAGGGGTAAATTGCACCAACGACATTATTATGTATGGGAAGAAGAAGAGGGCACTTAATTGCCCTAGCACCTGACAAAGGGAGATGGAATGTCTGTGCTCAGAGCCTGACCTCTGGTCCAGACATCGTTAGACATGATGAAGTCTGAGTGCAGGAGGTTAAAACTGAAGTTGCGTTGGTTTACAGCAATGTAATATTTAAGTGTTTCAGAGAGTGGGTGTTTGAGGGTTTGAAATTAAAACTGAAGATCGTCACACACTGTTAGGAAAGAGTTTGTCAGCATTCCAAAGAACATTTCAGTAACTGGATTGTTATATGCCGAGCAGCAGCAGAATTCCCATCTCACAGAAGCCAGGTGCCTGCAGGCTCTCGAGGGAGCAGGCAGACTTGATACCAAATCAGCAAATTGTATTTAAAGTCGTGAAACTCCTGCAGCTGACCTGCTTATTTGCTTATTTCACATGTATTCCTCTGTAGCCATCGGATTGTCAGGGCACTCCTTTCTGCAAATCTCCAGGAAAGTTCCAGCTCCAGAACAAACTCTGTCCTTTTCTCCTCTGTAAAGATATAAACATAAATAAGGTGTGGCAGCATCTGTAGTGATATTTCCTTACTTAGAAATCAGGACTGGTGGCTTGAAGGAGAAATTAATTCCAGATCTGGTAATTGCTTCCCACAGTAATTGAATGCTGCTTGCGAGTTAAGACAATCTCCTGGGCTCTATCAACAGAGAAGAAGGTGATCACATAAATATAAAGCATGTTTGAGGTATATTAAGTTTGAACTAGTACATTAACCTTTATCCAAGAATTACGTTCCTAGAACCCCTTTTAAGAAGTGTAAGGGTGGGGTTTCCTGTATTTATGATTCTCAAAAGATTTCAGGCCCCGCTGGATTGATTCCTCCAGGTCAAGGCTACCAAAGTGCACAGTTACTGTCATGAAGATCCTACCCCAGGAAAGATCCTTCAGCGCTGTATCCTTGAGAAATTATAATGCTTCCATATATCTGGAATCAAGATAGTGATCTAGTATGCAACACTCAAGTTTTCTGAGACTTTCAAGAACAAATTAAAGGAACATTTATCATGTGAGGATGGTGATGTCATTGTTTCCAGTTATGCATTATCTCAGTAAACTGTTATCTACTTTCTATTTGTTCCATGTCCTCACTCACCAATAACATCTGAGAAGACAGAAATACAAAACTTTGAAAGTCTGTATTTCATCTCATCTTAAATCATCAGCATGTAATAATACATTATAAACAGTATTTATTACTTGCCCTGTTGCGGCTCCAAATATATGCTGAAGAAATATTACAGAAATTAAATATTTATGAGAGCCAGTTGGTTAGATGAATGGGTGACCAGCAAAGTCAGTGATGAGGGAAGGAAAGGAAACATCCCCCCTCTGGAGAAACTCCATCTCGTATCCCTGAGCTCTAGTTTTGAATGCACAGCAGCAAGAGAATACCTGAAAGAATTTGGTGGTGTATCTGATATGCAGCCAGCCCTGGAAGGAGCTCCCAGATAAGCAGGCTGATAAAGGAACACAAGTGTTTGTTATAGACTGTGGAGTGAGAGGAGAGGTAGGGCAATATCCCTCACAACAGTTCAAGCTAAAGCAAAGCACAGGGAGAGGGTGAGTGGAGAACAGTATTTTATTGTGAGGGACTTAGATCAACTGACCTGATAGATCTGCTCCATCAGTGATTTGTGTTTTGGTGATTTACCTGCTTGTCAGGCTGCTGTCCCTTATTTCAGCAATTCAATTCTTACCAATTTGCTCTCAAACAAAATCAAAACATTAAGTTAAGCTCCCAGGGCATGTAGTTCTGATGAGAATGAGAATGCTTTTAAGAGAAAATTACCCCCAACTGCTCAGCATTCCTCTGTCCAAGTATTTTAACTAGCCTGGAGAGGTTCCACAGAAAACCACTGAAAGGCTTTCCACACCAACACAAACACGACGTTCTGTGATACAATTTTAAATAGATAAATTTCAGCTACCAAGTCTAAAAATGGGCCATTTCCATTATCCTGATGAAAATAAACTGCTACAGTGATACCAAAACCAGTAAATCAAATGAGCAAATAATCTTCAGGAAAGCCAGAAGTGATCCTTGGTGAAGTATTTATGAATGATTTTGACTGAGGAGAGCAATATTTTTTAAGTTTTGAAGAAATGTATTGGCATTATTCAGGGTAAAGAGAGTATTTCAGGGTAAGCACGTGTCAGGAGAATGGCAGGGCTGTACTGATGTGACAGGCCTGGACGACAAAAGTGGGATTTTAGTGCCTAATTTCAGACAAAGAAAAATAAGCAACTGACACTGGGTGAACCAACAATTTCTCTTTATTCTAAGCATAGATTTTTATTATCAGTGATGATCCACATGATGGCAGGAATCCAATATGGCATTTGAAACCCTAAGCAAGTATGTAGACAGAGTAATTAAGTACAAGAATATTGTTCATATTTTTTCCTTTATTGTGTATATTCCATATGGGAATAAATTTAAGAAAAAACCAAAAGGATTCCTCTATAGGAAAGAGTATTGCTGTATTCCTTTCCAAACCTGCCCTGTGCTTCACATTTGTAATCAACATTAAAAGGCATGCTTTTTTGTTCCATGCAGTTATATTTAACCTAAAACAATGCTTAGCGTTGTGGCTGCTCTTTCAACCTGTTCTGTTTGTTGAATGTATTAACAAGATTTATCAGCAACTTTCCATGGGAATCCCTGCATAAATGGTCAAGTACAGAGGCAGCTTAGAGACAGATTGTGAACTTAGTGAAAACTCTGAGTTACTCATGTGTTCATATTTTATGTGACCAACAGCTCCATGTTTTGTCTGATATGTTTCTGATTTTGCAGTTTGCGATTTATGGGGATTTTTAATATATAGTTGTTGTATTTAAGAGTCACTCCTTCAGGTTTCCTTTCTAAATGGAAAAAAAATATTTCTCATGTACATTCTGATAACAAAAATTAGCATGGATTTGTTCTAAAGTTATCACAGTATGGTGATGTGGTACCTACAGGCCATGTGTCACATATAAAAGTTCAAGTCCATAACATCAGGTCAGCTTTTAAAGCCTCGCCTGTCTTGGATTTCACAGTGGAATAAAAGAGCAGCCACTGCAAGTCCTGCTTAAATGCAGGATGCTCAAACAACAGGTGTGCAGGGCAATTGCCTTCTCATCATGGTGCATATTCCACACTGTAACTCTGAAACGAAATACCAAAAGAATTACATAAAAATAATTCAAAGATTTAAAGGGCTCTGTCTTGTGGTAAAGTGGGAATCTATTCAAATTCTAAAGTGCTACAGAATTATAACCTTTATTATTACAGATCTATGATTTTCTTTTTATTGCACTAATGGAGCTAAGTGTGTAGTTCATTTTTATTTTCTTAAAACTTTGAGATTTAAAGGAAGGGTAACTATTCAAAAGCATATATGAAACAAATAACAGTAGATAAAGGATTCATTTCATCTGTTATTACACTCAGTACACATAAAACTTCATTTGTATTTTTCTTTGTTACTGTGGGTTTGTTACTGTTATTTAGGTGCAATGGCACCTAAAGACATGAAGCAATACAGAATTACAGCTCTTTTACTGAGAAATAGGTGTGCCAATAAGTGCTCTGCTTCATAACATTTAAACTGTTCAGATTATATCAGGTCAGTGTAAATTGCTGGTGATGTAAAATTACACATTCCATCAAATGAGACAAACTAACATTATGCTAAGTGGGTTGAAGCACATAAGATTACTCAATAGGTATTTTCTGTTGCCATCTGTTATGGAACAAGAATTTTTCCTGTGATATACTTTATATTTTTTGTATATTCTTACAGACACTGCACATAGAAGAAAGGGTTGATAATTAGAATAAAAAGTTACTCATAATGAATCATAAAACACCTACGGAACCAACCCCATCTTTTCGTATTGAATTCTACTAATGCTCTCCTTTGTTTCCCAAATGACCTATCTTCTTTAGTGATGGTTTGGATACTGGTGAGATTCAAATTCTCATCCAAAGGCCGTGACACTATTGACTAAATCTCTGTTGACTTCGCTGAGAATGTGAAATACTGTATTGCAAGATAAAATCAGCACGAGGCGCTCAGTGAAACTGAAGAGTCCATTAGTGCCTTAACTCTTAAATTACCATCCGGGTATCTCTCTTGATAAGGACGAGCTGAAAGGAGAAGTTACCTTTGTTATTAAATCTTTAACAACGTGATATTGACAGCCTTGAGTTTTTCTGTATTTTTAGCATTTTCAGACTGCATCCCTGCTCCTTTCTTTCTCTAGGTGGGGGCAAGCTGTGTTCCTTCAGTCACTAAGAGATGTCTGGGTGCAGGAAGGGGCAGTGATTTGTCTGTGTCCTGTGTGCATCACAAGGGCATCTTCAACATTATGAATTAAACTCCATCTTACTGCATTAGAAGTATGGAAAACAGACTGCCAAAGTAATGGCATCGTGAATTAATATCAGCGCTTTAAAAATCTCAAATATACTCCCACTCTTCAGCTCATCTTTCTGGTATACAATTTCAGAGATGAGCTACTTAATTTTGTAGTGTTTTTTATAATTTTTATAATCAGTTATATTTTAAAAGCAGCAATGCTCAATCATTTTTTTTTAAAGTTTTCTATTACTTACTATTAAGTAATTTTTTCTAAATAAGCCTTGTGTACTTTTCCTGTACAGTAGATGCAGGCACAGGCACAGGTCTAGGCACAATTATTATGAATTATAGATACTGCAAGTGTGAGCATGAATCAGAGATTTGCATTGTGTTTTAGAGGCTCACTTAAATTTATTCCACTAAATGATCCCTAGGAGATCTTGACAATAATTAGAAATATGGGTACTCTCTGCCCTGTCACCAGTCCTCACCTGGTAGTTTGTTCCCGTGGGAATAACAAATGGAATTAACCTTTCATTTAGGTCTTTAGGTCCTTCATGCACATGGGACCAGACTTTCAAGTGCTCAGGCATTGTGCTGAGCTCTTCTAAAAATCTGGCTACTGCCAAAATGGGAGCTGATCCCTTTTGCAATTCCTATATAATACTTCCTAAGCCCTGCTCTTAGCCACAGTGAAAAAATGATCAGTTCATAAGGGCACAGATTCCTAGTCAAGAGCTGGTTCTTCTGAGCAGAGACAGCTGCTGAGAGGGTCTGCATCTCTCAGCCACCAATGCCAGAGGTAGAGCTCCCAGCCTGGGCCAGGCTGCCTCTGGCTGCCTCTGGCTGCAGGGTAGGAGAGGAGATTTTTCCAGGTCATCCCATGCCAGGCCCCTCCCAAGGCCAGTCCAGGTTGTAAATAATGCTTGGAGGACACAGTGCCTTTCGTTGCAGGGGCACGGCTTGGCCCAGGAACGATGACTGGAGTTTCTCATTTTCCATCTCCTGGTGTTCCTGCTGGCTGGGGCAGTAGGAGTGAGGTGCAGATGAACATGGGCAGTGCAGGGCTGTGTCCTCAGGCCACCCATGCACCCTCCTTGCTGGTACCAGCACCGGCTCTCCCTCCTCACCTCTGCTTCAGCCTTACAAAGCTTTACTTGGCCTGCATGGCCAGGCTGATGGTGAGAGCCTTCCACGGTTTCTCATCACTCCAGAGTAAGTTGGTGGAATTCCCGAAGCCTACAGCCAAGGTTTGAGATGCTTGTTGAGATCATCAGGTCTCCAGAGTTGTGCTGTGTCCTACACAAACCCTGGGATTTTGGTGTAGCAGGATAAATGTTGAAGAACTTGAAGTGCCATCTGGAGGTCTTGTGGTCAGATTTGGGACTTTCAAGAATGAAATATCAGTGCAAATCCACACTGTGACCCTCTAGAAGCTTTATTTCTGAAAAGCAGCCTAAGTTTGGGAAGTTTATGGGGCAGTTCCTGTCCTGGCAGAAATTCTTTTCATTTCAGTAGGAGAAGTGAAGCCAGTAATTCCTACTAGATGGGAATCTACCCACTTATTCTTCCTAAATCATACTTTTAAGTAAGTGCTTTGAGGAAAAGGAATAGAATCCAGTACCTTGTATCCAGGTATTCAAGAAAAAAGTCTCTTCTTATTAGAAATTATTCTGTCAGAGACAAAAACAGTGCATTAGAGTTGGAGAGAAAATATGTATGTAAAAGCCTTAAACTAACAATAAAAGTATTTCTTGCAACTCTCCTCCTACTTCTAAACTCCTTTCAATCCATATGACATTTCAGCAATATTACACACAGGAAAAAAAAAAAAAGATAAAAAGATTGTGGAGGAATGGAGAAAACCTTCTAATGCATAATACTGAGGCAAGGAAAATATGGCTTGTTCAACATTAACCTTGACAAATTCATGCTCTTGTCATTTAAATGAATGAACCTTTCCAGTGCCTAGATTGCTGAACCTTGGGAAACAGCAGTGAGGAAGGATTGTAAAAACGATGCCCATCTCTCTTAAATTATTTTTTTTTTGAGTAAATGAATGATTTCAATGAAATCCAAGTAAGGATGAATCTGCTCACTTGAATCCCCTGTTCACAGCCAATGAACTTCCCTGTGAAACGGAGCTTGCCCTCCTGGGTTGCCATGTATTGATCTAAAACATCTTCCCTGAGCCTTCTCTCTCCTTTTCCTCCTACAGGCAAAAGGTTAGTGTTAGATAATAGTATTAATTTTCCAGACATCTGCACATGTTTTAATAGCCTTTAGAAGGTTTGAAATGGTTTCTGTTTGACCACCACAGGGCTAAAATGCCATTAAGACTTAGATTGTAGCAATACATAACAATCATAGCCCTGTAGTTCAACCTGGCAATAAAAAAGCTAATTTATTTTATCGGAGATTTAAATTAATGTGATGAACTCCTCTCTCAACAGGAGCTGTAACACCACTCTCACTAAAAATACCATGTCCCTGCATATTTTCAAAACCAGATAAAAAACTTGTGACAAACCTTGTGTATGTATTGTGTGTGCTATTTTGGAGTGTTTGCACGTGTGTTTGTGTGTCCATATAATACTGCTTACTGTTCCTGAGACCCTTTTGATTTTTCTGTCATATCTTCATTGTTAGCCTCTTTTCTCCTGTCATCTGCCTCGTAGGCTCAGCAAGAAGAAGGTGATTAATAGGGCAGCCTCCAGTGTTAGCACTGGGGTTTGTTTAACACCTTTGGAACTGGAGTTTTCTTCTGGACAAAAATTATTGCTGCTTAGGTAAATTCAGTTGAAAATAGTTTTTAAAACAGACCTATGCGTTTAATAAGGATACTTTTGAAAATCTGTGAAAGAAATATTTAGACTTCAGACAGTTATCATTTCCAACTATATGCCAGAGGAAAGCTTCAGCTTATCCCATTATAAAGTGATAAAGCAGCATCTGATGGCAGCAGCTTCTGTGATAAAATGATCATGGCAGCACTGAGAACGAATCTAATAAGGGAATTGATCTGTAGATTCCAATTCTGGTAGAGCCAACATTGATCAACATAAATGTCAATAAGAAGATCTCACTGAGGTCTGCCTAATTCCTTTAGATTATTTTGGGGCATAGTCAGAAAGTGAATGTGAAAATGGATTTTAAACTGTAGGAATCACAAAGGCAACGACCGATGTTATGTTGTGCTACCAGGAATGTCACTAACTGTCATCGTACGAGCAATTTAGAAGCAGGTTGAAATTAGGGAGTAGCTTTTAGTCATATAAGAATTGATAATGCAATGACTGTTACAGAAGTGAGACTTTTCTCCTCTGTTTTTTATTAAAGCATTTCTTAAATGCAGTGAAATAATAAAAGCCAGACCACCTTTTTACTGCTGAAACACAGATAACGTGTAGGGCATGCCAGGAAAGATTAATGGTGTAGTTCTTCCTTGTTGCAGGACTTCAGCATAAAGTTGTTTGCTAGACTCATTCTGACAGTGCTGAAGTGTTAAAAACAAAATGGTTTTGTTTGTGGACAGTGCAACAACAGGAGGTGTCAGGATGTGCAGGATGTGCCTTTCACTCTTTGGTGTTGCCATAATTCACAGCTCCTGCGTGGTGCTGGCCCTCATTTAGCACAGTGGAACTGACACACTAAGTAGCATTAGATCTATGGGAAGACATTTAGAAAAATAAGAGACAAAATACAAATATGTACTTAATAAGAGTCTTGACTTGTGCACAGCACTATTCTCACAGCACGTCTGTTTCCCCATACTCCAAGGAGTCTTCCATTTGCAAGCTCGTTGAAAACATTTTTTCATTAATTATTCACATTCTGAGTAGCTGATTACTGGGTCATTGATGTAAACTGTTGACTTTACAGTAATTACAAACCACAGGGAACTTTATACATGCATTTTCCTAAGAAAGTAAATTAGCTCATTTTCATATTACTGCAATATTTACAGACTCCTACCATAGTGCTATTAAAATGAGAACTAACACTTTGGAATCTCAGAGCTTGAAAACACTGATAGACTTATAAAATGAAAACTGGGATCAGAGGGGATTATTTTGTGTCTTTCAATGTAACCTTAATTTAAAGCAGTTTATAAAAATTAATAAAACTAAGGATTTGGAACAGGAGTAATTTTAGCCTTACATTAATGTTGTCAACTCTCTGAAGAATACAAAGAGATTATGCTATTTGTGTTTATACATCAAATGCCTGCTTAATACCTCCCAATTTATACCCTGGAATATAAGTTTCCAGCCTTTGGAGTTACTTTGGGTCTAATTCACTGAGTTTTGCCATCTCTGGATGGCTCCATAGCAATAGAGATCTGCAAGCTTGGAAACTCTGCAGCAGACACAAATGAAACCTTTGTTTTACTTCTTGTGCTGGAATTGCCTTGTTAGCAGGATTTTCTGATGTCCTTTTAGCACCTTAATCTTCCATACAAATATTTCCAGTATCATACCCTTGTACTTTGTCTTGGATGTTGACTTAAGTCTCAGTAAACTCACCCGGAGGATTTGCCAGCAAAACTGACAAACCACTGTTGATTCCGGGGTTGGACTTAAAGCCTAGCATCTTCTGTAAAGGCTTTTTAGAAAAGCACGCCTAGTAGGAGGGAAAAACAACAAAAACAGATGCAAAATGTCAAATTAGAACTTTAATGGAAATATTTTTATTAAATAAATGGAAAATTCAAATCCACACACTTCACTTGGAATTTAAGGACTCGCTGAAAACTTTCTTCTTTTTCTTTTTTTTTGTACTAAGAACTCATTTAGCTTGCCGAAATGCATTTTAAAGTTAATCCTTTAATATTCACTTGTGTACAACACTTCCTCCCATCACCACTGAGCAATACTGCATGCTTGTGATTGTTCCCTGTATTTTAAAGAGCTGTGGGTAGGATCAATAAAAGTCTCCAGCTGTTTGCTCAGACCACTGTAAGAGTTATCCTGGGGGCTCACCTACTGTGTGTATTAACCCTTTCCTCCCACCAAAAATAAATACAACCTGCTGGGCTGGGGGTCTCCTGCTGTTGAGAGCCCTCACAGCAACATTCGGAGCAAGCTGAGTACATCTGCCAGGCAGGCCCTAAGACAGACCAGAATTTGAAGTGTGAAACACAACGTACATGCTCGTGCTAAATAAAGTTGTAAGGTGTAAGATTTCTGAGCTGCTTTGCCTGTTCCAGACTGAGCTGTGTAATGTTCCATGATTTTTGTCAAATATCAAGTGTCTTCACTAACAGCTTGGTCTGCTGGAAATGGTACCTGCAGCAACAGAGAAGTAGAAAAACTAGCTTAATGTGGTGCATTAGCTTTGCAATCAGAAGTTGGATGTTCTTGCCTGTGCAGAGCTTTGTTTATAGCTTTTAGAGGTCTAAGTGATGAACATCCAATTACTCTTCATAAGGAGGAGTATTTTAAACTGTCGAAGCATGTTAGTTTCTCACACTGGTTTTATCCCCAACCCTGTAAATGGTTAAATATGGCCCAACATTAGGAGAAAGAATAATTTTCATAGAGAGGTGGACTGGTTTGTGTTGGAAAGAACCTAAAAGCTCACCTCATTCCAACCTCCCTGCCATGGTCAGGGATGCCGTTCACTAGACCTGGTTTTCACTTCCTACAAAGTTCGAACAGTGGTGGCCAGGAAGTTCTGCTTATAAGAAGTGAATAGTAGGAATGTAGGGCATAATTCTGAATTTTCTATTAAATATATAACTTCCAGAGCTGAAAAAAATTATTATACTTTTTGTTTTGTGATATCAGTTATATACAATAAAACACCAGGCGTTGCTGTTTGTACACAGTGTGCAATTGCAAGTACATTTCCTATGTTAGTGATTATTAGAATTAAATAAAATGGAAGCATCTTCTTGCAGCTTTCACTTTTGCTTCAAATTTGGCTATTTTTTGGTTGGCAACCAGTTGTTCTGCTCTCTTTAGAAGGCAGAATTTCCATATATCAAAAGCATATGTATTGCAAACTTTCTCCCTATATATTGCAAATTTTCTCCTTAGTTCCAGAATATTTAGTGGATGAGAAGTTCACATTTTGTATTTTGAACAGTGTATGTTCTACTCCAGGTAACTTTTGGTGAGATAGGTAAGGAATGTTCTCATTTCCAGCTGAACCTTCCCTCTGAAATGTACCTAAGGGCTACAGAAATCAAAATCTTGTTTAATGAACAATTATACTTCTACATGAACTAATAATATATAAATATCTTGCCTAAAAATAGATTTTCCTTCTGTGGCCTGCTGTCTTTATGGTGAAATGGAAATGTGAAGGTTTTCCCTGCCAGCCCAATTTCAAAGGCTGGGCTATAGAGGGAAGCAGGCCAGAGTGTGCCTGTTCAGGTTTGTGATGCCCTGAAAAGCAGCCAAGACAAGAGAGGGCCACACACACCAAACAAACATTTACAGCTCTGGCACAGAGCAGCAGGATGAAAATGTCTCCTTGGTACCTAGAGAGAGAAATTTTTTTTCCTGTGAATGATGGGCTTTGGCTCATGTGAGAAAAGCAAAGCCAATTGATTTAATAGCAATTAACTCATCCAATATTGGAGAGCTGTGTACTCTTTGGCATAATTCATTGAAAATTGTTCTGGCAATGCTGCAGACCATTAGATGTTTCAAAAAGGAGATGGGATCTGATAGATATTCTGCAGAGATATAGTCAAGAGGCACAATAGTTAGGGGATTCTCTGTAATATTGCCTTGTGCCAGCAGGTAGTGGCCTTCTTTTATCTTCCTAGAAAGTCTTAATAAGAATACTGCTGAGGGAGGGGGAACTGGCCTGCTGGCTGATGGATTGGTTATCTGCCTGCCAGATAATTGTATTTCCTATTGTACTTGATATAACAGGCCTCCACCTAAATTATCAATTACTTTGTTTTTGTTTTTCATGTGGGTTACAGGACTTAATCTTGACATTGAGCCACAAAGGGCATGGCCTTTTCTGCATCAGTCTCACAGGTGAAGGGGGAGCTTTGCTGCTCTTGGTCACAGGCACCTGCAGAGAGTCCCCCTCTGTTCTGCCCTGGCCTCTCAGCACTCACTTTCTGGAGAGACAAGGGTCCAGTCCAGCTAAGATGTAACAAACTTTGAAGTCCACACCTGCCCTGTAGTACTCAGTGCAGGGTAATTTCCAAGGAAGTTGGCTCAGTCCATGCTGTATTCAGTTCCATATGGATTTGCAGGTCTGCAATCCAGTGATCCTGGTGCTTTCCTTTTTCCAGAGGGGCCTACCCACTCCCCAGCACCTCTAAGTATTGCTCATTTTCCCCTTATCATTATATAGGGCACCAACAAATGGGGCAGATAACTTGGATCTATAGTTTTAACTCCTCAGTTTCGTATTTAAGTATTCATTTAAACTGATGTGGTCTCTTCTGTGGAAGTCATTCCGTGCAGTGGCCTGCCTTTTGTTGCATTGTGTCATGGTAGCATCAACGGTGATTTTAGTACCGTACAATTTTCAAGGCAGCAGTAACTCCTTGATCTAGTTACGTGGCTGTCAGCTGAAAATAACCACAAAGGACAGTACATTTTGTGTATCTGAGAAGAAATCAGAATGAAGATACATAGTTAGCACAATCTGTTACTTGATTTTAAATGCATCATTAATGAGTTTTTTTGACAAATACTAGAGTTTTCCCCATTTTTTAATTAGACAATGGAGAACAAAAAAGAAAAATAAATGAAAGAGAAACATTTTTTCTTATGCTTTTCTTTTACAATTGGATGACTTGCTTCAGTGCTGTGTGATTATATTTAATTAATGACCTCAAACTTTATTATGCTGTTTGTTAATGCTATTCATTGTGTTGGCCACCTCTGTTAGTTTATTTGCATATGTGTGGGGAGGAATATTCCCAATGTGATGATCTCACTTGTTACAGAAATATAATCACATTATACATCTTGAGAACACACTTTCCTTCTTTGTTAATCATTTTAGTCTGCTGATTTGCTTTTGGTACTGCAGTTTTATAGAGTCATTGAGTTTAATAGTGGCAAAGGTGACTCAAACACAACGTGAACCCTGTGCAGCCCAACCCCTCTGGTCACTGAGCCACGGGGAAGGGACCCCCAGAACCATGGGATGTTTCCAGCTGGGCTATGATTGATCACTGGTCAAAAATTGTTTCTGATTTCTGCCTGTTCCAACTGGGCTGATCTCTGCTCTTAGGTCTGACACAGATTCTGTACTCTGTAAGTAACACTAAATTCCATTGGATGACATTGTAGGGGAGTATTTTGTTTCCCTTTTGGAAAGGCATATATGTTCCCATTAAAGTAATAAAGTATTTAAATGCCTTGCTGGAAAAATGGGAAGACAGTATCACAAATGTAAAATTCCTTTATCCTGTTTCTAGGATACTTTTTTTCTGGGAAAATACATTTTCACTTGTAAATGTTCATCCATCTCAGATGTTCCCAGTCATCATCTCCAATGCATTGATCTGACTATTGTAACTTCCACTAAAATATCTCAGGTGACTGGTTTCTCTGGAGAAAGTAATTAATTTGTCTGCAAACCACTTGTTCATAGCACCAGTGACTCTTGGCTCTGAAAACAGTGGAATTATCTGGTGGCTCAGTGATGCAGCTGGAATTACTGTCAAGAGGAACAAATGTACAAAGTCAGTAAATCTGTGACTTTGGGCAGGCATTTTACCTGGAGTTTAAATCTTTAACAAACACCTGACAGTAATACCAATAGTAGAGCTTTGAAAGGTGCACGCTGAATAACCAGGCATCACTGATGTTAAAAAACACATAGTCTGGATGTAGTTAATATTTATAATGAAACGTATCTTGGATACTGAGTGCTTGCAGCATTTTAATCTATTCAACAATTTATTGGACAGTATATATTTATGTAGAATATTGATAGTTGAAAATATTTTTCATAATCTCTCTGCAACAAGCAGCACCTCCTTAATAAACCTAGATGAATACGTAACTCTTGAGAAACAACTCCCAAATTTATAATTAGTAGTTTTTTAAAAAATTTCCTAGATTGTGTGGAATAGAAGCCTGAAGCAGAGCATGTAGATAACAGAGGCTGTAGGAATGTCTGCCTTGTTCTCCAGCAGATTAATTTCTGCAGTGGGTACCCAGAGAGCAGGCTGGGGAGTAGCTGGGTGTAAGACACGGTGTGACTCACATTTCAGAGCCCTGCAAAGAGCTACTACTACACTGTGTAAAGGCTTTTCTGGCTGCAGATTCTTTTTCCCTCTTCGGCCAGTCTTTTTGGATGGACAGGGTGATGGGACACTCAGAGAGCCTTGACAAGTCTCCATGGTTTGCATCCCTCACAGAGTCCCCTGGCAAAGCACCTGGGGAGATCTTCCCCACTTGTTCCTCCAAGCTGAGGGCGTAAATGTGGTCTCTTAGGCTGCAAGCCTGGAGAATTGATGGGAAGATGAAAAGAGCCTGATCCAAAGTTCTTTTTTCTTGGGTTTTATTTTTTCAGTCCATATTCATTGATTTCAGTGGACTGTGAGTCAGATCCATACTGCCTGCTACATGGTGTGTTGGCCCGGGACTAACAAGACCGCAGATATTTCTTCTTTTGAAGTCATTGGCCAAGGCATTCACATAAATCATGGATTTTATTGAAACTGCAATTAAAACAAATCAGGCTTAATGCAGACTGAAAGCTCTAGAATTAGTGTACAGGTGAACATGGAGGGAAAGGCACAAGCTTAGCCATCCTTCCAAGCAAAACTGAGAAAAGCACTGTGTATATAATCGAACAGCATGTGAATATTAATGCACAAAATCCTCTGAGTCCCCAGTTCCCTGATGCAATTATTTTCTATTCACATTAATTGTTCCTAACAGATGACATTAATGACTTTGAGTTAAAATGTGTGCAGAGGAGGCCTTCAGCAGATCAATGCTGGTTAAAAATAGGGTCACTTTTGCAATCATTCATGCAAGGTGTAACAGCTCGTAAATAAAACAACATTAACATGTTGATAGATTAATAAATGTTAATTTTGTAGTTCATTTTTATGCTTTTTTTCCTGAAACCTGTCAAACTCTATGGGTAATGGTGGGACTGAGGTTCATTTGTTACTGTTGTGTGTGAAGTAATGATAAGTTGCAAAGCAGTGACTAGCAGAAAAAGTAGAGTTTGTTTTGGGTGAAGAATGATCTGTCCTCCAGACAGGAAGTCTTGGACAAAGTAAGCACAAAGAGCAACATTTCAAATTAGAACAAATCCTCTTTTACCTCAGGCGCTTCATTTCCCTTGAAATTTAACAGCAGAGTTTGGAATTTTAAAAATGCTGATCTGCTGCATATCTGACAAATGCTTATGCTTTGCTCCTTGCCTTCTGCCCCCCCAGAAACTCCATTCCCGCATCTTGGACCTCTCATCTGGGGATTTGCTTTCAGAAGTAGAACGAAACCGAAGCCTGGTGCAAGCTCGAAGTGCTGATGCTCAGATGCTCGTGAGTGTTTGTGCTGCCCTGGTACCCCTCATCTGGAACCTCCTCTTCACCTCTGAAGTCTGGTGTCAGGGAAGAGCCATAAAGCTGGTCTCTGAATTGAAACACTGTTGAGGCAGATAACAATGCTTTTACTTCCTTCTGTTCTCTGAAATTCAATACTGTGTCCTCGGCTGATATAGTGAGCAGATAGTGTCACTGTGTGCAAAAAAAGCGTAAATCTTAACAATGTCCCCGATACACCTTTTTGGGTATTGATTACATCTCAGAATCTCTGAGAAATGGTCAAGGAGCTTTTTATTAAAGCCCATGCCCCGTATTAGTCATCCCACTTTTATGATATATTATGTATGAACTGTAAAAAATTCATGGGCTCTGCTTTTTTTTTCCAGATGGAATGAGCTTTGTGCTTATTTGGCAAAATGTTCGCCAGCGTGGCTTTCATGTTTCATTGTCAAAGAGAAAAGTAGCTTAAAAAACAAAAATCACATACAGAGAAACAAAGAGTACAAGAACAGAACATTGAACCTGCATGTGCCTTTGATCTTGAAGTATAATAGTGCCAACAAAAATGTAATCTCCATTGTAATACCTACTTTAATGAAAAGGCATTGTTTCAAAGGTTCACAAAAATGCTAACAACCCTTTGCATTATATTTAATTAAGCCTTCAGGTTAAGTTGCTCTAATATAGAGTTTTGTGTCTTTAATGATCTGATTATTTCAATTTTCTCTGATTTCTAGTGAAAATTACATTTTTAAACTGTAATACTACATTCAGGCCTTTTTACTCTAATTTCATTAAAGGTAATGACTAAAGCATCATGATTACAAAAAATGAAAATTTCACCATGTCAGTTAATAGACCCATATGCAAGTTAAATGTATTTAATTAATGCATCATAAACATGCTATTCAAAGTACTTTCTTGGATAATTTAGAGAATAAAGGCAAATTTTAGGGGAAAACTCCACTCTCTTAAGTGATCTGAATGCAATCTAGAAATTGAGTAGATACCCTACTTCATAATCTGGAGTGACATGATATTTTTTGCACATCTTCTCCTCTCTTAAAGATGATTACAGTAATATACTGCTCTTTTGCTTTGCTTAGATAGCTCTGTTTTTTCCCACTGCTGAAAACGTAGGACCAAATGCCTTTCTCCTCTCTTGGGTGCGAAGGAAACAAAGTGAGAGGATGGAGAGGCTCTCAGACCAGCTGAAGATGATAGGAAGGCCATACTTGTCACTGTGCTGTGATCTCTTTCCTTCTACAGGAGATTCTCTAAGGAGAGGATTTACAGGTGTCCTTCCCTTGAATGCTGTGGTGGCTGGGACACAGCCCGGTATAAGAGGCAGGAATTCCACATGCCATGTTTTCCCAGAGCCAGAGCTGAAAGGCAGAGGGATAGCCAGAACAAGCAGCTGCTGCCGTTGGCCTCTGTACAGTCACCCTCACCAGGAGTGACACTGCCACAGCTGAGGAAGCTGATGGCAGGGGTCTCTCAGGGGAACCACAATGTCAGAACTAAAGACTAATTTGTCTCAACAAAGCGAGAGAGTCTGCTTCGGAGCCAAAAACACAGGCATCAGCCTGCCTCTGATGCTGAAAAATGTCTTCTTCCCAGAGCCGCTGGATTTAAAGACTGTTCCTCCTGCATCAATTTGACTTCCTAGGAGAACACGTACCAATAATTCCCAGGGGTGAAATGTGTTCTTGGTGCCTCTGAATGATTTTCCCATTCATAGGTTTTGCCTGTGACAAAGAATAATGATTTGCCCTGTAGTTAGGTTTGTCAAAAGCAGAACGTTATGATGTCAGCTGAGCGATGAACAGCTGTGCTGATGAACTCCTCAGCAGTAAAAATTCTGCTCTCTCCCATTCAGCTGAAAAAAGGTTCGACCCCAGTAGTAATGAATGGGAGGAACAAGGAGGAATAAATGGAAGAAATTAGCAGAAGGCCAACAAACATGTCAGTGCATGAGAAGTGCCTAGAAACTGAGTGTTGTTCCAGAGATTTCCATGAAGAAGCTGTGTCTAGGGCATACACAGTCTCGATAATTGTTTTATGGATTCAATAACTTTAGATTTCTTGTTTCTTCCTAAGTCTAGAGGTAAATTCTTCATTCAAGCAAAATTAATTTGAAGTATATCTGCATACAAAAATCAATAAATATTGTTTCAGTTTGCCTTAATGAAGTCCAAAGGGAAGTTTTATGAAACGGCGGCACAGAATCAAAGATTCACTTTGGTTGGAAAAGACCTTTTTGATTAAGATCATCAAATCCAAACTTTTACCCGCCAGTGGGTGGAAAGGTCTCTTAAGATCATTGAGTCCAACCATTAACCCGTCAGTGCCAATCCCGCCACTAAACCCTGTCCCCAAGTGCCACATCTACACAGCTTTTAAATCCCTCCAGGGATGGTGACTCAGCCACTTCCCTGCTCTATTTCTTGACAACTCTTTTAGTGAAGGAATTCTTCCTAATATCCAATCTAAACGTCCCCTGGCACAACCTGAGGCTGTTTCCTTTTGTCCTATCAGTTTCTGCTTGGGAGAAGAGACTGACCCCCACCTCATTACAACCTCTTTTCATGTAGTCATGTCTGGTGTTCCTGGTAATTAAAAAGATGTCTGATTCTGTAAGGAAACTGGAGAATAGTGCAAGCACTTAACACTAAAGAAGCTCTAATGCTGTTAGGCTCAAGAGTATTAGTTTGAAAACAAATTAAAGGCATCCTAGCTACTCCTACAGAGGTTTAATATTTTACCTAAAGTGCTATCTACTCTTCATTACTCTCTTCCTCAAAGCTGGCACTTAGTCACAGTCAGCTGAAATTGCATTTGGAGAGGGGCGATAACTACACAAGTACTAAAGGCAGCCATAAAGTGTCAATAAATTGCATAAGCAAGAGGCTTCAGCTGTCTGCGAGCGACACGAAGATGGATTGTCCTACGTCAGAGAGTTTCTTAGACAAAGCTTTGAACTAGATAGGAAACCAAAATTAGACTGTAATGGAGAGATTCCATTCTCAGTGGACATTCTGCTTGGGATACTAAATTAATTTACCTTGTCCAGGGTGTGCAGCCTCATCTGTTACACTGTGGGGCTATAATGCAGTTGTCAAGATGTACTTGTATTCTTGTAACTTTGTTTTCTCTATCTTACCGGTGCACGCTGCTTATGTATGAAGCATAATTCAAACAGACTCAGAATAATCTTTACCATAAGAAGAGTAAAATACTAGTTCAAGAATAAAGAAGAAAACATTGAGAATTGTAGATTCTTTTCCCTCTGACAAATGAAACTGTTAGCAACTTTTAATTTAGTTCCCTGTATTAAATTCACCAGATGCTAAATTGCATAAGAGGAAGGTGTAAGTGGCTTGCTTGCCTTTTCTTTGCCATTCTTAATCAAGGGGAAGTTAAATGATTTTCCACCCATAAGATATTTCTATTTCTTCTCCTGTTTTAGGAATGCCAGCAGAACGTGAAATCCAGCATACCTGTCTTGAAATGCCAGAGTCAATTAAATATGACAGGTTCTAGCCGCCTGTATCCCCGGAGCAGCTGCAGTAGCAGTGAACTCTCCCTCTCAAGTGCTTGCAGTGAATATTCCAGTGGTTCCTCCTACACTTGGAATGATGGAAAGACAAGCAAAAGGGTAAATCAAATTAATTTTCTTCATGTATTGGTTTAAGTTAATCTGAAACAAGATTAATTGAAAAGCTGCCTTCAGAAGTTTTTTTACTTTCCTCTCTTTTATATTGAAAACAGTTGTCACTAAACCGTTACCCCCCATTTAATTTTTTTAGCGATTCCTTTATCACTCCAGCTTGCTTACAGTCTGCTCATTTGTTCTGACATTTATTCTGCCTTTCATAGTCCAAACTGCTCTTCTTCTTCATCTTAATCCTTCCATTCATATTGTTCTTCCTACAGGTTTTTAATGCAGTGCAGCCTTCACACCACTGTGAAATCCTTTATTAATAAAGAACTTTGCTATAAATAGCAAAGAATGGAATGTAATACCCTTATGCAACTCCTGTATCTCTTTACCAAAATGGTAACACTTTTATCGACAGCACTTGTGAGTAACACAAGTGATTTTTATTTTGTTTTGACAGTCATCCGTGAGATGGGATAAAAGAATAAGCATTGGTTCTTCGCTCCCAAGCAACCTCTCAAGTCCTGCAGATGATCTACCTCCAACTCGTATCAAGGAAAACCATATCTTAGAAGGGCTGAAGAAATTACAGAAGCAAAAAATATTACTTGAGCCACCTTCAGTAATATCAAAATGGGGTTACAAAGATTGCATGAACTCCAACGAAGGAATATATTCCCCTGGAATTAAATGTGGCAGCCATAATGAACAGACTCATTGTAAGCCAATGGAAATGGGAAGCATTTGCATTGAACACAACAAAACTTTCTCTTATGATTCAGATTCACATGATGATGCAGATGATGACTCTTCATCCTTGCTGTTGCTGCAGGAAGTACCAAGCAAAGACTGCAGGACCTATTGTAGCAAATTAACTCACAGCATTTCTGACAGTCTCTTTGACTGGGATCCTAACAGGAAACATTTGCCAGAAAGAAGTTCATTTTTTAATTCAAAAGAAAGACCTGAAAAATTGACTAGTTTTGTCAGTGGATTTCAGGCTGAAGTAAAATCATGCACCAGAGCAAAGCTGCCTGAGTTACAGTTAAATCAAAGCCATTCTAATATGGGCTGGAAGGACTTTAATTTTCAGCTTTCAGACACTGATGACAATGAAGTCTTGGATGAATTGCATATAGAAAGCAGCGATGAGAAAAGTCCATCAGATTTATTAACAACTCCCTTTCCTGAGAAGTACACAAAGACCTCTGACTTGCTCAAAGTCACAGAGAATGCTCAGTTTGTATCTACTGACAAAGAAGAGAACCAGGTACCTGTTCACTCAGACATTAGGCCGAAGACATGTAATTTCATTAAACAACAAAAGGTTATAAAAAAGACCTCTTCTGAAGAGTGCATTACAGTAATATATGATGCTAAGGATGGTGAGCCAATTGAATTCAGCTCACATCAAACTGGAGTTGTCACTGTAACAAGAAATGAGATTTCAATCAACCAGCCACAAACTACGTCCAGTGCACAATACACTGAACTTATACCTCAGGGAAGAACTGATTTGCAGGCAGGAACCAATGCTAGAAACTACACTGCTTTAGAAAGACAGGAAGATGAAACTGGGAAAAATACTCTTGAAGATAATACAGGGAATAAAAATGCGGTTGTCCCCCTGACCTGTGGCGAATCTTCACGCTGTGGAAGAGTGACACAGCAAAATACTTCACGGCAAAAACTAGTGAAGCCAGTGTATGATGCATCATACAAGGCCAATTCAAGCTCCACTGTGCATGCAGGAATCAATCAAAAGCCAAATGTAACTAAAATACCCAGCAGATGTAAATTTTCTCCCCAAAAAACTGTGATGACTGAGAGTGGGGAGGCACCTGTAGCTCTGTCAGTGGGCTCCACAGCCCTTGAGAAATCACCTGCTCTGACACCTGTAAAGCTTTCAAGATTCAAAAAGGCCCAAAGCCCACCTCAGCATTTTGACTCCAAAGTCGACTTTCAGCTTCCAAAGCCCCCTGCCCACCCCCTGCCCAACTTGAAACGTCCAGGCAGAGGAGATGGGTCAAAGTATCCAAAGAGTCGGAGTCTAGCATCACCACTGTTGCCTCAGCACCTTATCGAGCCCAGTAGCTATGGGGAACCTCCAACCAGAGACTTTCATTGTGATTTAGCTGCTGTAGAAGCCCGGTCTCCATCCCCACCCCTTCCTCCAGGCAGGTCAACGTCCCTGTTGATTCGGCCTAATTATGCTAATTCTCCACCTCTAGCGGTAAAGTTAGGAGGAGCTGGTCCCACTGAAACAGCAAAAAATATACTGAAATCATCTCCATTAAAAGGAACTGTGAACTCTGGCTTTCATAATCAATCTAGTCATGAAATGCAAGCAAAAAATGTATCTTCTGGGGCCAAAATTGAATTATCTTACCTTCAAGAAAATGCAGAAGGAATTATGCAAAATAAATGCACATCTCAGCAATCCCACAGTGCATGCCAAGGACTTCCCAAAGTTTCCACAAAGCAAGTCTGCCCAAAAAACCCTAATCAGCTGGGCCTCCACAGGAATCATGAATATTCCAGCACAGATTTTCAAACAGCCAGGTCCTTTTCTCTAGGTTGTCAGTCACTGGAAACAACTTCTTCACAAGACACATATTCCAGCAAAAACAATATTTCCAGTGACAGTGGGGTGGATCAGCTACAAAAGATGCCGAACATTCTCCCCCCAACTCCTCAGTGTCATACAACAAGCACAAGTGAGCCTTTGCTATCTCAGGTAAACAATTTCCCGTCAACATTGTTTCACGCCGGTGATGCTGCACATGCCTCTCAAAACTCTAATGAGAGAGGAATGAAAACCCGTCTCCCTGTGGGACTGAAATTATTTGTCAAATCTCCCCAGCTTCTCCGCAAGAGCTCTACCGTGCCAGGGAAGCAGGAAAAAGACAGTATAAATGCAGCTTCCAAAAGTAACGTGAGTTCCAGTAAGTACAAGCAAAGTGAGTCCGTGTGTGTAACCACCGAAGGCGCAACAGATGCGGAATTAAAGGACTCCAAGTCTGATACTGAAGTAAAAAATAATTGTGCTGTGGGACTTAGTATGGATACAGCATCAGCTCATTCACATGAAAACTGCAACCTGGTGGTAGACAGAGGAGATGGATTAGAAAACAAATTAGTTAAGAGGTCTGTTTCTTCTAGCAACAAGTCGCACTTGAAGCCAGCTCTGGGCATGAACGGAGCGAAGGCTCGTAGTCAGAGTTTCAGCATTCACACAGGGGAGAAGCCACCTGCCCCTGTGACAGAAGGTCTTGGGAAAGTACGGACTCAGATTATTACAAACACTTCTGACAGAGGGAATTCTCTAACAAGGCAGAACTCAGCCATGGAAGGGTTTCAAGTCAAGGCTATTCCTGGGTCAGCAGTGACACCAGAGACTCTTTTATATACTACTAAACCCACAGAAAATTCTTATCCTAGACAAGACTCTCTTGGAAATATGAGTAGTTGCAATAGCCAGCATGGAAGCCCAAGCAAACTGCCCTTCAGATCATCTCAAAAAGTAGACCAGTTTCATGCTTCGAAATGTGATGGAAACAAACCATTTTCTCAGAAAGATGCATGCAGTCTATCTGTGCAGAGTGAGAAAAGCACTGAAAGCCTTAAGCACGAAGCTCAAGGTAAAAACAGTGTTCTGTCAGCAGAATTGGAGTTAGAAGCCTCAGGAACTGTGTCTTCCAAACAAATTTTGTCCTTCCAAAGCTTTGATGGAGTGAAGTGTCCTCATAAACTGGAAGCAACAAAGTCACGAAGACAGCAAATGTCTTTAAAACTAGCAGAAACCTCTGAGAAGGTTAATGATCTTTTGAGTTCACCATCTCTGCAACCTACAATAGAGGAGAAAGTCATGTTATGCATTCAAGAAAATGTGCAAAAGGGTCAGGGACAAACCAAATCTCCCACTGTGGAGACTAAACAAAAGACTGGGCCTTCTATAGCCAGTTGGTTTGGCTTCCGAAAGAGTAAGCTCCCAGCACTGAGTAGCAGGAAAACTGATGTTCCTAAAACAAAGGTGGAAAAAAAGGATGCAAAAGTTTCAGGATTTGGAATTAAGCAGGCAAAATTAGATAGAAGAAAAGAAAAAAAGAAAACTGAACAACACTGTGAAATAGAAAATGAAATTAACAGGAAAACTGACAACGGAGACATTTTAGCCATGGAGAGCAGAATTATGAAACCTTCCCAAGACCCTCCTGGTGAGATCGAGTGTGAACAAGTCAGAGGTTCCACCACAGCTGCCTATTCACCAAAAGACAGTTTTATGAGAGAGCTTTTAAACAGGTAAAACTCCGGAACACAATTTGGGATGTGTTGATGTCCACGTAGCTTTACAGATGCCCAGATGTGAAGTTCACTGTATGTTCCTTTTGTGCTAAGAATGCACAGTAGCAAACAGTAGGTGCACAGTTGAGACTTTAATCTCTATAGGAAAAAAAAAACATTAACAATGAGATGATAATTTTGTTCGTGTTACATTGTTAACCAAACCATTGGTCTTTGAAATTAAAGATGGGCGAGTTACATCCATGCTGATAATTCAAATTATTCCAGAAATCAAGAATCTAGGCAGATGGTGTGTAAAGATAGAAGGTAATTAGGTACATGTTTTAATGTATTCCATCTTCCTGTACTGTAACCAGAAAACACATATTTGGTAACTTGTCAGAATTAATTACATTTCTAGATATCACAACCTTTGGTCACAGAAGAACTTAGCGATTGGTATATTGTGTTTTCACGTTTGCCCCACAGCAGTCCCAAATATAATATAAATCATTATATGTGAAAGGCTAAATTGATATACTACCTGAAATTGCAAGTGACAGGTTTGATCAAGGCTAGTTAGAAACATTTATCACTCAAAGGTCTAGAGACAGAAAGATACAGAGAGGTTACTTTAAACATTAAAGGAATGGGAAAGTAGAGTGATTGAAGAAGGGCAATGCAATTTATCAGAGGAATCACTCTCTACCTGCAGAGTTGATAAGAAAGCAGCTCAGCAGACAGAAAGTGGATCAAATAATGTTTCCTACAGGAGTGTGTCGAAGGGCAGCTCCCAGGGCTCCTCTCTTCACAGCAACTCCATCAGCTCTCAAGGAAACCACAAGAAAAACAGCAACACAAAAGCTGATATGGAAATGCAGAATCAGACCCTGGTAAGTGCTTCAGTACATGGAAACATTATTACCTTCTTTTTAACTTCCGGATGTGTTTCCTATTGCCATTGCAGGCAAACAGGATAATAACTGTTTATATATAAGATAGAAAGATTTTGTGTAGCTGGAGGATTGTGAATTTATACAAAAGTTGGCAGCTTGACTACAGGCCACATTATACAGATAGTCATGAAGATCCTACTGCTTCTGCTGGCAATTCAATTCCAGTGAAGATACATGCACAATGACGCTATGATCATACAGTAGTAGAGTGAAATAATAGGACCATTATTTTTAAAAATTTTTTTCCCCTTTCCCTGAAAATTGCATGCCAGTATTGAACATTCCTCTGAACATTATAGAAGCCATAAAGCCTACAAAGTGCACAGCTGATGTGGCAAAGGCAAAGTATTTGACCACATTTGGGAATATTTGTCACTCAAGGAATGTTCAAAAGCAAAAACATACATTGGACCTGCATCTCTCTTTGTGCCATTAAAAATCTCCCTGTTAATGCCCTGTAGTTAGTTTTATTTTTCAATAAGGTACTAACTGTACCTGACAATTAATTTACCCAGAGAGGAGGAATGTTGCAATGTAGAAGAAAAATCATCTTATTTTCTGTTAGCTGCTAGATTCTGGTTCTGGACTAACTTTACTGCACTGAGAAGTGTTCACACAGAGTCTAGGATTGTAACCTAAAGTCAGGCTGAAGGGGTGCCTTTCCTGGTGAAGCTTCTTTTAATTAACCTTAGAATTTGATGAGCAATGTCTTGCCTAGCAAGGGCCTTTCCTATGATGTTTTAAAGCACAGCACGAGGAGAACAGAGATGCTTTAACCCTATAGCATTTTTTGCTCATTCCTGAGATAGCTGTCTTGTCTATATTATTATTATTATTATTATTATTATTATTATTATTATTATTATTACCACCATAACCACAATTTTAACAGCCTGGAAACTCGTGCCAAATAACATACTTACTGTGAAGCTGAGGCTGTTACTTTTGTTGTTCTGATAGAACTGAGTTACTGAAGTGCAGCACATACAGCTATTTCATCTGAGGGAATCTGAAATACAAATTCTCTGGGAACATTGCAAAAAGCTTCATAATGGGAACTGAAAGAACTCTAAGCTTAGGGCTGATGTTTAGGATGTTTGAGGTCAAGACATTCCATATATGGTTTCAAATTCAGGCATTTTCTTTTTTTTCTTTTTTTTACTTTAATACAGATGTCTTTCCTGAGAACATCTGCAAGGTCATTTTTTTAAGAACTTACAGGGAACATATGCAAAATGAATGTGTTTGAAAACTTTCCTCCTGACTCCTCTGGTATCATCTCTTCTTTGAAAATGTAGATGTCTCCTGCATTATAAAACCACAAATTATAAGCATATCTAAGGCTGTCCTTGTAGTGTCACTGAAAGGAAAGAGAGAGAATGAAAGTCTGGAAATGTGCAATATGCAGGAAATTCAATCCAACTGATCTAGAACTTAGATAGCAAAGCAGAGCCCCTTATCAGAGACACTCAGTTTAACTATGCCCCATTTAATATGGTCCTGACAGCTTAGGGTATATCTTCACTGTACAGAAGTACAAAAAACTCTACACATTGCTTCTACAATTTCTTTATAACTTATTATTTTCTAATGCTGCAATAATTTGCTGTGCTTTTTGTCCGTCATTTTGTGAAGACTTTCTAAATGCTGCAATAATAGTTTTTTAAGTATATCTTCAAAAAACACACTTCATTTTATGAGGGAACTACAAAGATTGTCCTTTATGTACGTAAATAATGCAGATATGCTAATTATACTATTTAGTTTTTAAGGACATGTTAGTCATGGTGAAAAGGCATTACTTCTGCTGCACCATACACTCTTTTGTTAGCAGGGAAACAAAGTATCTTTGTATTGTTTTTGAACATTAAGTTACATTTATATGATTCATTTTTTTTGAGTTTCATATTGTGTTTACTGTGGCACTTAATTCCTGAAAGAAATATCTAGTGCCAAAAGACTGAGGACATCTAGAATAACGAGATTTAAAATGTGCTTACGGTTATTAATGCTAACTTATGAAAGAGATATACCTTGAGATTCCTCAATATGTGATATTTCATCTTGTCCTCCAAACTTCTAAAAGAAAAACAATGCAAAGTCTTTAAATTCAACGTTCATGAATTTTACTACTATCATTTCCAGTTATTCTTTGGTGTGTGCTTACTTTGGAGCAGATTGCAAAGGTCTGGAAGATAGCTGTGATTTTCAACAGTCGCATGCAGTAGAGTGTCCTGTTGTGCATCTTTTTGCTCATAAAAAGACAAAATTAATGCTTTTAAGAAAAGGAGAAAACAACATAAATCTTTTGAAAAGCCCTAAACCAGGAAGGTTTCTTTTCTTTTCTGAACAATGCAGAGTGCACTCAGCCTTACGGTTCAGTGCAGAAGCTGCTGTATTTCCAAGCTGCTTATCAGATGTATACTGCTTGCTTTAAATCCTGGCCAGAATGGTTTTTAACATTAATTTTCTAGCAAGTTTTTTTCCTTTAAAAGCTATTTAATTTTTGATGATTAAATCACTTTTCTTATGGTGTGCCAGGTAAAGGCTTGAGGCACTGTTATGCCATAACATATGCACCGATTAGCTCTGATTTCTGTTCATGCAAAGAATGTTATTGCTGGACTTCCACTGAATTTATGGAAAAAGCAATGTTCCACCAGTGGTGGCCTTGTGCATTCACCTTCAGAACGATGCACTTCCCGTTAGCGTTCATCAAAAAAGCACTTTTCTCTAAAGGCCAGCCAAGGATAGCCTGCACCAAGGATATTCCACATTCTCCAGTACTTTTTCATGTCCTTGGCTGGAGCTTAAGGTGAGATACAATCATTTTTGTGCTGCGCTGCTTCATTTCATCTTTGTGACTTTATTACAGCCCGTGTGATTTAGAGCAGCCACAGGCTTCACTTTGTGAGGTGGCAGCGTGGCACCAAACCCGAGACAGCAGGAGTTGTGTGTCACACTCCGTGTGCGCAGCCTGCGTGTTTGGGGAACGCCCAGGGACCCATGGCAATATTGTGAAATGTCACAGCAGCACCTGGCCGTGCACTCTGCAATGTGAGACACTGTTCCACCCGGAACTGGATGCCAAATAATCTCTCCTCTCCTCATTTTCCATAGCCTGGAGAGAGGCATTTTGGAAGAAAGGAAAGATGTAATCAAATCCCTAGGATTAGGAGATGATAAATGCACTTTTACAAATGTAGAGAGGGAGTCTTTGGTGTCGTACTTCGGCTGGTCACAAGAGGTCAATAGGGCTACTCGTGTAAGTCAGCAAGCAGGATTTGCACTGTGATCAAAGATATGTCATGCAAATGATGATAAATTCCAGTGGTTTAGATTACAGAATGTGCTCTTGTGAGTGTGCTGTAAGCAGTTGAAAAGAGCAGAGAGTGATTAGCAAATAATTTAAGATCCCTGAGATATTGAAAGCAATTTTTTCTGTGGTGCTGCTTTTCCTCCTCTCATCACTCTGGAAGTATCATTATTCCTGTTTTGCTTTATGTAGTATGGCAGAAAAATATGTCCCTGGATCTGAATTGTGGCCACTGATGGCACGTGATGGAGGGGAATTTCACTTTATGCTAGGGAGGGACTCAGATTATCCATACGCTTGGGAAATAGGAGTGCAGAATAACAGGGCAAAGATACATCTTTGTCTGAAAAAACCCAGAATATCTGAGGGATTTGAATAACACAAATTTGAGTACCACATATAGGCTCTTAGACTGCACTGAGTTCTTAAATGAATTTTTTCTCTCTGTCTAGCTAATAAATGCTTTTAAACAGAGGTAGAAGTAAAAACGCCAAGGTTCAGTGTTTGCAAACTGAACTAAAGAGATACCACACTATATATTAGGTTTTTATTTTCAAGAAGTGCATCTTCCAAGGGTATTTTTCACTGCTGCATATTGTGATTTTGAATGAAATTAAAGTTATCATCAGATATCATTCGTAGAATAAGACAGGTTATATATTCCACTCAGCTACCATGTAACTTTACTCTGATTTATTTCTGAAAAATATTCTGTAGTTGTCATGAAGCAACATAAACAGAGTCACAGATGTTCTTCACTTTTGTTGTTGCACTATGTACAGGCTAAAGTAGTCACAGAAAACCTGCAAGAAGAAGAGGAGGACACCATGACAAGGACTACATGTCAGAGTCATGTGATAGGTACAAAATTATATTTTACCCTGGATTTTATTGCTGTCAGTTCTCGGGAAAAAGACATGTTTAATTCTCGTTACTTTATTTGTTTGCCCCTTTATGTCAGCTTTAGCCTTCGTTTAGCTCCTGGATAGCCAGATTTCATCAAATGCATGAGATGAGTACATACCATTACCATTGCGGGTCAGTGCAATGCTCGACTGGAGGGCCTTGGGGTCTGGTTATGAAAGATCATTTCAGCCTCCAAGACTAGTGGGTTACATGCAGTGGCTTAACATAAGGGCTGTCGTGCATGACACTTTCAGTGGGAGTAACACTGACGTGCTGTAACTCTGTCACCTGAACTTGAATTAGTAAAATTCAGAATAAAATTTAAATAGCAGAATAATTACTGCGATAAACTAAAGCACAAGGAGTAGCAAACAGGTGTTCAGAAGACCTTAAAGCTGTTATTGCAAATAAAGTTGCCTTTGCTGTAGAAGGGTAGCACCATGAACCCTGCCTCGTGATTGGCATGTACTAATTTTCAATCTCAGTACATGTAAAAATGTCTAACAGGCAACGGAGGACAAACCAGAAGTCTGAGGTTTGTACTAGAGCAGTGTGTTGCCAATATAAGGAACTGACTGAACAAGAAAAATTCACCTGTAGCAAGTTCCCTTTGCAGGTGGACTCTGCGGTAAAAAATTTCATTAAAAAGTTAAAATCTGATTCCATGTTTTCTAGGCAGAATCTCTTTCATTTCACTAGTACTGCCAACCCAGCAAGTCCAAACAGAGGTATCATGTCAAAACACATTTCTTTTGGGGGCAGTAGGAAAATGTTTGCATGCTCTATTGACTCGTACACAGCTCTTTCAGTCCCAAATTCAGACAAATAAACTCTGGCTGTGTTACCTGAAGGAAAGATCCCTAAACTCTTCCCTCTCTGAGAACTCAGCCATAACCTGGCTCCATGAGAGCAACTGAATAACAAGAACTTTGTACAAGGTGAGACTCTGAGGGCTTTCTGTGTGTGGGTAGGCACTAGCCCTGCAAACAGAAATACATGTCTCTCATTCTGTGATAAAGGACTTATTTTCTGTTACCAGAAATTGCCCAGAAGAGAATACCTCACCTAGGATTATTTTTCCTCATACTGAAATAATCACTTTGCATCCATCACAAAAATTCTCAAAACTTTTACTTTGAGTTATGTGAAACGTTTCAGTTTTTTAATCTAGATATTGAAAAAGAAAAAAAACCCAACTATTTGTGGAACTTTTTTCCTAGAAAGACTCCAGAGCATCCTTGGTGTTCATCTGTGTAATTGGTGGGTGTGGCTGAGGCCTAGTTGCTCTATTTTGATATTTTATTTGTTATTTGGTCCTGTAATATATTGTGCTGGTGGCTTTTGAGAGTACAAATATTTTGCTCCTCCCACAGGCACCAAATCCAAGTCTCTGACAGGACATAGTGGTTATGGAGCAGGTTGTCACATGCTTTTAAAATTCCTTGATAGAGGTTCTGCCGTTTTCTGATACAAAAGTTTTCATAGAAAGATACTGATTTTTTTTCCTGCTGAAACTCTATGCAGCCACAGCCTCTCTCACTAACTTATTCCATGGCCTCAACACCCTTATAGTAAAGAATTTCTTACTAATTCCTAAATCCACTCTCCACCAGCTAAAAGCCATTCCCCCTTGTTTCCCCAGAAAACAAAGTTCACCCTGGGTTTTTAGCTGTATTTTAATGCATTTGTTCTACTGGGTTTGATCAAAACAGAGCTGAAAATATAGAAGATGTAGAAAGGCTATGATTAAGCAGAGAAAATGTTTTTTATATAGCAGGAAAAACATGTGTTGCTGTCGTTGTCACTAAAATGACTAAACTGACATCAGTCCTGCCCAGTTAACTAATAAACAAGATATTAATGACAGTCTTCCAGGTAGGTGTTACGTGAGACAATCCTGGTTCATCACGTTCTAATAGTGAGATATTCCTGGGTGCGTTAACCAAAAAACATGTAAAATACCAGTTGCCAGGTTTTTAATTGTCAGTTGCTGATATAAGCCAATTTAAGTATTTTCCTGGCTCTTCAGATTTGTTCCGTTGAAAGAAAGCAACGATGCCCAGTTATATGCAATTCCCCTCCTCATATATCCCAGGAACACATGATCATTTCCATATGAAGCAGTCATTTATATTGTGCTGTATTGTTCTTCAAAATATTTTTAAACCATTTTGAAAGTTGTTTAAAATATGTTACACCCTGGATGCCTTTGCTGTAGTGTCAGTGAGGAAGCCAAATGTGGCCCTGGCAGCACAGATGCTACCAGTGCTGCCACCCCCACAGACAGCAGACCTAAGGATCCATGAGTATCCCTTTGAGGTCCAGTCATCTTCAGAGCTCTTTCCTCAAGCCCTTTGCAATAAAGTAGTTGTGTTTTGAAAGAGGAATGACGTGGAAAATGCTAAAGTACATAGTAGGAGGAAGAACATGTTAAAAAGGTTGACTTTCCCTTCATGTCATGACAGACTCCCCAGCTCAGACAGGTACAGCAGGGCCTTCAAGTATTCCTATTTAAAAAATTCCTTTATTGAATGCACAGATGATGTGTCAAGCTCCTGACAGTATTGCTCCTGTGTAAACATAAAAGAAAGGTGCCTCCATTTTACAAAGAAAAAGAATTCTGTTCCCCCCAAGGGAGTAGAAGTGTCATTTGTCTTGAATTTCCCCATTGTCACAACGGCCCAAAAACTTACAAGGCAGTTACAGACGACACCTTTACATACAGAATGTAATAATTGGACATCTTGAAAGGAACAAAGCATTTGTTAAAAAGTTCAGTGTTTCATATTTCAAGTACTGTTTCAAATTAGCAGCTACTCCTGCAAAAGTGTGATTGTATTAATTATAATGCATTAAGAGTTTTCATTGATAAACAGCTTCAAGGGAAAAGTCAAAAATCCATGGCACAAGCAAACAATTGCTAATTACTGAAGAATTCCTTCTTGCAGACTACTTCTCGTGGGAATACTAGGGTATGCAGCAACAGTATTTTTGGGTATACACAAATTAACAGGCTGTTTTCTTTTTGGGAATATATCTGTAATGAACAGGAAATTTAGTCTTAATTAATCATATCATTCTTCAGTGTTGGTATGAACCTCTGCTGAGGCCGAAGGGAAAGACTGAATGTGCCATTTTCTCAGTGATTTATCAAACCCGAGCTTGAAAGTTGCATGATGATAAATTTTCTGGGTCCAGTTTCCTTTTCTCTTTGTTACCCAAAATGGGTGGCAAATTTGCTAGTGGAGCAAGTCAGCATGGAATAAGCTTTTTGCTAATGATATACTCAAGCTTCACACAAAACACAGCCTCAGCATAAACAGGCTGATGAGAAGTGTCTGAGAAAGTTTCAAGTCTATTCTTAAATTTATACTCAGGTTTCAACACAAAGAAAGAGGGTTTCTTTTTTGGTCACAGATATTTCTATCTGTGAATATGTTTATTCTCCATAGCGGATTTCCAGCAGTCATTTCATCCTTAGCAACATAAGTGAATCAAACAAAGACTTCTGGTCTAAAGCACTGAAATTCAGGGAGTACATGAAAGTATGGACAGTTCATCTAAAGAAATTGTTTTATTGAACTGGAAAGCTTATGATTTCAAATGTTATATCTAATATGTCACTGATTGAGCTAAAAGGCCAGATTCATTGTTTAGTAAAAGCCTGTTGAGTTTTGACATCAGGGGCATCACTGCAGGTAGATTTTGTCATCAAAATAACATCACTGGTAAAAATAAAATAGATTTTAACAATGTGAATAGACCTGCAGTTTGCTTGTGGGTTGTCTAGAGAGCAAATACTTGATAACAGGAGAATTGGTTGTAGCAGTCCAAAATACATCTGATTGTTGTTGGTACTGCCTGCTCCACTGGAAGCACAAGGTACTTCCCACCAAAGTTGTGTGGGGCAGGCTGGGGTTAGAACCCACAGTAGAAAGATTCACAGTTCCTGGAAAGAAATTACCTGGCTGTGCATTGATGCCTGTTGTTTGTTTGGAGAAATTCAAGTGAAATTCAGAGCTGGACAAAGATTATGAAGATAAGTGTAGCCAGAATTGTTGAAACTGTTGAAACTTTGAAGAAGGACTTGGAACTAATTTTTGTCAAATTTTCATTAGAGGTCCAGGTCAGTTGTTCAAAATGGATTCATCCAGTGTTAAATGGGAACCTTGTAGATAATACAGAGCAAATGCCTTCAGAGTCCTAAAAGGGTTTTGAAAAGTCTCTAGCTAGGTAGAGGGTTGGGCTTCCACACAATCAAAGCAACATTAAAAGTGTACTGTAGACTTTGCTGCTTTGTGCCAGAACAAAAACACACGCTGAGGTCAAGGGATTCTTTTGTAGCTCTGCTGTAGCCCAGTGCTCAATTCCATTAAAGTTCTTGATAATCATCTGCCTTACGGCAGGCTTTGTCATCGTTTTGTCTGCTTTCCAAGAATGACCTTTCAGAAGGGTTTTGCAGCGTAATTTAAAGGCAATCTGGTCAGAAAAAGGAAGAAACTTTTTTTTTAAGAAACTTTTTGGTGATTTGTCTTCTTTAGAGAGCCTTTGGTTGAATCCACTAGGTGCTTCATGTTCCAGAGAGGAAGTGTAGTGGGTATTTTATATGTTGCATTGTGTTTGAAAATCCCCTCCTTTAAGGTTTAGATGCTGCAAAATGATCAAACTCCATTTTCAGTAGAAACCAGGAAAGTCCTTCACAGCAAGTTTTATAGATAAGTTGCTAGCTCCTTGACAGCAATTTTGCAGATATACTGATATCAAAGGTAGAACATGTAACTTTGCAGACAGAAGTGGGTTTGACTTACAATGAAACGCCAGCGTTACAATTGTTTGTATTGACGTATCAAATACTAAAGATGATAACCTTGGCTGTTGTATCCTGATATTGTTTTATTCAGCACCCAGTAGCCATACTATGAAATTAGATATGATAATAAGAAAATACATTTCATGAGTTCAGAGTTTTCTATGAGAAGGACCTGTATTCTTTCCAGTGCTCTAGAAAACCTTGTTTCTGGCTCCTCTTTTCTTCCTGGTTCTTATGTATGCTTTTCACACGAGTATATCCATTTTCTTTTCTCAGCTTTCTCCTCCTGTTTGTTCACCTGTATCATTTGAAACTGGTGGTCACTCAGCTGTGTGTGTGGTACCCCAGTATTGCTCATCATCTGACTCCCCACAAATCCAGGCTACCATTCAGAGCCTACCTTTCTGTATCCATACCAATAACCATTTCTAACCAACAGATCCTTGCTCCAGTGCAATCTGCCTTTTTTTTTTTGACTTGGTTTCTTTCCGAAATCTAAATCTGATGAACAGTGGAACTGAGAAAGTATGTTTCAAATTTCATTTCTGACTGTGCCATTTAATGTACATACTCATAGTGCTTAGTTATATAAATTATCCGATGTCTTATTCCAAAGCTTGATGAAAACAATAGCAGTCCCTCTGCTTATTTAATAAGCTTGTACCAAGTTTTCAATGAGAGAAGAAAAAAAATATTGGACACCCCCCTCTGCCAACCCAAACACTTGGTTTTGTCCACCATTATGTAAACTATTAAAACTTTGGGTGGTTTTACCGGGGTACTAAGTAAACAGCTATTAAATTCATGTTTTCTCATTCTTGGGGAATTGAAATAGATGTGAAGGAAACAAGCCTGATGAATGTGGTAAATACATTAAATTTGACATGCATCATCCTAAAGCATGTCCATTAAGTCTGGTATATTTGAGCAAACATATTTACTTTAAGGAACCCTCAAAACCTGGAGACAGATTATGTGAGGTCTGTAATGAATTACTGAGATAAATGTAAATAGATAAATGAGAGAGGAAAGATGGTGAGCAAACTGATCTGTACTATAGCCTGTGCATTCAGTAAAGAGAAGTGATCCACATCACTGTGGAGAGGCAAAGGGATAAAACACAAGAGGCTTAAATGCCCAGCAAATCACTGGGTGCCTCCAATGCATGTAATGAAGAACAATGTTCAACTGATACAGAGTCTTCTGACCTCAAAAGAAATCCTCTCTTGTCATGAAGTCTCAATGCCTGAGAAACCAATTTATCACAGTCAGCATTAATTCCTTTCATCAGGCCATTGATAGAAGTTGAGAAGAACCATTTAGCAATCATCTTATCACTGATATAGCAGTTGAATCATTCATTTACACATTTTCAGATAAAGGAAAATGGTTTTCTTTATCTTCCCCATCACCACCCAACAAAGCTGTGGAATGCCTAGAAGTCTCTACACATGAGGTTGCTGTCTCTAAAAGTCATCAAGCAAAACCAGTTATCACTGAATCCATTTCCAGCCTGGGTCTGTTCCTATTTCGCATCTGCAAAATGTTCCACTTGATACAAGTTGTGATAAGGTATTAGATTTTTCATGAACCCCCTATATGAGCAATGGTACAAGTATGCATGGATTTATTTGCACATCATAACAAAGCTGTTTTCCCAAGCCCTGTGTGCATGTGGAAGCTGAGAGGTAGGTGTTAGATCTGTAGGTGCTGGCTGTATTGCTCAGCAAGTGTGCTAGAGCCTTGAAATGGGAGTTGGTGTAGCAGGTGTCTTAAAAACGTGCTCAATTGCCATATCTAACCAGCTTCCAGCTTGGCTGTTAGTCCAAAGGGCTGGGTTCCCAATTGCTAGAACAATGATGAACTAATAAATAGTAAAATAAACTGTTTGCCTCTAGCAATGCTGGGATCCAAACTTGTTCATAAAAAAAAAAAATCAAAACAAAACGAAAAAGCCTCACTACCTAGTGCCACGAGTGTCCTGGAAGATGTGAGAGACCATCACAATCTTATTGTACCATGGTCTTACGGTACAGACAGGAGGCACGTGTGAATGTGCACAAAAAGAACTGAGCTCAACTGGGTATAAAGCAGTTTCATTTGTACTTTTACTTACCAAAATACCTAAGTCAGTCCCTCTAAATTTATGCCATTTCCTGCCTCCATGTAATTTCCCCAAAGCATTTACATTTCCATGCAATTATCAAGCACTCTTCTTCCCCTTTTGTACTCCAACATCTTCATTTTCTGATCCTTCAACACCATTGAAATGACCCGTGGCTGTTGTTTGTTTACTTTTCTGAACCAGAACAGCTAAAATGAGTCATCACTGATGGGAAATCTGGTTTAATAACTAGGAGGCATTGCAAGAACAGCTGACTGTCCTGTGCGTAGAAACATCCCCCTGGGTCGGAAGTCCTGCTCAGAGACCTCATCAGTCAAGTTTTTTAAGTCTTCAGGGATATTGTTCTACATCTGTCCCTGACCAGTGTGCCATTTCTTTGGGAGACTTTACACAACATTTGGCAGTCTCCTGTCGTTATGCTGCAATATTTGTATTGCTGAAGATTTGGTGTGGTGCTGCTGTTGAGTGGCCTTGCAGGGCAGTGTGCAGCACCCTTAATTAGCATGCCAGGCCTTGCTCATCAGAAATTCTCACACTGGTGCATAAAGCTGACTAAATATCCTTTCCTTCTACTGAGTTGCTATGCATATCCTCAGTGGAATTTTATTAAAATAAATGACTGGGGTGTTTTGCATGGTTTTTATATGGGTGAGAAGGTGAACAAGCTACTCCACAGGATGGAGAGAGCTGAGAGAGGAATGGCATATGTGGGTTTGGACCACTGGAAATGAGATTATTAGTGTCTGCTCTGCTGTGTTCTTGACTTGTTTGGCATTTGGGCATTGCTGCAGGGATTGATTTTGAAATAATGGTCTGGAGGAACCTATGATAACAGAGTGAAACTTTCTGTGCATTTTTTTAGTTGATACTTGTATTCTGTAAAGATGATGGAGAACCTTGCCAATGTGAATAATAAGAAAATAACATCCATTAATGTCTTCTAATTCATGTCAGCTTACCTTCTTCACAGTGTGGCAGAGACAAATCATTTCTTTGTACTTTAAAGATAGTACATACAGCATTTGTCTAATTGCCAATTCTTCTACAGCTCTGCTGCAGCGTACTTTCTAGCTTGTCTTCCCTCTGTGGAGAGAATTAATATTTTGGATCAACACTTCCTTATTAGCCACAGTGATTTGCTGTTAATTTCCTTCTTTGTCATTACATTTATTCACCCAGAAATACCAAATTTTATCACTAGAATGAGAAGTGTGTCTTTTTATGCATTATATATAGGATACAGTCTAATTATTATTCAGGATACTGAGAATCTGCTGGTCTCATTCAGGCTTAAAATGTCAATTAAACAGGATGGCCGGGTTCTTCGACTCTGAAGTTAATGCTGCTGTGTTGATTTACAGTACTTTACAATCTAGCCCAATCTATATTCATTTTTATCACTCAAGTCAGCACTGTGGCTGATTATCCTACCTCTTACAGGATAGAACACACCGGTATTCTCTATAGCAGTGTGAGTCCTTCTGTTTGAAACTTTTCTACTTCACATGTTTTTTGCTCCTGGCGAGGGCCATCTGTGGATGTATATATGAAGCTTCAGTCATGCATTTCCCATTAATTCATATACCTGAAGTGCAACTGAGCAAACTGAAAAGCATTTCGAGTGAGGATGTGTTATTTTAAACGTGTTTCATCCATGCTCACAGGGACTTTGTGCTCCTTTCCTACAAAGAAATCTAGTAGAACTTTTATGAAAAATACAGTTTTACCTGATTATCAATTAAGCTTGAGCTGTATTGGCATATGCATTTCCAGATTCTCACTTCTGAAGACAGGATGCCTATTCCTAATTTTGTTGCTGTTTTTAATTGAGTTTGAGCTTTGATTCATGTCTTCAGTCTGACACCTGAATTGTTGACACAGGATTATGCAATTAGTCATCACTGGAGATCATAGAAAAACAGACACTTCAAAAAAAGTCACTCTAACAGAGAAGTAATACCTGTGCAATTAGTACATAGTTTTTAATACTAGGTGAACTCAATTTCTCAGTGTTTGGACAATTCACTGTTAGGAAAAGAAAAGGAAATCAACCAAGATATTTACAGTGGGTGATTTCTCTACTTCCTTTCTTTAACAGGCAAAGAGGTGGAGTATGTTGTTTCAAAGTGGTCATTCTAATGGTGTTTTCGTAGCACCATGTAAGATGGCATACATTTTTTGCAGAAAAATAGATTTCCTGGGAAAAAAATCTCAGTTCATTCTTCTGTCTTCAAATCATGATGGTTTCTTACCAGCTCCTGCTTGCCTGCAATTAGTTCCACATTGGTTCAGCTGGTTTGGAGAAGCAGAACTTGAGTACCAGAATGGCAGGATTATAGTGCACCTAAAAGCTACTTAAAGCTCTCTGCACTCACTCTGTTAATAAGTTTTCATTAATTAAGAAATGAAATCAGTTGGTTTCAGGTGTACATGTATATTTTTAAGTGTTTGTTAGCAGTACCCTTAAGTAAAGCCATCTGCAGGGCAAAACTAAAAATAAATTATTTAAAGCTTCATTTAATATTCATGTGCCTTTAATTTCAGTATTTTTTTGTACTAACAAACAAAAAGCAGTGATGTTACAAAATAAATATAGTATGTTCTCTAGTGCGTTTGCAAAACCCAGAGCTTCCTATGCACTTAGAAACTGGTCCGTGTTTACCAGAGACAGCATTTATGCTTAAAGCACTATAGCTATTCCTATCTGTTGGGAATAGAAAATCAAAGAAAGTATCTCAATGTGAGTGAAACCAAACTCCAATTTATGAGAGAGTTGCTTAACAGCAAGTAAATCAGTGCTTCCATCCCGTTATCCTTAAATGCCTCCAGCGCAGTCATCAGTGAACGGAAACCCTGTGTAGAACAGCCAAGTGCTCCCTTGGGCACCACGTGCAGCCCCTGTCTCTGAGATGCTAAGTCTGACCTCTTCACTTCTCTAACTGTGGTTTAATGCAGTTATTCCTAAAATAAACCAGCTGCCTCTAATAATATCAGCAAAACCCCAATCTTAATGCTTCTTGTAAGTATTTTGAAGCTTGCTGTTAATTCCTGAACAACCTCCAGAAAAGCTGAGTGGAGGTATCTCTACACAAGCATTACTCATGGCAGGGATTGCAGGTTGGTTATGCACTGGCTGCCAAACATCTACGTTCTTTATCCTCGTGGCAGCGCTCCAGCGATGGAGAAGTGGGATTAGCTCCGTGTTTTAACGTGAAGAACTGGGGCATGAAGAGAGAGAGATAAAGGCCTGTGGTTACATGGAAAAGGCACGGCTGAGGCAGCCCTTAGCACCTGGGTAAATAACAAGCCATCCTGTCTTGGGCTTTGCTACTTACAGGCAGGATTTCTGAGAGCTGGGGTGTGTCTTTCCTGTTAGAGGATGGCAGATGAAGGGGAGCATCCATCCATGCCTTGAATGAGCCATCCCCAGGAAAATGTTCCTGAGACTGTGCAATTGCTGGCTCCCAACCTTCATGTTTCAGGGCTCTAAGGGAAACAGAAGGCTTTGCTCAGTGAAAAAGTCTGGGAAAGCCACATTCCTGCGTTGCAGCAGACCTGTTGCTTACCTTGGATTCACACCTTGCTTGAGATGTGAGGACTTCTTCTTCTCAGCTGTTGCTCATCTATAGCTTTCTCAAAGATAGTTGTGAAGTTGTAAGGCTGATTGGCAGTGTAAAGCCAAAGGGGGATGTACAGCCAGAAAAGAGGAATAGCTCCCCAAAGAATTTCTAGGCTGGCCTCATTGACAGCCAGGCTGCACCTGGTCCTCATTTAATTACCTTTTACACAGAGCTTCAAGTTGCTCTTCAAATGAATTATAAGTCTCAATATATCTTTTCTAGTAGGACTAAAATTTTATCTATTCCTAATATCCTGTCTCCTGAGAACAGTGAGTAGATTTTTAGAAAGAAAGTATAACAGCATAATACAAGAGAGATAATTCCAGGTGCCATTGGTTGTGAGACTTCCCCAACTGGAAAACTGCATGTAGACCTTTGTATTCAATAGACACTGAGATATATTAAGTAGCAAATTCAAGAAATTATCCAAGTTCTTTTTGCAGCTCATTTTGTCCTCTGTAAAAACCCTATTCCACATAGCTTGCCACCATTACAAGCGTGCAGGGATCAGATCTAAAAGCCTGGAGGAACATAGGAAGCATTTGTTGAAAAAAAAAAAGTCCATAGGTAACTGCTAAATTGGAGTACAAGATCATTAGTATTCTCTAATAATTAAAATTAATCTTTTGTCTTACTAGTAGAAATGTATTTTAAGATGGGAGTGGAATTAAAATGAGGCAGCAATTATCTGTTTCAACTCAGAAATACACTTCAGATGGGATTGTGGTCATGGAAAACTGTGAAGACAGCTGACAAATTATTGGATAAATGACATATTGAAGTTTGTGGGCTTTGCAAAATAAAGCGTGACTAGGAAGAAAATAGAAAGAGCACCAAGTAACTTGGTAAAGTCTGTATTAATTTACATTACTGTTATTGTTATTGTAAATAGGCATAAATTATAATCCCAGATTCAAGTAGCCATGAATGAAGTTCCATCATTTGAAAATACTCAGCACAGTCCTCCTCCCATTTATCCTTCCTTAGTATATGTTGGAAATAATCCCACGCCACCAGTGCAGTACCCATGGGAGCGCAGGGCTGTGAAAACTCGGGTCTTTTCTAGTTTTAACTTGGATAGCCTTTGGGCTCTTTAACTTTGCACACAGACTGTACCTCAGATCTAGGTAGAAAACAATAACGCGCTCATACTTGACCAATTGGATCAAATTATAGTGTAAACCCAGAAGGAATAATCTACTTTAAATTGACATTGATTTGGCAGAAATACGTTTTCTTTTTTTTGTGGTTGCTTTAGCATTGCAGATGAAGAGAAGGATGTGCAAATAAAGAGATCTGTTTTGCCATCTGTAGTTTAAGTTCTTCCTGCCAATGCCACATGTAGCCTAAAGATGTTTATTAACTTTTGAAAGAATTTTGTAGGGACCTATTTACATTTGAAATATTCTTCTGAAAAGAAAGAAAAAGAAAATCTATTAATTTTTAATTTGGCATGTTTCAGAATGCTAGGAAAAGCTATACTCCCTTTGTGTTTCAGAAGAAAGCCAGTACGTGTTATCTGGTTCCTCGTGCCAGCTTAGTGGAAACTCTTGAACTTTCTAACGCAAAGAAAGGTAATTTGTTAGAATTTGTGCATTCTGTTACTATTGGGAACGACATCCTTCCATTTTTAATGTCCTGTATACTCCTTGAAGAAGGCCTGTTCAGTGTTATGTACCTCTCAAAACCTGTCAAGGCTCGAGTCTGTACTTCTGAAAACAGCTTGCTGGAAATTTCCCAGCTAAACTGTTCTTGATACAGAGCTATTTTTGACTGATATTTTTTTTTCCTGAAAATGCCTGCTTTCTGTGGAGAATTCTGGTGGTTACTTAAAGATTTCAGCTGAAATTTCTGTCAATCATGTACAGTTTTGTGGGCCAAAACTTGAAAATTTATGTGAGGAATATCTCAAACCAGCTGTAGTGGTGAGCACAGGGGAGGATTCCACATTTTTCATGAGGTGGGATGTTTCTTAGAAAGAAAATACATCCTTGTGCTACTAGTATTACACCTAGAAAGCCTGATGTAAGCAGAACTACCTGTGATCTTTTTGACATAAAATACATTTGTCCTCTTTGTTGCTGTTTATTTTTAATGTTCAGATAGATTGGCCATCAAAGTTAAGTAACATAAACACTTCTGTAACTTTGCCACCTCCAAATAGAAACTGTTTATGTGTCATTTGAACTAGAAATAGGGTCTGTTTGCAGTAATTGCATCTGGTATCCATCAGTGTGTTTCATTAGTGACATCATGGTGGGGAATGGCTGGGGTTATTGAGATGCTTCTGTGTTTAATAGAACTGCTGACTGATGCCTTGTTTTAGCTCTGTGGGTAAAGCTTTGGATCTTGTGGCTTCTGTAAAGATTTTTATGGATGATTTAAGAATCATAGAAAAACTCACATATTGTTTTAAATAGACGGTCAAAATAACCATGAATTATTTCATAAACTTCTCAGCAGTGTAACAGTCCCTACGTAAAGAAGGGACTTGTATGTGATTTGTGAATGGACTAAGCATCTGTGAAACTCATTTAGGATACAACATAAAAAGACTTTATTAGAATATGAGTCTTTACTTTACCTGAGGAAACATCATGAAACACTCCCCAGTTAATTCAGTTAAAGGCTTTTTTACAGTAACATGTGGCATTATATCCCCCTTAGCAAAAGCATCTTTTCACATTACTGGAGAAAAGTGTAATCAGAAGCTCTGTTTAAAAGCTATGCCACCACCTTATGTCTTCTCTTTTATGAAATTCATTAAACCCCTTCATTATGTGCTAGGACTCCCCCACAGGTGGAAGATTAGAAAGACTAACATGTCCCTAATCTAAAAGTGGGACGGATTTTGCTCCATGGATTATTTTGAGTAATACCCTCCTTTGCAGCCATCAGTGTAGAACTTAACCCGGGCTGGACCCACATTTCTTATGCTGTGCTGGAAGCGACTCCCTTCACAGCAGCTGTTCTGTGCTTTGTTTCATTTTCTCCCCCAAACTGGTTTTCCCTTCACTCGCAGTGTGCAAGAAGAGGAGCAGAGAAGGGTGCTGTGTGACAGCATAAAGCAGCTTGGTACCAGCACAGAGCGAGAGCTCCTCTGCCCTCACACTGACCGAGAGCAGCGCTTCTGAAGGAACACAAAAGCAGGGTCAGCGCTCAGCTTCCCTGGGTATTCTCTTCCAGTCTCCAATGATTTGTAGCAAGGTTGCTTTCTGAGATAGAGGTGATGTGTTTCTGGTATCTTTGTGGCAAGTCTTTCAGAAGAAATAAAAAAAAAAATGTTGAAGAATAATTAGGTTTAATGATTTGTTGCTGGTATTTAAGATGCATTTTGAAATTATCTGTGCTCAGGAGAATGCCCTAAAATACTTCAATGAATTCTAAGCTGTCAGTTCTTATCAGTGGACTTTGTTTACTTCTAACTCTTTAATTTTTGCATTTCAGAGGAAAAAGTAAAAAAAAAAAACCCTACAAAATGAGCTGCTAGAGTTATTTTCCCCAGTGATGATCTGATTTTTAGAATTCCTGATATCTGCCAGCCTGAGTGTAAGTCCCTTTCCTACTCTCCTCTTGTCCAGACCCTCAGAGCGGTGCAGTTTTCACGTCTAATTTGCGTAAAGGGTTTCCATCTCTAATTTGTGTGCTGACTCCGTGTTGAAGAGACCTCGGTGATTTACTGATACCAGAAAATGTTGGTAAAGCACCAGTGATGATGCAATATTGCAAAGGATTGTCCAGCTGTACAAATTACCGTGGTGTCCAGCTGATGTAGGACACGAACTGCAGGATCGCCTTGCACGTGAAAATATTAAATTTGAAAATTATTGAGATTTAATTCAGAAAACTTTCTATGCAGTGTTAATTCCCTTTGTCCAGTGGTTAAGAGGCTTCTCAAAATTAAAGGTCTTCCTCAAATTTTCCACTGAGCTCTTACAACACCCTGTCATCAAAAAATTCCCATGCAGTCAGGAGTTTCTTGATCTCCAGGAAATAGCTGTAAATTCTTCCTTGTTTCTGTTTTCAGTTTGGAATTGTTCCTCTACAGTAGGACTCCCAGGGACTTTGGTTTTGGTCCAGACTTGAATCCCCATGATGAGAGGGAAGGGGCTGTTTCAGTATTTCAGGCTTTTGATTCTAGTCTGAATATTCAGAGAAATGGCTGATGGTGAGTGAGTCTGTCTGTGTCCACTATAAAGCCAATACCATCCTGTGAGCTTCTTTCTTCCCTGGCAAGGAAAGAGGAGGGGGAAAAAAAAAAAAAGAAAACCAGGCAAGGAATTTGGCTGGTATGCCAGGAAGAATTCTCAAGCAAAAGTAATTAAGCTCATATATAACTCTCTTCAGACTTTAATGTTTCACTGAGTCATTTTTCATCTACTGAGTGGTACTGTCACAGCACCAGAGATTTAACTTTTACATATTTTCATTATGTAGTCTTGTGCAGCTCTTGCTGATAACAGTAATTTGAAGTGTCAGTGCAGCTGATGGAATCAGATGGGCCATGAAGCTGTTTGAAAGCTGTCACTGGGATGTATAACATATTTTTTTATTTTGCAGTTGCTTCATAAAAATTTAAAAGCAGCACAAGATAATGTGTATTCGTTCTTTCAGTAATACAAATTGTTCTGAAAGATACTTTTTTATTTGTATTATATAGCTGCAGGGGTGAATTAGTTACTTTCAGTAATGAAAAACTACAATCCACAAAGAATTTTGTAGTGTACACTGGATTTAGGACTAGGTTTTTGAGGATTGTTCAACATAGCTGAGTCACAGAATTTTCCAAAAATCGGTCTTGAAGTGTCACAACGGGAGCTGCCAAGCATTGAGCACTTTGAAAATCAGACCCTTCTGTGGTTTTTCAGAACTAAAAATTAGTGAGCTGTTTTAAAAATCTGTTTTCCACCTGGTGTATTTGCTTTATCATGGATAAAGTCTCTGTGAAGGAAGACTATAATCAATTAAAACTATTTTTCCTTTTAATTAAATGAGATACTGCTGGTGTGCTCCTCCATCACTCTCCCAATTATTTTGGAAACAGCAGGAGACTGTATTTCTTGGGAGTCTGGTCCTCAGGATTCATTTCTTTTGATTCTGTGCCATTGCTTTCATGGTCCACTCCTAGATGCACACAAGATGAGAGTGGGCAAGAGAAATCCATATGTCATTTTAAGAAACATGCCCTCAGAAGATAAAAGTTTCCATCTTCCAGTTCTCCCTTAGAAAAGGCTGTAGCTTTGCTTTTTGATATACGTTTTGATCCTACTTAATTTTCTTGTAATAATTAGGAGGGAATGACTTTTTAGTTTCTTAGAGAATGGTCAGAAAGGAAACAACACTCCAAGGTCCTTCGGAGTCCCTGTGGAAATGGTTACAAAATGAGGTCTCACGTTGACCATACAGACAGGAGAGGGGAGACTCCTCAGACTTCTGTGTTGCTTTATGTGGTGTTTTCAGTTTGCTCCGTGTCTCTGCTAAAGAGCTCTGCCTCTCCAACACAACCAGTGTTGCACAGATGTCTTTTGGTTAAGAGGCAAATAACAGAAGTCCTTTCTTATTCCATATTTCCCTTTATTTGCTAAGTCTCTCACCAACAGTCTTTAGTTGAAGAATTGCCTGTCCACGAGATAACATGCTGTTTCAGCTTGATTATGTACAGAAAATGGCAAGGGCAATGCCTGACATTTTAAATTGCTTTTCTGCTCTCCCACTTCTAGATAGGTATTTTGCTATTCGAAAACAACAACCAAAAGAATTTGTTAGAAGAAGTAGAGCTGAAGTAAGAGGGTTCAGTAGATGGGGTGCCTCCTTTTGATGCAGCAGAACCGAATATAATTCTCTTTAATTTTTTCTTATGTTTCCTGGGAAACCTTCAGCAACTTCTGAAATCACTATGACACATTAGCTCAAAAATGTGGGGAAAATGTAGGTGCTAGCTAGGCATGGCTTCAACATCTTACCTCCTTTTAGCTATGGAGAGAAATTATTGGTGAGCAGTAATTGTGTGAGGGAAATCAGTGTCAGTTGTTGCCCTTTTAAAAGATAATGCACAGAGCATTTGCTGCTGCAGCTCAGCCAGGCCCTGTGAGGTTCAGGTGGATTTCAGTCCTTCTTTGATCCTGAGTGATGAGGATAAGGTAATGGGGACACATAAATATAAGGCTGCTTCTCCTTTCACAAGAATCATGAAATAGAAATACATATTTAATTTATCTGTAAGTAGTTTCTTACTTGTTATCAAGAAAGGCCCATTGAGATGAAGATATTTAACGAGAATGACCATGGTAATGTTCTCAGTTCAAAAACAAATAGGCAAAACCCATAGGGGAGAAATATTTCCAAATTTCTGAGAGTATTAGAAACCCTGCAGAGGAAAAAATAATGAAAATGACTTGACAGAGGACTGCTAACTACAACAGACTTAAATAACAAATGGACATATAATAAAAAAAAATCAATACTCAGAAACACGTGAAATAGAGATGGAGAAAATATATTGGGCCATATTCTGCATCTCCTGCTAGAGTACAATTGTTCACTGCAGTATATCTTTAGTCTAGTGTAGCCTTAAATTGTTCAGAGCAAAGGAAATTCCTCTGCTTCCTTTGGGAGTGTCTGCCACAGACTGAAGATCTTGCTGTCAAGGGATGTTTCCAGACATTTAACCTAAATTATGCTCATTTTCCAACCATTAGAGCTGAAGTTGCCTCCTTGTTGTTTATAGCTCTCAGAAGGACCTTGCCATCACAGTCTCCTCAACACCGTTTGCCCCTTATAGAAACCAAAGTGAAGTCTCTGGAAACAGACAGAGAATGAGAGGGCAGGGGGGTTGCCAGTCCATCCTGGTTGCTCAAATAGCAACGTGCACACATCTACACTTGCACCTTTCCCTGTTCCGTGGTTAGTACAGCACCTTTCCAGCAGGGTGAATAAGCTGGAGGGCTGTGTGGGACCATACTGCTCCCAAAAAAAAGTACTAAAGGTATCCCTGCCTGGCATTGTGTACACTTGCCCTGACTGGGGTGTGCAGAACCAGAGTGTGACAAGGTAAACAAAGGCATGGCTGTTGCTGTCCGAGTTCTTCAGAATGCTCTGAGAGATGGGTATCTCTAAGAAATTCTGTGAATCTTAATTTTGTGTAAGAATACACGATACATTTTGGTTAACACCTTATTGTATGAGAAACAATTAGTAAAACAGAGGTATGGAGAGGCCAAACCTTTGTGGGGTGTGGGTTTATGTCGGAAGAAACATATTACACTACTTCATCCCTGACACTGGTACTCTCCGGACATTCTGTGGGCCTTCAAACTAAAAGATTTTAAGATTCCATCTGTAATCACTTTCCGGGACCTGTCCCATTTATCCATTATCACACTGTTACTCCAAAGCAGGCCAGTGTCAATATTTTGGCACTTGTTTAATTTCACTGCACCTCAACAGGGTAGTTCCTTGTATTCAGTTAGACAAAGTGTCGAAAGCGTTCCAGGGACAGGTAACAGCACGCTCACAGAGTGCAAAATGTTTCCCTTGCCTTGAAACCTTCCCTTTAAGCGGCCCTTTTCCCCCCGATCCTTTCACTGACTTTAAATACCTTTAGCTCCATCCCATCACACCAATTTCCTGTGCCTTAGAGTCTTGCTGCCAGATGAGGACGCTGGACAGTGGGATTGGAACCTTCCCCCTCCCTGACTCGGGGAACCGATCGACGGGGCGACACATTCCTAAGCAAGAGTCAGCCTTGGAAACAGGAGTCTTTGCAGCATCCGAGCAAGTTCTTCTTCCAGCTCCTTCAGTAAAAGCCAAAACTCTTGAGCGAGAAGTGCCTTCAACAGCTAAGAGCCAGGAGTCTGTGGAAAGCGTAATTAGTCACTCAACATCTGATCCGGCCATGACTGCCAAAGGTATACGACCTTTTCAAAGTCACCTTCCCAAACCAGCTTCCCCAGGTAAAATGTCAATTACACTGAAAATCACATTATTTCTGCCTCGGCCTCTGTTTTGATTAGCAGAAATTCTGTAATAATGGCAATTGTTAACAGAAACATTAAATGCAGAGCAGAAGACACTCTTTTTATGAATGCATAAGGTTAACAAGCTTGTGACCTGAGCCGTATGGAAATTTTGTTATACATAATGCTTATCTGAGAAAGAAAAATGAGTTTAGTACTTAAAGCCTTTTCTCGAGAAAAAGTACTTGAAGAAAAAAAATATATGCCAACCTTGGAAGTTGACTTGAAAAAGAATACAGATGTTCAGCAATATTCAGGATCAGACTGTACAAAGTACAAAGCACAACCATGTTGGGACATAGAAAAGATATATTCATAAAGACTTGCTTTTGATACTGGATTTGAACTAAAGACTCATTTGGCCTCAATGCATAAATTCTGTCCCACTGAATGTACAACCTCGACCTCAAACAAGGCTCTCATTACTTTACTACATCATACAAACACATTTCTATATATGAATATAAAATACCTGACTTTTGCTTATCAGCTATGTGTGTGTTTAAGCTATAAAACAAGAGCTGACAAAGGTCTAAAAGGACTGGCAATCCATCAAAAGCTCCAGCAAATAACTTTTTATTAGTAAATAGTTCCATTGAAGTCTGTGCATTTTTATAAACAAACATTGACTATATAAGACATACATGACTTATATAAAACTATATAAGTTTTTGAAGACTTTGGAGTTATTAATATATATGTTAATAGCATTAAAAATCATGGAGCATTCACAACAGGGAAATTTTTATAGTCAGCATGACAAATATAGCAGAAAGCACAGTAAAAGTGATTAGTTTAATGGAGAAGGGTATTATTTTATCTTGACCAAATGCAATGTCACTTATTTATTGGGGTTACGGTGATTAGCACTTTGTCAGCCCAGTTACTGGTGCTGTAAAAGTTGTATTTAACTTGCATAAATCTGTATCACTCTATCTTTAAGAGAGATTCTGTGTAATTAGCATGTAAGGTTAGATATCAAGCCTGAGCTTAGTTTAAGGCCATCAAATATATGTTCTGCTAATGAGCTGACATATATTGAGCCTAGGAGGAAAGAAGCCTCTCTCATATGTTCATAGGATGCATAACAGAAGGTTTCTAATTAAACATCTTAGAACTTAGTTGATTTAGCAATATTCCCAGTGCAGTGTTGTAATGGTATAATAGACTGCAAACACACATCGTATGCTTTATTGCAGACTCCCCTGCTTGTTTCAAAGCTAAGCTAAATAAAGATATTTTAATACTTAGTATTTTTTAAATAAGTGTACTGTTAATTAATGATACAGCTAAGAAGGATTCAGAAGAGAAATCTTGGTTATAGATTATGTGCTACATGCTTGAATGGCCACATGTGTGACCTCAATTCAGCAGTGTGTTATAGAGTAGAGCCCATGATTAAACACTGTCATTATAACAAATTGAACAGAAACTGCAAGCATTGAATTGCTTCATAAGAAGTCACTAGCAGTAAGATTGTTCTGATCTTAATGCTAATATTCACTGCACCAACCTTGTAAGGTTTGTATCTTAATTAAATTGTCATGAGGAGATGTTACAAAAAAGTAGTATACATCAGATGATGGGGTCAACTCATTCTTTACTAGACTATTTTCATTCAATTCTTCTCTCCCTCACTTTCTCATCCAAATTACAATTATCACTTTATTTCATATGCACCATGTATCTTCTTTGATGTTCTGATTTTGCATAGTGCAAATATAGCAAATAAAAAAGCTGGCTTACTGCTGGAAAGGTACTTCCAATTATATTTATGTTAAAAGATTTGTTCTCTGAGAACATAAAATGGCAGAGCAGATCCTACAATGCCTAGAAGTCGTTATTGAATGTTGTTTCTTTGTTGAAAGAGTACATATTTTATAACTAATGAAGGGATTTAAATTCATGCCTTCCTGTTCTCCTGTTAACTGGAAAAGGATTTGGATGAAATTCTGCCACTTTAGTTAGAACCATTCCAGTAAGTTAGTGAGTTGTTCCTTTGAGTAGTAAAATATTATTTGACATAATGAAAGTATCACAATTTGCCCAGTTTTTACTGAATTATAATTGACACACTATCATGAAGATGCTGATGAGACCTAGAATTTAAATAATGTCTCCCTTTATTTAGGAATAATTAACCTTGCAAAGCAAAGTGAACAAGAAGCAAGTTCTGTGACCTCTGCCTGCTTACAACACACCGAAGAGACTGCAGAAAATAGAAAAGTTCTTCCGGAGTGGACTCCCAAGAAAACCACTAAAACAAAGGTATAAGCTAAGTGGCATCTCTTAAATGAGATGGGTATTGTTGCCAGTGCAGAGGTATCAGAAATGGCCAGTGTTTTTAATATGGTGTAAAGAGTAACTAACAGTCTAACAGCCACATTTACTTCCTTACCCTTCATTTGCTGTCTCATTATTTATCAGTAATAATAATGCAGCACCTAGAGGTTCTTTGTCCCCCTGGTTACAAACATGTTTTAATTAAAATCCTCACAGGCACTTTTACAAAAGGAAATGGAGACCTTTTACCCCATTCTTCTCTTCTAGAAAGTTGATCTTGTTTGTTGCTTTTCGTGACATTCAGATTGGTTTTTACCCAAGCCTAAGTTTCCTTGTCTGTATGGCTGCACAGCATGAGAGCTTGAGAGATGTGCTATGGAAGTATTGTGAATGGGAAAATCCTCTTCTAACATGTTTCTGTGGGGTTTTGGGACTGCAGCTGGCTTGCAGTCTCTAATGCTGGGCACACCTGGCTGCATACAGGTATCCTTAGCTCTGGTTCCCTCTCCACAAGTGTGTGATTCCTAACAAAGGGATGTCCTTCTGCATCAGTTAAAAACAGCAGCATGGATGGCAAGATGGGGAAATTAATATCCCTTTCAGAGAAACAGAATTAACACCTCTTTTGAGCCACAGATAGGCTATTGGGGTGGGGGTAGTAGGTGGTATTTGTATATGCCATTACCCGAGCAGTATCAGGCTTACCTTCCCCCTACCTGGTTTGTGGGGTTCATTGTACTGAGCTGCTGCTCCTGAATGGTTTGAGCCTTCAGGCCTTCCATGGTTAGGAGCTGTCCAGAGCTGTCAGTGTTCCTCTTTATTCCCAGAAGAAAATCAATAATAATGCTTCCTGGAAAGAACTGGCAAAGGAATCAGCTGGCAACTAAGGGCTCTCCAGTATTGTAATATAAATACCAGGACAAGGGACATGAATTTAGGAAACAATTAGGATTTACTGGTGTAGAAATGGTGTATTGTCTACTGGCCATCCTAACTGTCTCTAAAATTGCTTGCAGCAAACCATTTGTGGTGTGATAATTTTGCATACTACAAATAGACTGTATTAAACATACTTGAGAACTTCTAAAATTGAACTTGGTGGATAAAATTATCTGAAAATGTTGGTAGAATCAAAAACAATGTTTAAGTGGGGGAAAAAAACCAAAAAAAGTGTTAAAGTCTGTTTTTGCCAGACTGTCTCAGGGGACTTAGCAGGACAAGAATGTGTTATTTCCCCCATGTCAGACAGATGATTCCCTACTTGAAGGAGTTAGACTGGTAATGCAGACTTACCCAGTTGAACTACCCATTTATACTGCATGATGAATATAAAATGTGCTACTCCTACTACAATCTTCTGTATGATTTTGATATATTTGCATTATCTGACTTACCGCCATACCCCTCTTTGTGCAGGACACAGCTCTAAGGGTGTGCACGTACTCAGCCAGCAGCACTGACAGTGAGCCAGAGCCAGAGTACAAAATCAGTTATTTCAGAACTGCAGAGGAGACCCTTGTAGAGTTCACAAAGAACAACAGACAAGGTAATTGAAAATTTGTACATAAAGATGTATGTCCCTCATCCCCACACTGACTCAGCAGCAGATGGTGTCCTTCATTGAACTTTCTGCCTAGTTTTCACTTTTCTAACCCCAAATCTTTCTTCAGTCTAATTTTCCATTAGCTTTTTATTACCTTTTGCTTTTTATTATGTGTATATGCTTTTTCCCCTCTTCCACAGTTTTTGCTAGTAGGGGCTTAACTTGTAGGTTCTTATGCATAAATCTCTGCACTGCAAGTAAAAATACTTACGTTATTACAAAATTGAAAGGTAACTATAAATATAGCTTTCTTTTTTTTCTTTTTAATTGTACAGCCAGATTAAATAATGCAGTGATCAAGGCCACAGTTTCTCAGCCTCTGTATCAAGGTGATGTTGGTTATGGTGCCACAGTGCACTGTCTCTCATTTTCCTCTCTGTATATATTGCAGCTTTCAAGTACCAAAGCTTTTAGTGAGAATTTATGGCAATTCGGAATTTACTGAATTCCAGTAGATAAAAATACATTAAGTGAAGTTCTTGAGATAATAGTTTTCTGTGTGTTTAATAACCCGGGAAATTGCTGGCTTGTCTTGTCCACCAGCCTGCCGCGCTTCGAGCCACCTCCCAGTGCAGATGTGTGCCCTGGGGGCGGCGAGGGGAGGGCAGCTCTGTCCTTGTCCTTGCAGCCCCTGGATCCCCTGCGGGTGGAAAATTCTGGGCAGCGCAAAGGCCACTGCAAGGTCTTGGCACCAGCCTGAGAGCTGATCCCCCGTGCAGCCCCAAGCCTGACCTGGCAGAGATCAGCACCTGCAGCACCATCACCGCGGTGATGATGGCGTGGAAAACACCATGGGTGGCTGGATGCCGTGCTCCTCAGTGTCTCAAGCACTTGGCATTTCAGAGCTGATCTATTGCTTGTGATTCCATGGGAGAGAGCAGAATAGGAAGCCAGGGCCATTTATTTACATTACTGCTGCAGCTTTGTGGGTTTAATCTGTAGAAAATATTGCAAGTCATTTTAGTCAGCCCATAAACACGATTTTACAGATTTTGCTTTTTACAAACCATATTTCAATGCAATAAATGTGATTTTTTAAAGAGGTAAATAAGCTTTTTTTTTTCTTTCCTCTATTGATCACAATTTGCAAAAACAAAGGATTTTTATCATGTGTTACCAGTTGTTTTAAATGGCAGCAGATTCCAAGTTCAATGATATCTAATCATGACTTGAGGTGACCATTTTACATAGAGATTCATTAATTTCGTGCATATGCTTCACTTTTGAGCCAGTAAGAGAATAAAATACATAATTGTGATTGAGACAAATAGAAGATTATGACACAAAAAAAGTATTTCTGCTGCGGTCATTCCTCATAGCCAGGATTTCTGTTCTGTGCTCTCTAAATGCAGTTCTCACATCGTATTAACAACCATACTTTATCCCATTCTGTGTTCAAAGGTCTCGCTGTCTTTATGCACGCAAGTGATATTACCTCAAAACATCCACGTGAGCCTGGGGCAGGGGCTCCAGCAAACCAATCCACAGAGAATATTTTTATGAGAATAGATAATTACATTTATTAGCTGAGTCCCCAAATTCACTGGTTACACAATTATAATGTTGGAGTGATTTTCATTTTCCATTTATGAGCAGGGAACAGAAAGACTGAGTGCCCAATGCAAAGGCCATTAAAAGTCAATGATAAGACCTTTGTTGATTTAATGGGCTTAGCATGAGATTCCCAGTGCATTGCCCAATGTTACGGAGAAGGTCAGTAGAGTAACAGGGAATACACCAAATATTCCAGAGTCTTCTCTTACAGCCATGAAACTGTTTTGAAATCAGTCTCATAAATTGGGTTCTACCCTGATGTGATTCTGTTGGAGGCACTGGAGGCAGACCCTCTCTTAAGGCTGTAGGTTACAAGGCAGAGTTGAAGTTTGTGTAACACATGTGAGGAAAGGAGCTTGATGGTCACATAAATATCTGTCTCCTGTGTGCTTTCATGGAGCTGCAGAAAATTCCTTTATATTTTGTTGTTCTGAATGAGTTTTCAGCCTTGGACTTCAGAAACTGGGGCTTTATCCCTAATGGTGTTTTGCTACAGCAGGATCTAAAGCAAGCACCACTTTCTTCTCTTACTTGTGTATTTTTTATACTGTTACATTCATTAACTGAAAATATAGTGCAAAGGAAAGAACTATCAAGTACAGTCAAACTGAAAGATATGCTAAAGGAACTTAGCACATCTGCCATGTAGGTCTGTTAAAAGAGAAGAACAAAACCTTACTGCAGATAATTAAGTAGGAAGAGCCCCCAAATTAACCATATTGTCTATACTTTGAAAAGAAAGGAAGTTAATTCTGTCAGCCTCATACCATCTCCTCCACCTTGTATGTTAAGTATGAACAGTCCCCTGTATATGCACTGGAGAATTAGAAGCTAATATTGTTAATGTTTCTATTGCACTGAAGTTCCGACACCTTAAAAAACACTTGGAATACATTTAAAATTTGTAAAATTACATTAAAATCTATGTGGACTGCCATAATGTTATTATTTGTTACATGTCTTGCAGCTGTGCAGGAAAAACAAAGTCAGAGAAGGTCATTTTTGGGGAACCCAATGTCGATTTTGGATTTATACCAACACAGACTCTATGGTCATTTTGGAGAGGATGGACCTGAACAATTAACACATTACAGTTTAATTGAGCAGCTGAGTGGAGCTTCCAGTAAAGACAGCAAGGGCAAGGAGACCCCAAGTGTGAGTTACTGTCATTTTAATATTACTTCTCATTTTGTTCATTATTATTTTTACTTGCCTTTTGTTTTTTTCCTCAGTGTGTTGATTGATTACAAAAACCAGGCAGACTTGAAAAAAACAACAGAACCTGCAGAAGAGTAAAGATCTGAATATTTTTAGAGCAGAATGTTACGTTTGAATGCTCACCTGTCATAGAATCAGACTTCCAAAATTGACAAGTGGAGACAGGCTTGCGCTTGTACTCCACCATTAGTGAGGAGATGAAATTTAAAGCTAGCAAGTAAACAGAGAATTTATCTTTTAAGGCTGCTCCTTCTCATATAATTATGTAGTTTATACAGAACAACATGCATTAAACAACTTTAAACTCTGAAGAAGTATTCCTGAAAATTCAAATGAAATTATGCTCTGGAAATCACCTATCTTCTGGCCTCTTTTGAAATCTTAGTGTCATCTCTGGAATTCCAGATTTGATGGTTTTAAACATTATTTTGATGAAGATCTGTCCTGATCTCATGGGTTGACCTTGATGTTAAACTGAAACACATTTGTTTTCTCCTCTTACTTCATGTGAATCCACTTCCTTTTCTGTCTCTAAAAGTATTGAACCTGACATCACACAGTCTTGACAACCCTGAAAAAGAACTTTTCAACCTGTTGTTTTCCTCCTCTGTTCTCACACCTTCTCTCATCATCTCACTTCTTTCCCTTTCTTCTTTGATCTAACAAGCCAATTTGTTTGAAAGTAGAGGCACCCAGTCATGATCCAGTATAATCATTTTGCCTTCTTGTTCAGTCTGTTTCCCCAGCTCTTCTTTCTTTTTTGTTTCTGTGTGTAGCACTCAGCATATTTTGGGAGTGTTACACTATAAACAAAGGTGGTGGCAGAAAATAAGGAATGAGCTGCTGGTTTGTAACTTACTGGTGTAGAGCATCAATGAAAAAGAATTTTTATCTCTTCCCAGACCCCAGTTTTCAGTTTCAGGAAATGACTGTGGCTTGTAACTTCAGAGGTGATTAACTCTAACCAAAGTTAGAGCCTTGAAGCTTTCAGGAATCTGGGCCAAATATGTAGAAAGAATATGAAGAACAAGGTGGCAGTGGCCCTGTGTATTCCAACTCTGCTGGCATCAAAGTCCTGCTTAACTGAATATTAAATTGACCACAAACTTCAAAAGAAAAATCCTGAAATTTATGTGCCTCATTTCCCAATCAACCCAATTTCATTAGTACCCAGAATATGATTCAGTTTTAATATATGTGGGTCATATTAGAAAGAACAATTTTAAATAATCTGGCTTCACAGTTGGGAAGAAAAAAAAAGGAAAAAAGGCAGCAGAAGGGTGTTGAAAAGGGTACATGTAGGAAAATAATTTGAGCATCCGCTTAATTCCTCTTCTTGAACATCCAGAAATTCATAGCTTAGTTATGTGTAGGAGATGAATTATAAAAAGATGCATGTATATCTATATCTATTTATATATATATATATATGAAAAAAAAAATCTTAAAAATCAGTTCTGCCTTCTGAAGGCCAAGGTCTTTTGTAATTAACACAGCAATTAGATTTGGTTCCAGTGTAGAAAAGCGACTCAGAGTTGCATCTACTTTTAATTAATTCTTTTCATGTATTCCTTGTATATGACATCTCTGCAGTGCGCCCGATCAGCCTCAAAACCTAAACAAAGCCCACTGAAGTGGCCTTAGGATCCTGTAAAACTCCATCATTAAACTGAAAGGCACCAGGTGTATCTCAGCCAGCACCAGCATTTTTCATGCATTGTGTTGGGGAATTCTTGAGCTTACTTTTTAAGGATCTGAAATAGTTTTCCAAACAGCATTGCCTCTCCCTGAACAGCAAAAGCTCAATAAAGGACTAGAGATTTGACTATTAGTATTGAACTTTTCAGAATGACAAATGAGAGGAAGTAACCATGAAAAGCAGGTTGCCCTGAACTCCTTGTTTGAACCAGCACAGCAAATTTTTCTGAGCTGTAGTTGTCCAATCCAAGAAGATCCACAGCCTGTGTGATCTGCAACATTACCCACAAAAAGAGGGGACACCAGAAGCAGAAGCACTTATGGCCAACAAATCTTAAAAAAAAAAAAATATAAACGTTGAAGGGGGATTAATGCAGCTTTCCTGCAGAATATTTAGCATTTTGAAAAAGGAAATTGTACAGGCTTTGAATTTAATTCCCAAGTGGAGTTTGTCAAGCCTTTAAAAAAACCAAACAAAAGATGTGTGTCAAAAAAGCGTCGTGATGGGCAAAATGAGTTTACAGTGCTTCAGTTTACAGTCTGAAGAGCAAGTGTGCTGTGACAGTCTCTGAGCCCAATTAAATTGGGCTGTGCAGCTCCAGGACGGCAGTGGTTCAGACTGGGGGCTCTAATGAGACAGTCAGGAAGCTCTCTTAGCCCAGTCTTGTCATTTGATTTGTCTCCTTCCCAACCAATGCGTTCACCAGCATTACCTCCAAAGTTTATACACAGCAAGTTTCGTCAGCAAAATGTACTGTACAGGAGCTTCAGAGGGGAAACAACTGATGGGCCATTACTGTGATAAAGGGACACTGCAGGGACAGTTTGAGGAATCAAAAAGGGCTTTTAGGCACTGAAAGGAAAAATACTTATTGTTACAGCCTTAAGCAGCACCCTGGTTAAATTCTCTTAGCACTAAGACCAATTTTACATTACTTTTATTTTGACCTGAAAACCATATTCTGAAATTATGTCATGCTTTGGCACACTGCAGAATTTTGGACAAGAAAAACGAATAACAATTTCAAAAAAAGTAATAAAATGCATTGAATCATTAGCAGAAAACTTTCGCTTAAATTAACAGCCATGCTGTATTTTCCTCACATAGGATTTTCAAAACAAGAAACGTTCATTTTTACCGTGTATCAGATGAATCATTTTTATTTGAACAGTAACTTCTCTGATCTAATAAAATATATGCAGCACCTGATCCCAAGTCCAGTGCAGCCAGCCCATGGGAGACACCTTGTCAGTGAAACTTCACTGAGCCCTGCATTAAACAGCTGTTCCTGTTCCTTGCAGCAGACACTGGGAGTGCCCTGAGCACTTGGCCAACGTCCTGATTGTTACCACGTTTATGCAATGAAAAAATTATTTCACATTTCATCAGTTAATTTACTGTTAAGACTTTAAAAGCTGAAGTGATTTTTTTCTTACAAGAATTCAGAAAACGAGATAAATTTCCCTTCCCCAGGCCCATTGTTTATTAACATATTTTATAATCAAGCAGGAACCATTTGGAGAAGTAACTGAGTTGGTCAAAGATTTTATTACTAAATCATCCTCATGGTCCCAAAGAATTATGAAAAATATGTTTACTTCTCTGTCATTAACCAACCATCACATATTCTACCCTGTCATACAGCCCTTCTTGCTCTCTTTTGTCCCTATTACTCAATTTGAGTCACCATCAAGGCTTGCTTGTGTTTCAAAGCATGACTTGAGCACTTTAAAGAAAAGATCCCTTATGGAAGGGGTTGGCACCCATCAAAAGCTTCTACTTCCCCTTTTTTACCCCGGTTGTGATGAGATACATAAGAAATCTGACGTTTGACAGTTACCTTGTTAAATGCACGGGCACTTGAACTGGGGAACTCATTTAACGAAAGAGTCTCTTCTCTGTGCAACGTGAAGTCATGGCTGTATCCACCACGGCAGAGTTCGTGTGTGTGGAGCAGATGATTCATGAATGAGATCAAATCCCCATGTCTCGAAATTCAAGTAGACATTAGAGATTGCAGGCAAATACAGGCCAAGGAAAAATTAGAGATGTTGCTGCTGTTTAGGCTGTGCTTACAAATAGGACTGACCTGGCGGCATTCCCAGATAAACTCAAGGATTTTACAGCTGAGTAAGCTGATTGGGAGTTAATGCTCTATGATTGACTTGTTGTGCTCACAAGCCTCCTATTAGCAGGGGAGAATACCCACAAAAGGACTAGAAACAAGGCTAAGTCTGGTAATTGCACAACACTTGCCATCCTCCAGGATCTCTGAGCGTTAAGCTGATACTAGAGAGGGTGTTCCAGCCTGGCTGAATTACAGCATCACTTAGAGCAGCCCAGACACCTCTGCAGGCTACACGAAACAAGAGTGAGGGGAAAATAAAGAAAGGCCTGAGCTGCTGCTTCTTGCGTCTCATCTCCTGCAGAGGTCAGTAAGACTTGAGCTAGGGTATGAACTGGCAGCAACTGGGTACTTTGCACTGTTCACCTCTTTAGGCAGATCTTGGAGAATGTGCCAGAAAAGTTTGTGTGCCTGATTTGGGTTCTCTGAGACCCTTTCTGAAGGTGCCTTGTTCTCTCTGAAAGAGAGAAGCTCTTCGGCTCTTAAATTAGGTCTCTCTTTTAAAAGATTCTCTGTATTTAAGTATCTGAAGTAGTTCTGGGGAGACCATAATTCTCTGCTTTCACAGAGAATTAATTTTTTTTGCATTATCAGATGTGCTTAGGGAGGGATTCTGCTTATCACATGTGGAAAAGCCTAAGATAATGATTTCAGTCCAATTAGCTCTTGGGAAGAGCTGTATCCTACGACTTTAAAGTGGAAAGGAGGTATTGCCCCGTGGAACTACTTTCTTCCTTTCCCCTGAGCAGCAGCTGCCTTATCCTTAATACCAAACTTTCAACCCAAAGTTAAAAATATGAACATTGCCCCAAACTTTCCTCTGTGGGGAACTAACAAGAATCAGCTATTGCAGCTACCATCTGTATTTGGGAGAGTGAAACCACATCTCAGTGCACACTCCGGTGAGCACTAAATCATTACTTTCCTTTTACTTTCATAATAACATGAGTACCTGCAGCTGGGGCAGCACTGGGTGATATTTGGCCAGTTGCTGGGCCAGCAGGATCTGTTCTGCTCTCGGTAAATTGGTGACAGCGACACCTTTGTCATGTTACAACCAGAGGAAAACAGCAAATGCTCCTGATGACCTCGGTCTTAGCTTGTTTTGTACAATGTGTGTGTTACTGCAAATATAGAGTTTGAAGCAGCTCTTACAAATTATTGTACTAGAAAGTAATAGAAGGTAGAAGAGGTCCCTTGTCGATAAGAGAAAACATCTAACTGGCTGGATCAAATGCAGAAATTAGGTGATACTAGGTTTCAGTGCACTAATTGTAAAAATCAGTTTACTGCGTATCAAGCACAGACACCTCACCTCCTCTTTGCTCTTTTTCTTGCCAGGCTTAAGAGAGAGGAAGATGATGAGATAGGGAGGGAATCGGCTTTGTTTGCTTTCCTAGCCCTGATGAACCCAGGATACTAAGGAAGAAACTGCCATTGTACAATCTGTAGATGGGGAATAACTCTGCAGTCTCATTCACCCGTCTTTGGTGTTTTAAGATCATTGCTTTTCTTTCAAGTGAGGAACGAATATAAAAAATCATTGCATATGTTTAGGGAGGTGATCTAGTAATGTAAACATTTGGTGATACTCATACTCAGCACCACTATGTGATCCCTGAGCGTGGCCTCGTGGGCACCTTTGAGCTATATATTTCCATTTGTCAAAATAGCCTCAGAAGGATTTTCCCACTGACAGGCTTGGGGCTGCCAGACTTCCTTTCTGTGTAATCAAAGGGGTTTGATTCTCAGATGAGTGATGCAATACTTGTGCCATCAAAGCAGGGACTGTCTGAGTAATTGCCCGAGTTGATGTAAGACCCATTGTCAGGGGAACTATATAAGAGCATTTGACAACGTAAGTGACAAAAACGACAGGAGCGTGGTCTGATAACAAAACAGATTTGACCATGCCACCCATGGGAATAATACAGAATGAAACATATTTTTTCTAGCCTAAAGTCTGATTCAGCTCATGTGGGGAATTGTGAAATTAGAAATAGGCTAAGACATCTGCAGACATCAACAAATCACTCGTATGTGCATGTTTTTTCCCCTCCATAGGACAAGTTCACATTCTGAGATCTGCTTCCAAACCTTATATTCCCAATGAGGTCTTTATTGTTTCTAATACCTTGCCATCAAAGTTGCCCCCAAAAAGTAAAGTGAAGAGACAGCAAAACAAGCAATTTGGAGCCTAGCTAGGCAGTCTTCTGGGACCAAAGTCTCACTTGACACACATCACTTAAGAGAAATATTGTGTGGTGTGGAGAACATCCTTACAGCCTGAGGAACTGGCTTGGCAACAGTAAACAGCTGCAGTTGTACGGAGACTCATTTCTCTCCCTGTGCCTTCTAGGTGAAACTGCTGAGGTTTCTTATGCTGCTGAGAGTTTTAGTAAAAAATTATGCAATGGAGAGTGGCTCAGCAAGGAGGATGATAGCATTCTCCATAACTTTCTTGACTTTTTAAAAGGCAAAACAGCATTTGGAATGCAGTGTCCACCAGAGAAAATAACTTTTTTAATGGTATGCAAGGGATGTTTTTAGGGAAAACATAACCCTAAAAAAAACCTGGAAGCTGTTATCTGCTGAAGCAGTTCTGCTTCTAGCATTAATGGCCTCAGTAGTTTCAGTACTGTGCCACCAAACCCCATTCTGACTAGCCCTCCAGCTGGTATAAAGGCTATTTTACGTTTGGTTAGTGTATTTATGGGGATGGGTAGGTGGCGACATTTTAACTCAAATATCTTTTAGCACACAGTTTTAAGAGCATTTGGGTATCAGCGAGGGACAGAAAGTCTTTGGCATAGTAGAGCAGGCTGTGTGGCATTTAAAACACATGGTGTGCGAGGCTAGCAGGAGAATGGTTTGGATGTGAGTCTGGGAGAAGACGTGGAGGAAGTGGAAAGCGGGAAAGCCGAGGACCTCAGGCGTGGCTGGGCACACAGGTGCAGTTCCAGTGCCTCTGGCACAGTGTCACCGAGTGCTAAACGCCCCAGTCGCTCCTAGCACCGAGGGAACTGTGCCTGCGTGGCTTGTCAAGTGCCAAATGCAGATGTCTGGGCTCGTCTGATTTAAAGCAGCACACCAGGATGTCCTGTGGCCACAGCTGGAGCGTTGTGCTCACTGAACCCCTTTGGCACTGTAAGGAGAGGAGAACTTTGCTCTTTCTGAGTGGAAAAACTTGATCACTGGAGCAGAAACCTCATATCCCACCGTCTCAGCAAGTAATTTCAAATTACGGAGAGAAGCTTGTCTTTTCAGCACGTGGGAGCTGCATAACCACGTTACACGCTGGCCCAGATGTCACATAAAGCTCTGCAGTTCATTTGCCGGAGCCCCCAAGGATCGGCCCAAAACTGCTCGTGTGCGAGTGCCCAGAGCAGCACAGAGCTGTGCAGAGCTGTGCAGAGCTCATGTGCAGGGAGCCTGCCCTGGCACAGCGTTAGCACAGCCCTGATGGCCTGGGTACCCCGGATCATTTCTCAGCAGGGCTGAGTAGCTGCAAGAAGCCGGGTGCGGGCAAGGCCCCGACGCATTTGGTCCCTGCCCACCCGCCTTGCTCGCTGCAGACACGTCCCCAGCACTCCAGTGTCTATTTGCCTTTATAACTGGGGATTACATATGGATTTAATAGGCACGGGGGCTCTTAGATGTAAGTAGGAAGATCCTTTAGTCTAATAAGAACCAAAAGTACATACAGAATAAAAGTATCATTTGCTAGTGATTTCCCCGAGTGGAAAATGTTCTGGGCTGTTTTTCAGAGGTTTGACAGATGGAGCTGATGTGATTTGCAGCACGGCCCAAAGTGCACTCGTGTTTCTGCCATTTGTAACCAGGCGCTCTCCAGCCCCCCATCTCTGGAAATAAAGCTGCGGGTTTCATTTCTCTCGCTGTCGAATTGGAATATTATAGTAATGCTGTGGGCCAAAATGGAATTCAGGGCACATTAACAGCAAAAAAAGATAAATATTACTAAGCATGTGAGATAGCGTAATTGTTGTAATGGTAGAAATTATATTAGTAATAAAAGAAAAAGCTAAAAAATAGATTGGATCCAATAAACATTGGATTGACTCAATCAAGACAAGAGCGGTAGGGCACAGAGGTGTATTCAGTGAGCTGTTTGTTTTCTGAAGCTGGAAAATATTTTGACTCCAAGAGGAGCATGCGATTAGCAGAGTTAAATGAGATGAATAACGCTGTAATATTTTTGTGAATTGTTTTTCCAGCTGAAACTTGCCTTCCCCATCTATAGCAGCGATACGTTTTGCATAATGCACTCAAACATCACGCAGAGAAGGGTGGGAAATGACTGGTCTTTTAGTGTGAGAGATGTGTACCAAGGAGAATACATGAGGAGTAAATTACACAGCTGATGGTAGCAGGAATTGTGGCAATATGCTGAGAATACGTTAGCAAATTATTTCTATTTTTAAGAGGACGCTTCTTCTTTCCATATGTACACGACAGTAATATCCTAATCAACATGGTCTTTGACAAGAAGGCAAGTTTTATGTCAAAAATTGACAAAAAACATATTGAAATAATTTGTTGGTGTTTATAGTTTGTTCCACTAGCTGTTTTCCTTTCCCAAAAGTTATTTGCCTTTTATTGAAATGAGAAGTTACACTAGAGTTTGTGCAGTATGATACACAGATTCTCTAAAACCTTAAGAAAAATAATGGTAAATATTTTTGCAAATTAAAACATTCTACTTTATAGCAAGTCCCAAAGTGTAATATTTTATCTCTTACTGTATTTCCAGGCCCCAATACATTAATTTCAGGCCTTTGCAGCATTCATATTAATTTAACGAAAAACAATGTTTGTATTTGATGGGAGAAATAAACATGGTATTTAGCAGATTTAGCAGCAATAAGTGACCCAGGGAACTTTGGGAAGTTCTTAAGATGTAGTTACATAATTTAAATGTCTAATTATCTTTCACAAAGGCTAAGAAGAGTGACATAAGTTTTCATAGCACATGTCAGAGTCCTCCCAGCCTGAGCTGCTCATCAATCCATCAGTGACTGAGACACAACCTGATGGCTCCACTCCTATTAGTGCCACCTTCTCTCAAATTCTCCCTTCTTTGCTTCCTCATTAATAGAGGTCACCAAAAATTTTGCATACTGTAAAAAATTATAGCCTCAAGAACTTCCCTTAGCTAGTCTAGTGTTATTCTCAGCAAATCAAACCCCGAGTGATTATTATCTGAAAAATTGCCAGTCAAACACTTTAAAGTGATTTTTCTGACATCCTGTTACATATGCACATATCCTATGGGTTACTGAGTGCTCTGTAAAGCAAACTGTAAAAGAAGGCCTCAGATGGGTTTGGGAGGATGAAGAGGAAAGCAGAGGTGGGTGGAAAAGAAGAAATTAAATATGAATAGGGTGTGTTGCTGTGGATTATAAAATTAAAATGTTAACTATGCAGTAATAGTCTATGATATTTCTTCTAACAAAAAAGTTACCAGATTGGGAAACTTGTTGGTAACACATACAACAAGACAAAAAGAAGATTTGAAGTGTAAAAGGTTTTCAGACAATGCCTGAAATTGAGGAGCAGAAGTAGCAAAGCAGACAGCACATGCTTCCTGCTTGCTCTTGCAAGAATTGTTTTCCTATGCATAGCCTAAGAGGAGACTTGTTTATGGCCTCTAATCAGTAAAAGTAAAGGTCAGGGTTTTTTCAAGCTTCTTTTCTTAATGGCTGTGCCTAAATGGATATTTAGACACTTTAGCCGCCCAATTTTCAAAGGTGCTACAAATCTGCAGCTTCTGCTGATGTCTCTGACCCATTCACGTTATTTGGATCCTGTGAAAATCATGGAGTTTATATAGGTGTTTGAAAATTGGTTTAGATATTCTCCCTCTAACTGGCAGAATTTTGGTCTGTAGCATCCTGCTTCTGTGCATTGGCTCTGTGGGCAATGACATGGAATGCCAGCAGACATTTCCCCCAAGTTAAAAGGAAGGCCCAGTACTGTGCATTTTTAATCTCGTCCTACTGTGTTCCCATTAAGATCATATCATAATGAAATTCTTCATATTTTTAAATCCATTTCCTTATTGCTTTTTCCTTAACATTAGTATATAAGCACCTGGAAAAAGATTAAACTTTCATTTGTATCATTTTACAGAATATTTTTACTATCACTATTATAGGAACATCATCCTATCTTTTAATGTTTCCTAGAACCACTATAACAAGCCAGGGTACAGAGAGCTCAACATTTCTAAATAAATTATTCAAACAAAATCCACTGTGAAGACATGGAAGCTGTGTTATGACATCATTAGTGGCATGGTGTTGAAAACAGGGGCAGCAGAGCAAGCCAAGGACAGCAGCCACCACCTAGAAGTTGTGTCAGTGAGGGCTGGAGCCTTCCTGGCTGACTGCTAAAGACTAATTTGTCTTTGGAGGGTCTGTTTGTGGCAGTTCCATCACCTGTCATGGTGATCCGAGAAGATGAGGTGTCTGGCTGGGCAGGAAATTTAGGTATGAAGACGTTTATCTTCTTGTCGTGTTCTACAAGGCAAATCCTGCTGGGTTTCTCCCTCCCATTACATAAAAGCTGCCTGGCTGCCCAATTAGTGTGCTTGGGAAGCGGAAAGGGGGCTAACGCTGATGTCACCCACAGGCGTCACACGCTCTGCATTTAGCTCAGCGCTGTCCTTCTGTTCCTGTGAAAGTGTTGGGGAGCCCACTCTCTCTCCTCCACAGCCAAAAACTTTCCTACAAAGCAGGGAATGCTCCGGGCTTGGGATTTCAGATATCTCGTGCCGTTCCTGAGGGAGATATCTGTGGGAAGCAGAACTTTTGCCTCCATATCCTGTTTCTCCAGTAGGCATGGAGTCTGGAAGTCAAAGGATAGAAAAATCCAGATTTATGAATGCAGCATTACGTGGATAATTACCATTCATATTTACTCAGGGGGAGAAAGCACTCAGTGTCCATAGGTCCTAGGACACAGGGCATGAAGACAAACACCTCCATAGGCTCTGGAGAGCACAAAACTCTGGGAGTTTACACAGGGCAGTGCAATAGGAATGAAATCATCGGCGACTCCAATTGATACATCACAGCCTGCCTTGCTGCTGCTGGTGGCATTAGCTTTTGCTAACCTGTGCTCAGCCAATTTTGTGAGACAGTTGGGAGTTTAACAAACGTATTTCAAATTGTATTTTGGAGAAATATCAAGCATGGGGGGAACTGGTCATGTTCTGTTCATTGCAGCAGATGGCATCCCATTTGGTGTTTGTTAGCTTTGTTTGCAGCTCAATATTTTGTTTCTAGGGGAACTCAGTCAGTTAAATAATTTATCTCTCTAATGCATCGAGTCTGATCCAAACTCTACTAAAGTCAGTGCAAAACATTTGATTAACTACCACATTCTGTGGATTAAATGCCAGGTCCTGTATGTTGAAGAGTGTTTCAGATGCTCCCTAGTGAGAACAATAGGCCTCTGTCTTTCCATGGAGAACTTTTTGCCTGCAAATAAAAAAAATATTCAAATACTGACAGAAAGCTTAGCAGACGAGTGCAGGACTGTGGAGATAGGGATGATGTTCTGGTTGAATGTCCAAATTGCTAAACCTCTCTTGCTATTAAATTCCCCATTTTTTAAATAAAGAATATAAATAATACCTTCCAGCTGCATTTGGAATTTAATCTAGTACTGTTAGCAGGCTGCTTCGAGAGCTTTGAAAGCCCCATAGCAGCGCTAAGCAAATAATCATTATCACTTAATATTCTCATCAAGCATTCTTGCTCAAGATGGGATCTTGCATTACAAGGGCGAACCATAAACACATCGCTCCTCTGATGAGGGATTTTTGGAATGTCAGAAGCAAATTCACACCCTGATCCTATAAAAAAGTTTTGCATGGGCAGAACTGTACCACCTTCGGCAGTCCTGCTGTCCATACAGGGCTCCTAACCATGTCTGTGTGTGGAGGAAATTTTTATTCCATTGTTACAAGTATTTGAATCCTGAATAATCTAAGATATTGAAGAAATCCACACTTAAAAGAATTTTTTTTTTTTGTATTCCAATAAATATTAAATGCTTGCTCATTTTCACCAACATTTTTTCAAATTATTCACTCACTAGTAGGGCCTGCCAACTGCTTTATTCTGTATTTTCATCCAAATTTTCTGTTTACATCATCTTTGGGCATTCAAAAAGTGAGTGTGTATTAGCTGTACAGTGTGTCTGCATGAATTCCAGTTGTATTTTAGTCCTCCTAGTGGCCTATTATATTAACAATATTACAACCTGTGGTTTGGGCATAGGAACACGTTCTACATCACCAGTATCTCACTGAACCTTGCAGCACAGGTACTGCAGTAACACTTCTGTATTGCTAAGGTCAGTAAATCTCCTAAAGCATTCGTCCAACAAATCCAGTCATGTGGCAGCTCTCACCTCACACATTTCTCTTTTTATATACAAATTGCAGCGAAATCAATGCAGAAAAATACTCCGTTATTCTGTCCCTGCAGGAAGCCCCTGTGGGAGCAGGAGCCTATGCTGGTTCTTCACACCAAATTCCTTCTTCAGTCATTCTCAGCCAAGGCTTTCTCACAGCCAGACAGGGGAGTCAGACCCCACAGAACCAAGGTTCCCAATATGTATTTTCACTGTGCCTCTTTTCTCTGAAAAAGCCTTGAAAGCCTTGCCAAAATACCACCTCACAACCTAGGAAGGGCCTTTTGCAGCCCAGGTGGGCTCGGCACAGTTACCAGCCTTCCAGGTCCTGTTGAATGCTTAACCTGAACTTTGCTGGTATCCAGGGAAGCCGGAGGTGGAAAGGCAAAGGTCTGTCCAGCACTTGTCCTTGAGTTTTCTGTTTCGAGGCTGTGCCCCTCACAGAGAGTTTGCAAGCACTAATGCCTCCTGCCAGATCCCAGGGGGAGACATTCTGTATGCCTGGCTGAGCCACGAAGTAGGATAGAGCTTCTCATGATCAGAAACAGATGTACTCGTTTCTAAAAGATGAAGCAAACACATCTAAATCCATAAATTAACTACAATTCCCCTCGGATCACAGCCAGATGATATGCATGTTAATCAAAATGGATATCACTGCTTTAATCCAGTGAGGAGGCAAGTTCAACACTTGTAAATCTCCTGTCTGTAGGAGCTTCCATCTGCATCTCCAGCAGTGGTCATCTTGGTGCCCAGCATTGCTCTGCTTAATTCTAACGTCTTATTTCTAGTAATTCTAATTCTTACTTCTCTTAATAATAGAGAAACTGTTTCTTTTTGAGCATCCTTTAGAGTTAAAAAAAGGACTATCACCTGCCATCAGCGTTTGGGACACGAATTGCCTGTTCCCTGCACGCACCCCAGTGTGCATATTGCACACACAGAGTAGGTGTTTTGAGAATGGCTGTCCCCAGTGTCAGGAGTAGCCAAAGAAAACTGCAGGGAAGGGAACAAAGATCCCACGTCCCAGTGGGCACGTGCATGGGAGCATTGCTCACATCCCTTCCTCCTCTGCACCTCCAGCCACAGGCAGACACCTGCAGCTCCCCGTGGTTTCCCCAGGAATCCAGGAGTTCCAGCCAACAGGCCTGGGTTGGAAAACCTGTCCTCCAGCACATCTGAAACTCAGCCATGAATTTCTTAGCTTTTAAATCGCACATTTTACTTGATTATCTTCCAACAGGTTTTCTAAATTCTTGATTAATTTTGGGTTGGCTATTTAATACTGTGTTTGGTTAACTAATTTGTGTAGTTGTTTATAATTATTGCCTTGCTATAAAATCATCTTAATAGAAGGTTGGGGTTTTTTTGTTTTCTTTCCAGTAGAATAACAAGTTATTTTATTATTCAAACAAGGCTTACTTCCTGCTGTTTTCAATAAGATTTTTAATAAATATGTAAATTTAAAAATTAATTTACTGTATACGTTTGGCAGCATGATTCTTGAACTGACAAAAGTTTGATGGATTGTAAAATTATCCTCCATAAAAATCATCAGTCACAGTAAACAGAATTTATCAGCCTCTGGTAATTCTACAGCTTTTTCTTCATCTTATCTCCTGTTAGGAACTCACTTAAAATTGATTATAATATAGTATGTTTCTAGAAATGTAATTCATTCATATATTAATTAGATTTTAGGTTAATATCCCATCATGGAATAGGACATGAGCCAACAGTGTTTTCCAGTTGTTACAGAACCGCAGTAGAGAAACCTTGATTACTGTTCCCATGTGGTTTAACTGCCAGGACTAATCACTAATCAAATTCAAACAACATAAAATGGAACATCCTTCATAGCATTTATTTTCTAGCTGACTTATACTATGGGCTTTTTATTGATACAACTTGCTGTACTGAAATGAACTAAAAATTGCAAGAGAGGATTTATCCTTCTACTTTAATTTGGTTCTGCAACCTATGCCTAAAACTCTGTCTTGGATTTTTGAGCGTGTTGTGCTGCTGTCCCTGAAATACTCTGCCCTACAGCAGAGATAAATTGTTTGCATAAATTTAGGAAGTTCATGTAAATAACTGTACTGTTATGTTGGATTTGATAGCAGATGAACTTAAAACATAGGTTTCCATCTGCAATTCATGCTTTGCTTGAATCAGTGCTGAAAACTTTGCAGCTCATAACATCAGCTGGAGAGGTGGCAAGCGCGGTCATGTAACCAGCATCATTATTTGCATCTATCCTGTCCCAGTTTTCTCTGATTACAAAGGAACTTCTCTGGTCTCATTGCACAGAGCCAGAAAACAGTATGTGTGTGGTTCAGGCTGCTACAGATTTACTGGGAAGCCAGCCTGGGCTCTACCCTCTTCCCCTGCTACTCCAGGAGCACAAAGCAGTGCAGGACTGCCCAACCCCCGCCCCTAATCCTCACTTAGGGAAGGTGCAGAGGAGGGCACACCTGGTGGGTTTCATTAGCACCTTTCAGAGGCCAGGTGTCACAGAAGGGGAAAGAAAGGGCAGTGGGTTTTGGTTAGAACCATTAGAGGTAAAATCTGATATGTAGAGAGTTGATTAAAATCTGTAGTGGAAAGGGAAATTTCAGCTTTAGGCTCCTAAAATAAACTATGTTGTTTGACTAGGGTTTGAGCAAGCTAATTCAGAATCTTTTAACCAGGAAGAAGACCCTATTTCCAAATTCTAAAATTTTGACCTTTATATTCCTGGTGAGAGCTTGGAAGAGCTTTAGTTCTTTAGTGGTGTGTGCACCATGGACATGAAGGCTCCCTCTGCAGTGGCTGAGTGTTGAGGTCACACAGAGGGGAACTGATGGGTCTGGGAAGATTGTCTCTTCCCAAATTTCCTTCCTCCTCAGAGGCTAAAAATAAAACAGCCCTATTTGCTGTGGAACTCACTCCTTTGTTTAAGCTACCTCTCTGAATCATCTTGAGAACTTGCAAGAAGGGACATTCCCTTTCCTTCCTCTGCAGGTCTCCCAGCAGAGATTCACACTCACTGAACTCTCCCCCAGACAGCACAGCCCTCTTAATGCATAAAACAAGCCAGTCTTCATAGCTGGGAGAATTATTTCTATGTGGTTTTGTCATACTGCTGATTTGCTCTTGATCCTGCCATATAATCTTGATTCTTCAGTGGTTGGACTTTAAGTGATCTTAAAGGTCTTTTCCAATCTAAACAGATCTGTTATTCCATGATTCTCTTTCTACTGCTTCTGTCTTTTTATCCACAGGTCAGCTGGGTGGTCACAGGCTATGAATCTAGCCCAGGACACAAAAGACAGGATTACTAGTGAGGAAAATCATTACCCTTTTGCAATTACCTTTTACAATACAATACAATACAATGCAATGCAATACAATACAATACAATACAATACAATACAATACAATACAATACAATACATTACATTACATTCTTGGAGTGCAGTTCCATTTCCCCAGTTCCAGTATTCCAGGTGACTGACATACAGACATTACAGGCCAGGAACTGAGGCATCACTAGAGGGAGAGGGTATAAGTGTCTTCGTAACTACCAAAATAAGTGGTTTTATTCAAAAAAGCCAAAGGTGGAGGATGAAGACAGGCAAGAACACAGCTAATACTCAGGAACAGTAGTCTGAAAATAGTTCAGCCATACAGAAAAAATTACTCTGATTACTGAAAATACCCATGAGATTATATGTTATATGAGTACAGTCCTGCATTTACCGGGTTTGAGAGGATTTTTTCATCTTCAGTCAAATGGGAGATAGAATCTATCTCTTTAAGAACTGCATTTGGTACTGGATTTTAAAAAAATATTCAAACTATACTTTTTTGCCTCCTTGATTCAGTTCTGTGTAACTATCCCAATTAAAAAAAAAATCCTTCAAGCCTCTAGTCTAGGATAAAATTGTAGCCCCTTTTATGTATACAGCCTCTTTTTTATTGAAACAAGCAGCCCTACTTTCATCAAGGTAAGGGTAACTACTTTCATTCAGTATGACAAACCTCTGTATATTTAAATTCTGTGAGATTAAATAGAGCCTGATGAAGACTGAAACAGTGAAGTTATTTAGGACTGCATAGTTCCAGTATCCTTTGGTTATCATTGGCAACATAACCCTTCACATAATTCTGTCAAGGAAGAGTATTGACCTTCAAATGGTTAAGCCAAGTTCAATAACTTTGTCACCAATCTTACATTTCAGTATGACTTTTTTTCACTGCCATTTTTTTCAATCACTAGAAAATCAGAAAAATTTTGCTATTTAAGTCCCTCTACAAGTAAAGCTAAAAGGATCTCTGAGGAGAAAAGTGAATCCTTTACATCTCTTGTTCATTTTCAGTCCATCAGGTTCTAAAAATTGAGTAACAGCTTCCTTTCTCACCATGGATACTTCTTCCTTAATGCCTTGTGGTGAGCTTCTGATTGCACTAAGCATTGCTTTTAGTGGGTAGATTCCCTCTGTGAGAAGCAAAATTGGTGATTCTGCCAATGTGAACAGAGTGAGGCTGTGCTTTGCCTTCTGGAGAAAGCACTGGTGTTTAATTGCTTTTCTTTTTAATACATCCCCTCAACACACTTGGCTGAACACCAGCACTGTTATCGTTTTCCAAGGTATTGCCACTTAGAATTGTATTTTCCTATTCCTTTTTAAATAAACTTTGTCCATGCAGAGTTGATGCAGCCAGTGGCCATTCTGAGGCACCGTGAGAAAACAAACACATCTGTGCCATTCAGTTTGTACCTGAACAGAAGGCAAAAAGCCTGGAAGCTCAGACCTCAACATCCTGGTTTATTAAATTATGCAAAAGTTCAGAGAGGGTTGGTATAAACCTGATCAGGTCAAACAGTCTTTTCATGTCAAGGAAATACTCATGTATGAGGATTATGGCATTAGAATGCTGAATGTACTGAGTCACCTCGTCATTTTATGAAAATTATGCTTTTGAAAGCATAAGGCCCAATTCACTAAACTATCTTTTATCTCCTAAACCACGCAAGAATTCAAGCTATAGACAACATAAGTTTCAACTCCTCAGCCACCTGTTCATTAGGCAATGGCTGTTTTGTCCAGATCTGCAGCTATGAATTGAACGTTTGCACTAATCAGCTTTTTCTCCTCTAAGGTAATTCACTTACAACTCAGGATCAGGAGAAATGCTTTCCATGTGACACTAAAATATATTTGTAGATTTTTATACTCTGGAATACAGTAGGTAAACTTTGACTATGCTGTCATTGTTACATTACCCATAATGCCATCAGGGGATGATACATACATACCTATGTATGTCTGGCTTTCCTATCAACTGCTGAACAGACCAATTCACTTAAAAATGCTTCCTAGCAATGCATTTTTTCCCAGAAAACAAACTGGCACTTATTGTTTATGATGGAAATCTGATGGTGTGTCTCTGAGAATGTCACTGTCTGTTACCGCAAAATAATTTTGGGACTTCTGCTCAAGTACAAAAAAGAAAAATCATTCATTTCAGAAATTATTTTACTGCCGGTCCAGAAAATAGATGAAAGCTTCTGACAATGTACAATGCACAGCAAGGCTTATCTTATTATTTAAAGTTATGCTTTAAAGAGAAAGAAGTTCAAACATCACATTTTTAGCTCAGCTGTAATGCAGCAGAGGTCACGCAGTTACAGCTTTCACCTTTGTAGTTTCCTGGATGTGGCTGTACAGCTATCTTCACTGCAGAGTGTCACTTGTTCACCTGATGTTAAATGAGATCTGGAGAGTCTTCTCTTTGCACAGAGAGCCTGCATGGCATTCTGTCCTGGCTGGGTGGCAGACAGCCACTGCCTGGCAGCTCAAGCCCAACCCTTTTCACATGGTACCTTCTACTGCCAGCAGTCGTGTGACACCACATGTGAATTCAGTGAAAAGTTACTTCTGATTAGACCAGCACACCTCTGGTCAGAAAACTGCCCTGCATCTCCTTGCAGCTGCTCCACAACAAGCTGTGAACACATTAAAATTGTCCCACTAAACGGGTTATGTATGAGCCTATGTAATGCTACAACAGCATATCCCCCTTGGACCCACTGTGTCATAAATACAAAGCAGTTACAGGACTTAGAGGATATCTAAATTGGTAGAACTCAGAATTTAAAATAAGAAATCTAAAATAAATTTAAAGTTATTTAAAATAAGGATAGTGGCTCCTGGGATCAAGTTTACCCTGAGCATATGCAGACAAAGTAACAAGCAATTTTTAAATGAAAAATCTAGAAAATTGTTTTCCCTCACAATAAAGTTATGAGCAATAGCTAAAAAAACAAAAGGGAACATACTTTGTATCTTCTATTAGAGATCAGATCTGAAATGAAAGACCTTGAGTTATACAATTAAGTATTGATTTTGTTGATCTATATTTAATTCTCGTAGCAATTTTGTTGGTTTTACCCAATAGTGTTTTGCAGTTATACTTCACTTGAAGCAATGCCCTTCTTGCTTTTGTGTTAATCTAAAAACTAAATTGCCCAATGCATGAGAGACATAAATAAAGTTCATTTTATTCTTTTTTGTAGCTGATTCTGAGCCCTTTAAAGGGCTGGTTAACTAAACTTAGACAGCTGGAAAATACATTTATCGTGCAGAATGGTTCATTGCTATTTCTGGGCTCTGGCGAGACTTATAAGCATAGCCTGACCTCCAGATAATCAGAGCTTCTTTGTGTTACCCTATACAAGAAATAGCCTGGCTGCTGCTTTCCTTCCTGCACACGAGTGTGGGGTCCTTTGTGCCTGTGAACCTGCCCACCCTTCCCTGCTCCTGCTTCCCACTACACCTGAGGAGTCCTTGTGCCATCCAGAAGGGCTGCAGTTCTTCCTGGTCCTTGCCCGCACAGCTCTCAAAAGGCATTCTACCACATGTAACCTCTCATTTTTACAGTTTACAGAAAACCTAATTTGATGCATTAATGTAGAAATAACACCTATTTATAATGTATCAGTGTAACTGCAGGCTAGTTTTGTTTTCCTGATTTGCTGTGCTTGAAGTGACATGCCAGATTTTATTACATCATTAATGAGTTTTAGTTATTCCCTTTAGGACGTTGCCAATGAGGGAACATTATTCTGATTCATGACTCGTGGGTTTATTTCAAAGTGATGCGACTCGTCGTGAATGTCTGTGTATGTCAGGAAGAGTTTCTCCTCTTCTGACAACTGGTCACTGTTCTCAGGTGGTACAAGGCACCCCACGCTGGGCAGCTAAGAACCTGCAGCTGTGGGAAGCTCTCCACCTGCACAGTGGAGTAGAACAACAAATGCTCCCCGTACCCTAAGGCCACAATGGTACAGGTTTTCCATACAAAAATACACTTAGGATAAGTCAAACAAGCTAACCATTGATCTGCTTTAGTGTGATGGCCCAGAGCTGTTAGAGAGGCACTGTGAAAATCACAGGTCTTGTCTGCACTGAGCCTTTTTTTCTTTTTTTCTATTGTTTTTCTCTCGTAAACCAAAGTCTCTGCCTACGTGTTTTTGTTTTTTCCCTTAACTAATATTTAGGAAAATATATAGTGTCCACACCAAATGCAGCACTCACCCTATTCACAGACAGATCAGAATAGTCAGCAGCAAAGAACACTTTCAGGCTGAAATGGTTTTAAGCATTACTGCTGAGAAGGATCCTGTGTGAGAGCAAGCACAGGCTGTTGGCCTCAGCTTTTGTAGCAGCACTGAGCAAAATCACGGAGTCTTTCTTTTTGCTGAGGTGATAAAACCACCTGTTGACTATGCAGAAAGCCACTCCTGACGTAGGAGAGATTTGACTGGAGCCCATGACTTAAAAGTTAGGGGGTCTCTACATTTCTTACCGAATCTCACCCAGTTTTCGTGGATGTACAACACACCCACCCAGTGCTCCACTCTTCAGAGGCAGCTGCTGAGCCACATTAGTGTGACTTTCAAATGCATTAATGAACTAATTACTTTAAAATACACAATACTAATATCTTTGGGCTAACCCTTGTTCATTGTTCTAGCTGTGACTCTGCTGCAGTCAATAGCAAATTACATAAAGATACTGCGTAACCACATACACAATTTATCAATCAAATTCTAACAATAGTTGTTTTGCTTTTGCCTTTTGATTCATCTAGCAGCTTTTGTGACTGCCATGAATAATAAGAAACTTATTATGGATGAATCTAAAGAAACACCCTTTGGTAACTTTTTACAAATTGTATCTATAGTAACCACAGAAAAAAATCTTAACTTGGGTTAACATTTGTTCTAACTCACACCAAGGTTAAAGAAATGACCAGTGACTTTTCAACTCTAGGAATGTACATAATTGTGTTATTGTGGGAGAAAATTATTTGCTGACTGTGCAGATTCTTACAGTAATATCTCTGCCTAAAGTTTTATTTTTGCTCATGAGTTTTCTTCTATGTGTTAAAGAAAGGAAAAGTTTCAGGTTTTTTTAGAGAGGATGTAACTGGGCACTAGGACACCTAAAAAGGAAATTGTATGTCCAAAAAATATCCATAACTTATTTCTGAGTTGATTCTTGTTTTAACAAGAAATTTTGCTACCACTGTTAGAATTAGTTTTCCCTTCAAGCCCTGATGTATCATAGATGTACTGTTCACTACTCAGTGTATTTTTTACCAGCAGGTTTCACTGATGGGCTTCAGTTTGCTTCTATTTCACTTGATTCAATGTTTTTGCTTAAAATTTGTAGAGTACTTTCATTCCCCACAGTTTCTCTAATATACTCTATAAAATAAATGAGAATCTAGGGTGTGATTAAAGTAGGATTGTAGCCTAAGTTGTGTTTGAAGGGTATAAAAAATTATCGATACTGCATATATGCAGCATATACCAATGAATTCAGTCCACTCTGTCCTGTGGTGTAAATCCATCCTTCAGTAGGATAGCCACAATCCTCCTCTGATTGTGATGCTTCATCCAGACTGCTCTGTCCTGCAAATTTTCCCGGTGTCTGTGCTCCTTGTGCCCAGGAGTTGAAATTGACTCCATTTGAATCAATGAGAGTTTTATCACAGGCCTTACTAGCTCCAGTATTGAGTCCTGCAGTCCCAAGTCTGTGCTAAGTAGTCACATTCCATTTATCTAAAGAAAAGCTGTGAAGTGGGAAAATTACAGACAAAGAAACATCATTTAGTCTGTCATATAGCAAGGTATTTTAGGTTCAGCACTCTGAAAAGCAAAAAGTGCTAACGTGTGTTATTGATGCTATGGCTGAGAATTTTCTCATCTGGCCTACAGAAAAGTAAAACAACTTCTGCAGTATTTTAAATGAGGGCAAAGGGAAGGACATTTTAAGAGATCAGAAACTGTGAAAAATTTCTATTGTAGCATCCTAAATTTGTGTTCATTCCCATTACCGAGGGTTATATTCCTCTATCTCAGAAAACATTTTCATTACAGATATTGAAGACCTTAGTTTCAACTGTCATCCAAAATTAGAATCCAACACAACATTCCCTAAAACCTTTTAGACTCAAGATTAATTAATGAACCAAACAGAAAATGTTCATTTACTAAGACTTGAGGATCTCCTGTTGCTTTGCTCAAGTTTGTTTGAAACATTTTCGAAAAATAATGATCTAATCCATGCATTGTCAGCTTATGAAATGTGACAAGATCAGAGCAAAACCAGTCATTGGACTGGCATTTCAATTTTTGTCTAACTAGCCATCAAAACAAGCAATCAAACTATGTAACAATTTGTCTTACTCTTGCCAAAGATTTCCAAGGAGAAGCAGCACAGCATGCACAACATTTGACTGACTTGAAGCTTGAATTCTTCAGAAAGTTCTAAGGACCCTTTACAGTTGCACATGTAATGACCCGCAGCATCCACACATCTGCCCAAGCTATATCTTCTGTGCGCTTAAAATGCCATCTCATTTTCTAGCTAAACAAAAATATTGATGCCTTGGATTTACAGTAATTTACTGATTCTGTCTTTGCCATCTGATGGCAGTACCAAAAATGAGGAATTGCTTTGCACTCTTATGTTATATCTCAGAATCCTTGAATCTTACCTATCCAGGAGGTTATTGGATGTTGATTGTAAAATGCTGAATGCTACCCCGTATTTCTCTGGTAATATGATCTGTAAGAGGAGTGAGTTACTCAGATTTTGAAACACTCTGTATAAGGAACAGCAGGTCATTTCTATTGAGCTGCTCCCTGCACAGGTCCCTAATGATTCCTTGGTCAGATCTCTGATTGAAAATACCAGTAGCTCACAAAGGGATAAAATTACTCTGGTACAATCCTGCTGTGTGTTTTTAATATAACGTGCTAATACATCGTCCGGTGTTCCCACAGAATTACAGCACTTCTCCGAGAAGGCCTGGCCAATATCTGATTGATTCTAGTCTGTGGGGATCGGCCCAGTTCAGTGTAATTTCCTGTCTTGTTGCTTTCTTGTCTATTAGAGAGAGTTTGGGTTTGTGGAAATCAATAGGCTTATACATGCAAATTGTGAGGTTATTCCCTAGCAAGTTTCATTTGCATCCTTAATTTATGGAAAATGCTGTTTTCTCCTCTGCACTTCTTTTTTTTTTTTTTTAACTCTACTTAAACAAATACCTGTTTAACCATACCCCCCAAAGTAGTCATACAGGAGAAGATGCAAATTGCTGTGAAGATGCTGGAGATGTTTAACACGTGCATAGCCAGGGTCTGCTACTTGGGATGTTAATAGCACTTGAGTGTTACATAAATGGAGTCCTATTTGTCTCAGCAGAATCATCAAAGTTATGATTTATCCTAAAATGGACACTAATGTTCTATTTAATCATAACAGTTATTTAAGCATCTAACAATATATTTCCTTTCACCCTGTGAACTTTGGAAAGATGGTAATTAATGGTGTACAATAGGATAACTTTTTAAGGAATATGCTTCTAATATTTCCCTCACTTTTACAGAAATTGAAGCAAACTGAAGAAACAAAAGAAGATTCCCAGAATAGAGTATCTAAAATTTCCCTGGAGTCTCTCAATAAATTTAACAGCAATAATGTACTTTTACTAGAAAAAGAGAAGAACTGTCTGAACAAGGTTGAAGGACAAAAGGAAGAAAATGGAAAGAAAGAAGCAGCTTCCTTGAATAGCTCGGGTCGGCAGGATGTGGACAATTTGGAATCCTTGAGCGATTCCCTGTACGACAGCTTCTCCTCTTGCACCAGCCAAGGCTCCAACGATGTTTAGGGACACTTCCCAGTGGGCTGCAGCACGGAATGGAGCTGAAGGCGAGCATAGAGTGAGGGGGGAGAGGAGACTGTGCTTGAAAATTCCCCCTGGGGCTCGCTGTGCTCACATCAGGGTGTTCTGACCTCCCACCACACAGCAATAAGGCAGGACAGCGTCACAGTGGTGTATGGGACTCAACGCACCCAACACGACGAATACACAGAATAAAGTCTTAATTTTGCACTTTTGTGAATATTTGTACAGTTGTAAATACCTTGGGAAAATATATGTGTAGGGATACACAACAGCAATAAATATTAAATTGGTGCTATGCTCCTGTAATGGCAGATTATTAACTTAAAGAAATTGGTGTTAATATTAACAAGAAAAGCTAGTAGATTTTTTTTAAAAGAGTTATAATTGTTCTAGTCTTAAAACTGTATGTAGAAACACTGCATTACCATAAACCTGAGCCTGCCAGATTGTCTCTAATAAACTTCCATGGACTCCCTTTTAGAAAACATACTTTATTTTTAACTTTTAGTGCAATTCCATACAGGTATTTTTCTAGGGAAACATGCATTTCACTTATTACAACTTCACAACAGGTGTCTTATTTCAAAAGAGATTTGACTTTTGACATGGCAAGAAAATTAATAGATTAAAAGGCCTGATACTGCTGGCATTGGCTTCATCAATCATGCACATAACTGTTTGAAAGATCAGGGTCAAAGCAATTCACTGCTGACACAAACAGGAGTCTTGTAGGAATGAGAACCACATAAACCGCCCTGTACTTCTGACTGCAACATGGCTTTTCAACTTCCGCCTCCCCTGTACTCATTTCCCATCAAATTATGAATGTACCATACTGTGTTATCTTTCCGAGTTTCTGTTTGGTCTTAAGTAAATTCTGAACACTAAAATTATTTTTCAAAAAACGAAACAACTCCTGTTTGTGACACACTAAGATGATGGTGCTAACCAGTACTAGTTCAAACATATCTTGAAGTGGGGGGATTGGCCTGTATTGGGTGTTTTTGGTTTTTTTCTACGAAGGTTGTTTATATGTAAGGGAAAGTCTATTTCAAAGGTTCTGTGTATTTTTTCTAGATGTGAAGTATTTATAACTGCTTTTTGTACAGCAATTGTAAACTAGATATATTTGGGGTATTTCTAGGCTCTACAGTTTCTTTAGCACATGCTTGTTAATCTTTGAAATATTGTATGATCAGTGTTAATATTTTGTGCAATTTGTTATATTTTAAGTCATTTCTGCTGTAAACTTGCATCGTCTTTTTCAACTTTTAAGAAATTTTCATTGAAACACCTTTCGTAAATAAAACTTCTCTTGCCTACCTGTGCCTGTGGAGGGGTTTTGGGAAGGGGATGCTGTGACAGCTCGGGCGTGCAGGGCTGGGATCAGGGGATACCCACCGAGCCGCCCCCTCTCCGGGACAGCACACGGGCAGGCAGCATTCGGGGAATTCGTGACACGGGGATTTTGAGCTTAATTAAGTCTTCCTTGGAGTAGAGCTGTGAAACGATCACTGGGAAATAACACGGGTATCCAGAGAGGAGACGAGCCACAGAGATGGCCCCAGCAGACCCCGGGCTGCCTCTGCCCTTCCCTCTCCACGGGCGGGCGCTGCCCAGCCCCCGACAGCTCCTCGCCTCTCCCACGGCCTCATCCCACCCCACCACCAGCTCCTTGCCGCCTCGTCGCACCCCATCCCGCCCCACCGCCAGCTCCCGCCGCCTCATCCCGCTTCCCCCGCCTCCGGACCCGCCGCCCGCCCATCCCGCTGTGTGTCCGCGGAGGAGGCAGGGTCTGACCGCCGCCCCGGCACGTAGCGACCACCGAGCCCTTTCCCCCCTGTTTTGTTACGCTTGAATTCCCTTTTAGGGGGCTGGGAGGAGGGGATGGCGGGGCCGCGCCTCTCCTCAGTCCCTCCCGGGGACGCGGGTGCTGCGGGGCGTTTGTGGGAGGCGAGCGACGCCTCGCAGCGGGGCCCGGCCTGTCAGTGCCCACAGGCGCGCTCCGGCTGCCCCCTGTGGGCTTCGGGCGGGCGGGGACACGGCAGGGACAGGGGCGAGTCGCGCCACGGCGCGGGGTCTGTGCCCGAGCCCCGCAGCCGGAGCGGAGGAGGAGGGCGGGGATGTGATGAGCAGCCCCGGCGGGCAGAGGGTCGCGGGGTCCCTCGGCAGCGCCGTGCGGGACGGAGGCGGACCCGGAGCTGGAGCCGGAGCCGGCGGTGCGGAGGCTCCCCTCCCTCGCTGAACTTCGCCCGTCCCCGAGGCGCGCCCGGCGAGGTGCGGGGCGGCTGGCGGGGATCCCCGCCCCGCTCCGCCGGCATCACATGGTGCTGGGGGAGGGAGGGGGGAGCCGCCCCCCAGCTCTCGCTTCTCCTACAGTTTCTTCCAGTCTCAGCGCTCAACTCCGGTGAGGCTGGAGCGCGGCGCGGGGCTGGGCAGGGCGGGCTCCGCCGCCTGCTCCCGGGGCGCCGCTCCGCAGCGGAGGCGGCGGGGAAGCGGCACAAGTGCGCGGCGCATCCGCTGCATCTCTGCTTCTGATGCCCCTTCGCGACTGCACGCCAGCCCGGCGGCCGCGGCTCCGGGAGGATGCGGCTCTTCCTCCTCGCTGCAACTTTCTGGGGATTGTGCCTGGCGCCAGGTAAGGGGCTCCGCGCCGCTCGCCCGGAGGCGCCCGCGGCCAGCCCGGCGAGGGAGGAGACTCCGTCCCCTCGTAGCCCCTCGACGGAGCTGCTACCGGGCGCTAAAAGGACCGGNCACGGACCGGGGGTCCCCGCCGCGGGACGAGGCGTGCGGGAGCCGCCGGCGGAATGCTGCTGGCGAGCCACGCGGAGCGCCTCGTTTGCATGATAAAGGCGGCTGGCGAAGGATGACTGTGCATGGCAAAATAGTAATTAAATCATTTGTAATTAATTAGAAGCTAAGTAAACCAGTCGGCACAGATAAGAGCCGGAGCGTGTCTATGAGCCGGGTTGCTCTCTGCGGGGCGCGGGCGGCTTTCAGCGCGCTGCGCCGAGGGGCAGCCGCGGTGCGGGCGATGGGCAGCGCTTGCGGGGCTGTGCTGGTGCCGGTGCCGGTGCCGATGCTGATGCTGATGCCGGTGCTGGTGCCGGTACCGGTGCCCGTCGCCTCCTGGCGGCGGCGTCTTCAGCGCCGGAGCGGCCGCCCCGCGGAAAGGAGCATCAGCAGAGCCCGCAACGCTCGGCCTCAGCTGAGCGGGCGGCACGCTGGTTCTACTTTATATTTGTCAAAGGGGTACTTTGGCTGAGCTGTTGAGTAGCTAAGAACAGCAAAATGCGAAGGGGGAAAGATAAGGAAGATTTCTGGCACGTGTTGGTTGTTTGGTTTTCTTTGGTGTTTGGTTTTGGTTTGGTTTGGGTTTTTTTAGTACAATTGCTATTATTAGGGCCAGGTTGCATGGGATTTTGAGCAACCCGGTCTAGCAGATGGTGTCCCTGCCCATGGCAGGGGCTTGGAATGAGATGATCTATAAGGTCCTTTCCAACAGAAAGCATTCTATGATTTTGAACAAGTCTCTATCTGTTCCAGGTTTGGGTTTGCAAATACAGTGTTACCAGTGTGAGGAGTTCCAGCTAAATAATGACTGCTCTTCTCCAGAGTTCATCGTGAACTGTACAGTGAATGTCCAAGATATGTGTCAGAAAGAAGTAATGGAAAAAAGTTTTGGTAAGAATTTAATAATTATTCTTCTGTTTACTTGGTTTAGGTAGCATTTGTTGCTTTTGACTCCACCCATTAATAGTGTTCAGCTACAGATGAATCTCATGTCCCTACCTGAAGGGACTGGATTCAATGTCTTATACTTGTGAGTGTCTTTGCAACTTGATGAAGTTAAGCATTTTCCTTTAAAACTGGTGTAAAAACTGAAGGATGCAAGCCAAATGTTGATAAAGCTGGTTAATACACAGCCTTATGGGTCTCCGATATAGTTTCCCAGCACTGGGAAATTAATAACAACAAGTTAGTTTAATCTCATTACAGTTAATTACATGGGCTTTTTCCCCAAGAGATAGAAGAGCATTAAATTAGTAATTCCCTCCTTTCTTTTATTTACTCAGGCAATTTATATACTCTGAAGGTTCATCTTAAGAGAAGGAAAGTGTAGGGATCTTTGCTTTAATCCATTAAAGAAACCATCAAGCAAAAGGGAGACAGGGATTAAACAAAAAAAAAAAAAAAGATGAATTTGAGGGAAGAGAAGGGCAATGAATAGATTTATTTGCAATACCAATTTTCTAAGATTTTTTTTCCCCCTTATTGCAATTAATGTTAAAGTTAACATATTAGGACATCAGTATGTCCAAGAGGAAATGAGTTGTGATTCTGCATCTTGCCTCTACTGTCTTTGGAGCTGTGTTATAAATGGCTGGGTTTTACTCAGCTCCGTGGAAGGCATTTGAGATTTAGAGAGAACTGTCCTGTCTTACACTATTGTGTTGCTCTGCAGGTTTCTAAGTGAGTAGAAGACAAGAACTTTATTAGGGACTCTGGGGCAGTCTGGGGTGGCAGGAAAGGAGTTGGAGCTCATGGAGCCTCCTGCTCCGACTGCAGGCAGCTGTGATGATGTCGGGCATTGGAATGGGCAAGGAGCCATCACTCACTGGGGAGTCCCAGCCTGGATGTGCCCCCTGTGCCAAGCCTGGGGATCAGGGGGGAGCTTGAGGCTTCAGAACCCTGATTTAAGGGGAAGATGCTCTCTGGAACTGCCCATCCTGCTGCTTTGGAGTGTGGAGTTCTGTGCTGTTACACTGTTAATGAAGATCAAGCCGTGGTCTGTCCTTCCCCAGCAAGTCCTCCTGGAGCAGCAGGATGCCTCTCCACCCAGCAAATGTGTGCAGTCATCCGTCCTGAACAGCAACAGTGGTTCTTGGGTTTAACAAGCTCCTCTTCCAAGTGCTTGTCAGTCAGCTGGCCTCACCTGTGCTGATAATTTCAGGTCACTGTGTAATCAGTTCTGGATAAATAATAACAATTGTTGTGACATCTAAAGAAGACCGCTGAAACTCTCATCCTGCGTAACACCATCCACACTGACTACTGCTGTGAAATACTTAGAACCTGTCCAGCGTAGGAAAAAAAAGCTGTTTTCAAGCTGTTTAAAGGAAGATAAGTCTCTCTCAAGTTGTTTTTTACTGGAGTATTTTATTTCAAATTTACTTGAAAAGGGTGGCGGGGATGTGAGATAGTTACATCTTGCAAGGAACTTCTAAAATCTTGAGTATCTCTAAATGACTGCTTGAAGGCTTTGCTATCTCCACACTACAACTTCTGTAGTACTTTCACGAGGTTAGAAAGGATGTTGTGGTGATTTGGAGGGCTCTAGATGTGGCAGTAGACACAGACAAAAAAGTCAGATTTGAACTCTTTTCATGGATGCATAACTTGCCATTACTCCTATGAAGAAATGGTTTGCAATATAGTAAATAAGCAGCTCTTAAACCTCTTGGTGGGTTTTTTTCTGTGCAATTTTATGTTTTCTCTGAGCAGATCCTTGGATTTTTCCTTTAGGACGTTGCTAGCATGCTATGCATAACAGGTACCATGGTTCTATTTAATTTACCTCTAAAAATGCATTTCTTATTAATTTTAAGCTCAGAGATTGTAAATTTCAGCTGGTTAATAAATTAAAATTTTTAACCTATTTCAAACGGAATGAAATTTACATTGCAAGCTTCGTTTCTCTGTTACCCTCAGTCAATTTTAGAGTGGGTTGGTTGTAAAACAGAGATGATTCAGTTCATCATCCTTTATTGGTTTTTTTCCTAATTGATATTTAAATGTGTGCAATATAAATGCCTTACTCTCCCAAATTTTATTTAATAATTCATTCTACTTCTACCAGTATATTTCATAACCTGATTCTTTTGGTTGTTGCTTATTACTGAAAGCTGAAAAGGTTTCAAGTATTGATTTTAATTTGTAATAGACTTGAGTTTGAGCTTTTAACCCAGAATATGAAAGATGCGAATTTGCATTTATTTGACAGCACAATCTCGTAATTAGAGTTTTTTCCTCTTGACTAAATACACTCAGTTTCTGCAGATTAACCCATTTTTGTCACTATTAAAACACGGTTGTGTCAGTGAGCAAAGTGCTGCAAGTTCTCTCAAAGCTTATTTAAAAGTTAAACGCGGTGTTTTGAGGTAAGGTTCGCGGTGTGAGTGGGTGAGCACCCTGTGGATGGGGCCACCCTTCCTCTGCAGGAGGCATTCATTTGTGTGTTTTGGTGTCAGGGGGGTCCTGGCTCACAGTCTGTGCCGTGCCTACAGTGCAGCCCCCAGCACGTGGCCAGCGACTCTTTCCCGTGAGCGGCCGTGGGTGTTCGTGGAGCTGTGCCCCGGCAGCTCTGTGGCTCGGCTTCACTTCTGGATTAGACTCCCAGTGGCAGGAGCAACGCGGTGGCAAATTACAACTCTGTGCACTTCTTCCCATTGGCGTTGTAAAAAGTTCTTTGTGCCCGATCGTAGTCAAACAAACCACTCCTCCTCAGTTCCCCTAAAATTAGTGCTTTAGATGTCACTGGGTTCTCTCAGAACATTATCTCAGCTTCTGGAGAAGTAACAGCAGCTTCAGGTGAGAAATAACAGCAGCTCAGGCATGTTCCTAACCCAGAGCTTAAAAAGTGGCTGTTCCTGTGGCAGCCTCTGATGTGAGCAGCTAAGAAAGCAGGTGTTAGTAACTTCTATTTTGAATTAGATCAGCAGGCATCTGATCTCAGCTGTTTGTTGTATCAAGTAGACATTTGCTCCTTTGGACAACTTAAAGTGAATTGAGAATTGAGCAGTAAATGGCAAAATATTTTTTTCACTTAAGGCTGAGCTGTATTTAAGAATTTTGCCAGAAAAAGTTTTATGTTTGTTAGCATTCTGTTCCAGTGGGAGATACAGGACAAGACAGTATTTTCCCTGTGATAAAGAATCTTGCAAACTAATTTGTTAATTAAACCTCAAAGAAAAAAAAAAGAAAAAGCCTTCCTTTAGAGGGAGGAGTGACGAGAATGGAAAGTGGCACTCAAGACAGTACCAAGAAATATTTTATCCCACAGAAATTAATGTAAAGGGTAAGTTTCTAGTGCATTCTTCAACTGGATAAGCAGGTGTTTGAAAATTGTGTAAATTGCATGTTTGACAAAGGATTGAAGTTCTTACAATAATTCTACTTGCAGGTACCTTGTGGAAATATCCATGGCAGATCCCCTGCTGCCACTTGCCCTTCTCTTTCCAGTCTATGGGCTTTTAAATTAGAAATGTCAGTGCTCCTTCATTTTTAGAATATATGAAGGAGCAAAGAAATCCCACAGTACATTGAGATCGGATGAAACATCTTGGTGATGTATAGATGAGTATATAACATGTATATGCTTTTATATATATTATATATCATAGAAAACATACTGGTAATGATAGTCTTGCCTTTTTCTGAGGGGAAGAGCCATCTGAGCTTAAAGGCTGATCTAAAACCTACTTAAGGCAAAACAGAACTTGCAGTGTGAATACATCAGAGAGGGATAAAGCAGGAAGGATGAGACAGCCCAGAGAGGTAGCCAGTCTGAATGTCTTGGAACTCTCTGCAAGTAAACCTGCCCACGTGTGTGTTTTGAAGGATACACCGTCTGTTCTAATGTAGCTGTGAACATACTTTTGCTAACTTTTGCAAGGAAGAAAAAAGTGATCCACAGTAGCAATGCCAATACTTTAAAATATCAAGTGTTTTTCCTTTTGCAAGCAAATTGGGAAACAACCCGATTATTCTAATAATCTGCAATAAGAAACTTTGCTTATTTGTTTGGTGTACAATGGCCCCTTTAACGTATTTAATTAGTATATAATTCTGCAGTGTAGTTAAAGCAATTGCTGTGATTGTGTGCTTAAGAGTAGTGCATGGGAACACCATGAGCAAGATCATCCCCTTGGTGTTGAATTATAACTTTATTTAATCTGTTTCTTTGAACTCTTTCCAGTATTGGTTTTCCAGTGATTTGTTTTATCAGTGGCCATGTTGTATGACGAGTTGGGCTGGGGTAAATTCTTTACCTATGGTTATTACTTGGTTTTGCCATGATTAAGTTGCTTCATGTGTGCCTTTCAAGGATTACAGAACCACACAATTTTCTCTATGTTCATGTATAGAATCCATTAGTACTAATACTAATTGCATATTTATATCAAGGGAAAATTATGCTCTGGTGTACTTTTATTGACAAAGTGATTAAAAGAGCAAACAAAGTTTAATGTTGCCAGAATTACTGTAGGCATTAAAGCTTTATAGGAAGTTGTTGCATCCCCAGTATCCATTTAGAAACAGTAAGAAACATCCACTAAATTGGTGGTGGGCTTTGTTTTTAATTATTTTCTTCTACACTTTTTGGTCAAAGCATATCAACGTAAATTAACAGAATTTGTTGGGGGTTTGTTGGGTTCTTTGTTTTGTTTTGGTTTTTTTAATCAAAGTAAAGCATGATATAATAAATATTTATTGACAATTTAAAAAAATAAACAAAAATTTTGCAATTTTGCATGGGACAGTTGGTACTTAATAACAGCACATATTCTGCTACCAGCTGCCCAATGAAATGAAGACATAATATCAGTATTGGGAACACAGTTCACTTTCAATATTGAATGAAACACTTACAGTGGATGTTGTTAATTTGCACTGTGAGAACTTGGAGCTGTGGATACATTACCTTTCAGAAACACTTTTTCTCAAATGTCAAAGCCATTACCTTACTTGTAAATTTTTTCCAATCTTTGGGTTTCTCAGAAAAGTGCCAGCCATGAATGAACTGACCTAAGTGTGTCAGCTAAGGAGAAATTATGAGAGTGTGCAGTGGTTGCTGCTCTGACTGCCTCCCAATAAAGAAAAGCAGCAGTGGAGTTAACAGTTCAAGCAGTTTATGACTTGAAAGTCATGACAGAGATCCAAGTGCAGAAGTGATGAAGGCTGCATTATTTTAAGGAAGATGGGGTATCTGGTCCAGCGAATTTCATTTTTCACAGGACATGGACAATAGCTTTTTATGTTATTTTATTTCTCAGGCTTGTATGAAAGATATACAAATGAATTTTGTGATGATACAGTGCCCACAGCCTGGTGTCTCTTAAACCTCCCTTAAGAGTTTCCTATTGCATTTCACACACAAATGAGTTTGTGTTTCCAGACCTTCTTGAAGCCTGACCCTGTCACTCACTTAGTTCCCAGTGACCTTATCAAAACATTGGCAAGCAAGCTTTAATTGATAAAAACTGTTTTCATTTCCTGTTTTTCATTTGTAGTCTGGGTGGGTTTTTTGGAAAACTTGACAAAACTGGTTTTTGCCAATTTACCAATGTGTCTTTGAAACTGGAAAAAGCCATATAAAACCCAGGAAAATCCTATTCTTAAGCTGAACAGGCTATAAAACTCTGAGCATGAAAATAGCTAAAGATATAAAAGTGGAATGAATTTCCAAAGTTCTGGCATGCTAGTGCCAGCATCTGAGCCATTCCACTGAAATTGGTAAGGACATTAATTAGGGTGCAGCAAGACCATTCATGTGTAAAATTATTTATGGGGCTTTTTGCAAGGGTGTAGCATTTTAACATTTATAAAGGCATGAGAGCTGTGGCTTCCCTTCATCTCAGCACCTAAGGATTGTCAAGAAAAATGCTCATACAGGATTCTGAAAATTGAGTCCAAGATCACCTCTCTCTCTCCAAGATCAAGTCTATTTAGGTCTTGATAGCAAAGGACATTTAGATCTTCATACCTTTGTATCAGATAAGAGGAGAAGATAGAAAGAATATTCCACTTTGTTGGGAATATTGCATGTTTTAGTGCTTGACTGTACGTCCACATTAGTGAGCAGAGAAACAAATAAGAACAGTAGGAAATGCGAATTATTGGATATGCAGGTGAAAGCTGAGCTTTGACCTCTCATTTGTAGCCTCCTCTGACTTTAAAAAATATTTGATAACACCACCATTATCAGTTGTATGTAACTTTCTCAGCCTGTGCATTTTTAAGTATTTTAATGCTGTGCTTCAGCTTTGCAAGCAGTGACAAAGACTATTTTGTGATGGTTTTTGTTGTTAATAACACCATTTTGAGTCACATTTCCAGCACCAAAATTAGAAGGCACAACTTACAAAAAGATACCAGGGTAATCTAAACCCTTGTCCTCTGTCGGTCGGTAATTGTCCAGTTTTCTCCTGAGCTGATTTAATTTCTGCAAGGTGTCATGTCAGGGTCAGAAGGAGAGTGAGGAGGCCAGACTTTCATTGTCAAAAGCTTCCTGTTAGTTTCTGAAAAAATGTGCAACTTTTTAGAAGTGCAAAATGTATGGAGGATTTGTGATGATACTAAGTTTTCATAGAAAATTGTGGTGAAAATATGCTAAGCGAACCAGGTAGGATTTGGTGGGGGGTGTTTTATTTTCATTTTGGGGGTTTTGGGCTGTGCTGTATTTTTAATAGAATTTTGTACCCTGTGAGAGCCTAATGGCTTGAATATGCTTTTATCTCGTCTATGGAATGCATCAAAGGGAGGACCAGAATGAAATAGCTGCAGTCCTAAAACACAAGATTAAAAATCAGGAAGTGTGTGCATAGCTTTTCAATAGATTTCAAGTCACATACTTTCAGTGCCTATTTTTTTGTCTGGAAAACACCAATCATGGTAGTTCACAGTGCTTAAGTAGCTGTTTACAAGGTGATTAGAAAATTTCATGGTAAAATTTCTGGCAAGGTACAAATTATTTAAACCACTTGTCTCCTCAACCTTCTCTCTGGAGTTCACAAGGATAAGAAGCGTTAGTGTGAAGTGAAACACACAGGACATGGTTGGATATAAATATATTTTACACTTGCTTAAATTGTTTGGGATTTGGGGTTTTTGTTTGTGCGTTTTTTTTGTAACAATGCATTTACAGCCATAGCTGAAAGGCTGTGTGTTGAGGAAGCTTAATTTAAACTTAATTTATATTTTAAACCAATAAAGACATAATCTGACTAAAACAACAATTGTTTGGGGAAGCACAACTTCAGAAGATTGATTGATTGCTTTCCAGTATTCAGTCACCTTCTAAGATATTGAGCACCTTATTAAATAAAATATTTACAATCACTTTCTCTAGAAAACAGCAAATCACCATAGGACCCCTGGAGTCTATCACTGTCTGATGTGTGTGAACAGGTACTATCTGAGCAACAAATAATTATCATAGCAAAACCACTGAAGCCATAAAAGGATGGGCATAAAACCTAATATGGAAATCAAAAAACATAATTTACAAACCTATTTGTGTATAGTGTGAACACAATTTTGAGCATTATGGATACAGTAAAATGCAGAAATAGTCACATTTATATTTTATGTTCCTTAGAAAGTGATGTTCACATGTTTACATGTTATTCTCGCACTAGTATAAATTTTCATTTTATTTTTTGTCAGACATCAGAAAAGAGCTGGGTGCTGAATTTGACTTGAGTGCAGGGTAAGCTAGTGACAGTTTAGGGCAAAAAATAAAGAATGAAATATATGAATGAAATCACAAAGCAAGCGTGGCTAGGCAGAGCAGATATCAACCTATGCACAATGAGAGGGAAAACTTGCAGATTCACCAAGACCAGAAAACTGAATGTTTTGGTGAAATAAGACAGTTGGAACTATGCAGGATGTTAAAAGAAAGGAGTATTGGTACATAAGCACAGTTCTCCACTTGTCCTTGTGAGCAGCACCATGAAGAGAACACCCAAAACAAATCCTGTACAAATGATGAAAGCATGCTAATGCAAGAGCTAGTACAAGTTTGGGGGGCTTCTCCTGAGTCCTGTGTGCTGCACTATGAATGGTGCATTGCTGGCCAATTTTCCACCTTTTCCTTAGAAGAGATGGGCAAGATTTAAACACCCAAATCTAAAAGAGTTGAGTGGAGGTTCCAGCAAAATTGTAAATGCACGCCTCAAACTTGCCTTGATCCGCCTGCTGGCTTTCTCACTTACTTACTTTAGGATGCAAAACTCTTCTACAGCTCTTTGTTTGCCTCCAGCACCTGGTGCAGTCTTGAAGAGGCTCAAGGATGCCTCAATACTGGGCCCTAGTTGGACACAGGTTTCTTTCCAAGCTCCAGAAGTTTTATGTGGCAGGTTTGCTCAGAACACGTGCAAGGGATTTTGCTAAAGCACTGTTTGTGGAGTGAGCTGCCCAAGACTGACTTCACACGTGCCTGCGAAATTGGTTATGTACAAAATGGTGTAGAAAAAGCTTTCTTTAAAAAAGTGGAGCGTCCAGCCCACAAGATGAGAGAGCATCTGGCTTGGAAAACTTAGCATTGGGCAAAGTGGCAGTGTCCACTTGACAGAATCAAACTTAGAGGGGAGAGTTTTGTGGCCATGGGGCCCTGGGATGAAGGACAGGGCTGTGATTTCCTGCTGAGCTGTGCCATTGCAGACAGCAGTTTCAGAGCAGCTGGCTCAGAGTGGGAAGGTGACTTTCTTTTAGAAATTAGGTCACTGATCTCTCAGAGGTGATATCCTGGTTGCCTGTTTAGGCTTCAGAGACCCTCTGTGCGTTTTGCTGAAGGACACTCCTGAGAGTACAGGTGCAAACTGAAGTTGCACACTGCTTGGGTTGTGGTTGGCTCTCAAAAGTTGGAGAGTCATGCTTACACTGCATCTTTTTTGTCTGTACCTCCTAGAACAGAAGAATCAGAGAGGTCTAATAAGATCCTTTTCAATCTGTAAGAGAAAAACCTTGGATCTTCTGGTGCCTGCTGCATAAACACAGTGTAAGGAGTAGGTGTGATGTCACCTTTTTTGGTTGTCCTAGTAACAAGTTAAGCTGTTATTCAAGAGAAATGCACTGGGCTGTGCAGACAGGGTAGAGGGAAGAACACTCACTTTTGGATTTGAATAAATTGTTGCTTGAATTGTTTGTTACAATCAAGACAGAATGCGCCTGCGTGTGGCCAAAACAGTGCCAGGGTGCAGGTGCACAGGTCTAGACTGGATGTAGCTGAGAAAATAAATACTGCAAGCAGGAACTATAGAAAAGCCTTAAGATTTACACCCATTCCTTCATTGCAAGGAATAAGGCAGAAATAGTAGTTTGGGCCTTGGCACTGTCTTGTGGGGCAGAGAGAGGTGTAACAGTGGGTGATCTGCTCAGTCTAGAAATAAATTTTCAATGCCAAATTTAAGCCCGAATCTGCTTAAAAAAAAACCCTGAAAACAAACATAGCTGTAGTAGGTATACGTGATAGGAGAGGGTGTGGGATATTAGCATGCTGTCACACAGCTGTTCCAGTTCTGTGTGCTCCCCTCTCTTCTTGAAAGTACTTGAACTGCATCCCACAAACCTTGGAGCCAAAAGGAAGGAAAATCACTTGGTCAGTAGTAGGTGCTTCACAGCACCATACATCCTTATGGTACCTCAGCTGCTGTTTGGGGACTGCTGAGTCTGTGAAAAAGGACAAATTGCTCTGTTCTCATCCATCAAGTAACTGGGCAATAAATTTACTAATTGAGTAGTAGTAAATATGCTAATTGATCACTAGTATCACTTGTTGAGGGTGGGTAGCTGGGAATGACCCCATCCCAGTAAAAGCAGAGTGTAAAATGTGAAGTATCCTTGCCTAGCCAGCGACTCAGACCAATCTGAGGTAGAAGAAAAGCTTCCAGAAAGGTTTGCAATTATTTTTCTGGGTGATATGTTAATGAATGCATCAAGCTGATTGCTCAGGCAAGAATATCCAGTAATTAGCAGTTATGTCTGTGGTATGAGTCTTATGAGGCAGATAACCACTTTGAAGAACTGTCTGCAGTTCAGGCTGCTGGTGGCAGACGATTCAGGGAGATCTCAGGAATAGTTTTGGAACTGGCTCAGCAATGCTGCAAAGGAGGAGTTTGAGGAGAGATCTCTGGATGTAACCCAGAGAGGAGGCTGCTGTCCTGGCTGAACTCAGGGGGTGAGCTGAAGTTACTGGGGTTCATTTACCTGTTTGCTGGAGTGAGATGGTGTCCCTGCCATCAGATCATGACAGTCAGTTGTACTAATGTATTTCCTACCAGAATTATGACAGGAAGGAGGTTTAAGAGTAAGTGAAGTCACAGCACAAGTGTTTTAAAAATGTCACTCCTGCAGTGCTAACATTCCCTCTTTTTCTGCCAAATTCTGTGCCTATTTGCATTGTGTTTTCCTGTCAAGAGACTGCAGAACTAGAGAGAGAGCACAGCCTTTCTATGCTGATCAAGACTGGTTCATACCTGATGCTTTGTAAAAAGCACTTAGTGTGATAGCAGCTGGTTTCTGAGATCAAGAGAATCTATCTGTACTTAAAGGAAAAAAACTTGGATGTGAAGGACATGTTGTTAGCAAAGGAGCTGTTGAAAACCTGATAGAAATGCTGAGATTTTTATGTAAAAAAATCTTCGTAAATTTAGATTACCAGAACAGGGAATGGGAATAAACAATCATTTGGGCGTGGAATTTCCTATTGTAAGGCATGTACAGAAAAGCCTTACAGAGAAGTGTTAGAAGGGGATTTTGCTACTAGTCAGATTATTCTCCCTATCTAGGCGTGAATATGGTCCATCTGTTCATGAAACTTTGAGTAGTAAAGTTTTGGTCTTCGCAGGAATACTGTGTTTTGACTTCAAAAGGAGCTCAGGGTTGTTCTATGGAATTGATCCTGGAGAACAGAGCTGTTGCAAACGAGTTGAGTTAAACTGCAGGACTTGGATTTTTTGCAGGAGAGGTTTCCTAGAGCTGCGCAGTGAAAACCATAACTTGGAGGGCATCATCTAATTGTTCACAGCAGTGAACAATTCCAGTCTCCTAATCTATGGGAGAAGTGCTAAGTGTGATATTTCAGGGACCCAAACTAATAAATCACTGGTTCAAGTTGTGAACAGGGCTTTGCAGGAAACCTGTGAAAAGGAAATAGCAGGAAGAGAGTGATCTATTAAATGATGGGAATAGGAAATCTGCCAGTGTCAAAAGTTTTTAGAGGCTTGGTCTTTGAGGGAAAAGTCAAATTCACTGCTGTTCATATGGAAGACTGAGGAATGGCTGAATTAGGTGGGTGTTTGTAGCTCAGGGAAATAATCTGTGATGGGGAGATGTGGGCTTAGGGAATGGAGAACAGTCAATACGCCTGGTTTAATTGAATACAGGAGTCCTTTCTCAGGAGGGAAGGGGAAGGAAAAGCATTAATTGTAGCCGTGGGAGGGGTCACATCTGCCTCTGCTCTGGGAAGACTGCAGGAGGAGCATGGACAGAGCACCAGGCCTTTTTGGGGAAGAGCCGAGATCTCAGTAAAGCCGATCAGTGGCAGCACCACTGAGGCTCCCTGACAGCGGTGGTTTGTCAGCAGAGACAGAACTCCCTTCTTTGTGCAAACTGTACTAATAAACATTGCATTGCTTGATCTGTGTGCCTTTGCTGTTACAGGGAGAACAGCCCACAGCTCCTCTTCCTTCTTGAGAAAAGGCTCTACCTGCTGTGTTGATTGATTGAAGCTCACTGGAGAGAGAGGAAGATTTAACACTCACTTGAGGGCTTCTCTTCATAAGTTTAACGAGATAGATAGCCTAAAAACACATTTCAGAGTTCAGATTTGCAGGGGGAGAACACAAAACAAGGAAACCCCTGCATTGTTGGGGTGGCAGCAGTGTTGTGACAGTATAAAAGAATTGTTTTAATTAAAAGTCTCTGAAGACAGGAAATCCTTCTTTCTGAGCACAGCCCAAACAAAGGATGTTCTGCTGCTACTCACAGCACTCAGAGGAGCAGTGGCTGATGCTATTTTACAGAGATTTCTCCTGGGCCATGGAGGTGCTGTAGTGATTATTAAGTCCCTGGGGACTGAACAAGCATCTGCAGGTACCGTAAGTCCAGAACCTGTGGATCATATTCCCACCTCACTCTCTCCAAAAAAAGTCTCAATCACTGCACATTTAAAAACATTCCGGGACCATGCCACAGGATGCAGAGGCACCGTTCTCCAAGGGAATCCTGTTCCCTTGCTTTTCAAGAGGAAAAAAATAGAAACTTTTTGAAAATCCCATATTCAAAAGGAATAGTGATTTTATTGTCCTTAGGAATGCCCCTACCTCTTCTAGTAACTACAAGCAAGCAAGCCTCCATTATCTATTTCTATTATGTGTATGTTTTTCTAAGACACAATTTTGACTGTATCACTTGCAGGAAAATTTTGGAATAATGAGAGGGGAAACTGCCATAACCATTTTCCTCTGCGACAGAAGAAAATGCAACTGTGTATTTTAAAGCCTTTATAAACCACATTAAAATAACAGCTATGTGCATCAGAATGTACTTTTTTCAGTTAAAAACAATTTGAGAAATTATAAATTAGCTGAGTAATTAAAATTAACTTAAATTGCATTCGGAAGGGAAGACTTTCAACTCAAGAAAGACACTTCTATAGAAATGGAAATTTTTGTTATTGAGGGTATTAAACTTCAAAGACAAGCAAGAACTGAGATTACCTGGAAAAGTACTTCTAGTCCTTCTTTAAAAAAAAAATAAAAGGGGAGGGAGGAGGATGAAAGTTTTGCTGATAATCATCCTCTTTTTACTCTTGGTTACTTGTCTGTGTGTGGCAATGGAACAAGAAAAGGAAAAAAATTCTCAAAAGACAAATTAAGAGCATAGAAAGCTGTAATTACTTAGACACCTTAACTCAGACACGTTCACCAACAGAAACAAAACTAATTTTCTCACTAATTGCATTTCAGTTATAGCTATTCATACAGTTTATTCTGAAAGATTAAGAATTCCAGTTATAAAATGCATCATTTGGTATACATTAAGCAAATTATGTCTGTAATATTTTTGGTTCCAACCAGAATCGAACTACAGAGAAATCCCAAGCAGAGCGACTGCGGTGCTCCGGCAGTGCGGGGCTGTTTGTTGTGTCACTGCTGAGGTGTCTGCCCGAAGCACCAGCAGCGCTTTGGGGATGCAAACTGGGTTTGCAGCAGTTTTCTAGCGTGAATCCTGCTGTAAGCATTCCCCACCAAACGGAGTAACCCTTGTTCTGTGTCACAGGAATCATGTACCGCAAGTCCTGCGCCTCCTCGGCAGCGTGTCTGATCGCCTCCGCTGGCTACCAGTCCTTCTGCTCTCCTGGCAAGGTGAACTCTGTCTGCATCAGCTGCTGCAACACTCCGCTCTGCAATGGACCCCGGCCCAAGAAGAGGGGGAATTCTGCCGTGGTGCCGAGGGCACACGTGACGACCACTCTTCTGCTTCTTAAATTTGCTCTGTTGTTTCTGTACTGCTAAACTTCAAGCAAGTTGTTTTGGTTTTTTTTCTGCCCTGACACAATTTGTCCTGCATCCTCCTTTCTTCAAAGATGCTGCAATTATTTTCTGTTTGTTTCCAAATCCCTGTCAACAGCGAGGAAAGTTCAGAGGTTGTGCGGAGAAGAGGGGCTGATATTTTTGTCAGGTAATGAGTTCAGTTAGCAGATTGAATTTCCAGTGTGCACTTAAAAATCCCAGCAGGATACAGAACTCCTGCTCCTTTTGCATAACTGGAAACAAATCCATCTGTGTTATTCCTTTTGTGATGTAGTCACTTTCCACAGTCATTTTAGTTTCCACGTTTTTAAGCTCATTGCTAAGCATTAACTTTGCCTTATGAAGTCATACTTGGTGTTCACAAAGGCCGTTTTGTGCGCCTGGACGGGGCTCTGAGCCACTCTGGAGGGGCACCGCTTCCAGACTGGGATCTGGTGGTGCTGGACCCGGCTCCTGTGGGCTGCAGCCGGGCGTGGGCTCCTTCTGGAAGGTGCTCAGGAAAACTTTGGCGTTGCCCTTGGTGGAAGAACCGCGCCTGGAGGACATGAAGAGCAGCAGGCGCAGGGAGCGGGTGCTCCGCGCCCCGGAGCTCTGGTTGGCCCTGAGGAACCTCTCCCTGTTGGCGTGCTGGAGGGTGAGGCGGCAGCACAGGACCTGCAGGAACACGCTGCGGAACTGCTGAGAGGAGATGTTGTACAGCAGCGGGTTCACCACCGAGCTGAGGTAGAAGAAGATGTCGGCGATGGGAAGGAGGGTCATGTAGGAGTTGAAGTAGGGGATGGTCCAGTCCTGCTTCGGTTTAGCAGCAGTCATGATCCTTCTGACCTGGTTTGGCATCCAGCAAACCGCCAGAGTCGCAATGATCAGTCCTGCGGGCAGAGAGAGCAAGAAAGAGGTCTGCATACATGGGGGAAGACACATAAAATACTATCAGTTCTGCACTTACTTGTCAGGAAATGGTACCAATTTTTCAGTGTTTTGCTTGACAGCTTTTTCTGCCAGTAGCATTTTTTGTTTGTTGTTTTTAATAACTGTTACAAGGTCATTGCAGCACATGCTCAGACAAAACACTGCATAGCGCTTGGATGGTGTTTCTTTGTACCTGTTGTCATTTATTAGTTTTCAAGGTGTTCTTTCTCTGGTCATCTCTGTCTTTGGAAAGAATGCGTTTTTATTTTGGTTTGTGCTCTTACATTTCTACTGTCTTTCCCCTTACTTCAAAAAACAAACAAAATAAATAGAATCTTATAGCCATATTAGATCAGGCAATACCCAGAAGAGATCAGATTCTTGTTTGTACTTTACAAAAAAGAAAATGTATGCATAATAATATATTTCGTGTTATTTTTGGTAGATTTCCTCTTACAGAAGCTATTTTTAAGTAAAACGTGTATGGATCTTTTTATGGTAATTAAGATACGTTGGGCTTTCTTAAAAATCAAATTCCAGTGGAATTAAATGATGAATGTAAATGAGAAAAACCCAAGCCTAGTCTTGAAAGTGTAAGCAGTTTCAGATTGTAAATTATGCTTTAAAATGTGGTATCTGACCATTTTGTATTTATATGTAAATATAAATACATGTTGCTGCATCACTAATGGCATTAAAAAGGGGTGGCTGAAGCATTGGATGTCTGAAAATTCTGCCTGCGTGGAGCGTGTTCAGCAGGGTGCAGCGGTGACCTGAGCAGCAGCCCTGCAGGAGCACATCAGTGCCTTCAGCTGGCTGTTCCCAGGCAGGAGATGGAGCAGGAGCACGTCAGTGCCTTCAGCTGGCTGTTCCCAGGCAGGAGATGGAGCAGGAGCAAGGCACCTGGCTCCTCAGCGGCATCCTCTGCTGCTGCCGCGTGCCAGCGCTGGAAATCCCGGCACCTCGTGTGACATCCCAGGTACACAGAGCCACTGCTCCTGCTGCTGCCCCTGCCCAGCCACGAGCAGCGCTGGCACACAACGCAGCCCCCAGTTTACAGTCCCCTCTGTGCTTCTCTCTCTGCAGGAACCGTGCCTTACCCGAACGCTCGGAGGGAGCAGAAGTCGCAGCCTGGCTGCTTCCCCGCGGCAGGGAGCGTCCAGGTGGGGCAGTTCTCGCTCTGTGTCACCTTGTTAGCCTCATCCAATGCCTGGCCTCTGCTCTCCACAGCGGCACAGAAGCTGTTTAATTCTTACCCCTCTAGGCTGAGCCAGATTGCCCCCATTGAACAGGTCACTGTAGCAATGCCGTTCTGAAATAGCGCACACGGGTTTTTGAGGCCAGGAAAACGATACTTCACTCGCAGGAGGACGTGAATGTAGCAGGGAAGGGAGGCAGAAAATAGAAGAAAGGTTTTTCATAACTTTGAAACTTCATCAGGGTACGTCCAAGTTCTCGCCACCAGTACCCCCAAACAAAGTAAACTTTTGAAATTACTTTTTTTAAAAAAAAATTAATTTTTTTCATGAAAGGGATAATTACTTTAACGAATTTATTATCTCCCTGAATGAGCTACCAAATAAAAGCTGTCGTCTGGATCCCTTGCTTCTGTAATCACTTATTGTCGCAATTACTTTGGTGTGACGGGGAAGTAGCAGATCTTAAACCTGCAGCACTGGATTAAGAGCCCTGGAGGGCTGCTGTTGGCAGGCCAGCAGTAAATGTATTACCTTTGCCATTTTCAGCTCTTTGCCTACCAGAACTCTCCTCAGCCACTGTCTCCTTGCTGTCAGCCCCACAGTCCCCTCCCTGCCCTTTTTCTTGCTGCCCTGCTTTTCCCCTGCCACCCTCCCTCAATTTTCAGTACCTGCTGTGCCTCTGTCAAAAGTTGATCTGAATTTTGTATTAATCCTGCAAATGTTTGTAGCCTTCAGTGCTTTTTTCCTGCTGTCAGCTTAACAACTATAGGGTAGCAGTCCTGGCATGGGCCAAAGGAAAATAAGGCCCCCTGAGTAGTGACTTGTGATGAACCTCATAAACAGGCAGTGGAAGGATTCTGTTGCTTTGCTGGAGCTTTTTCTCTGGTGCAACTTAAACACGAAGTTCACAAGCCCAAATGCATGGAATTGTCATCAAATTTTACCAGAAGATATCTTTCAAGTGAGAAGAAAATAAGTTGTATTGTGTAATTTTTTTTTGTTCTTGTTTAGAAACAGGACACTTCATCACACTGATTAATAGTTTCCTAAATTATGAATGCTGCTGCGAAAAACTGTGAGCAAACAATGCGTGCATTCAGTTTTAAATCCTCACTGCAGTGCTTTGAGATGTCTGATTTTTTTTTGCTTCTATCTGAATTCCCTGGCATTGACCTTTCTTTTTAATTCAAACTGCCAAGTGCTTAAGATAGCTCCTTATATTCTTCAGACACTTTTGTTCTGGAGAACTGAGTGTTTGGTAGTGTGTACAGCGAGTGAAAAATGAGCTGCTTGTGCCCTTGTGCAGCGCAGTGAGGTTTGCCTTTCGGGGTGGGGGGGGAGGAGACGTCTGCAGAACTGTTGTTTTCCGGGGATGACTAATTGTTCATTTTCACACTTTGAAAAGATGCTTGTTGACTCAAAGGAGATGCACCATGCAAATAAACATGCTGACAGACTCACAATATTTTTTCCAACTTTCACACTTGGCATGGCAGCGCGGAGTAAACGGAAGCGCAGCAGAAGAGCACCTCAGGAAGCCTCCATGCTCAGCACTGCTGCTTGGGCACGGCTCGAGGAGTTTGTGTTGTACTGCAATGTGCCAGAGGTGCTTAAACAGCCTTAACCAGCTTGAATGTAAAGCACGCTGCATCTTACACCAGCACTGATGTGGTTTTCCCTTGAGCTTGCTGCCTGACAGGAATCATTCTTCGTATTTCAGCTCATACCCGACTTTGCCTTCCACTCCTTCTTATTAAAGGGAAAAGGATCAGTAGCTCTGCTTTTTTCCCCCCCATTTTCCTGACCACTGCACGGAAGTGACACAAAGTAGAGCTTTATCTTCCATGGAATAACAATGTTTATAAACAAAGTAATGCTGTGGTTCTGCAACCTCCATCACTGGTGCTTGAAATTTCCAACTCACATTTGAATCATTCCAGTTTAATCACCAGAAGGGCACTAGAAAAATGCCAGCAGAAGCCAGGAGCCCTTGTGTTATCTTCTGTAAGTGAGTACATCTCAACCTTTAAGTAAGGGCAGGAGCTTAGAATTCATTTAACATCGATTTAGATATTTGAAGGTAACAAACAAAACAAAAAGACATGAAAAGATCCTTGACTAAAACTACATTAAAAAGCTAAACCATAAACAAGCCACAAAAGAGTTTACCTCAAAATAGGAATTACCACATCCAGCTACTATTTTAATCTGAAAAAACCCAGCCCAAGCCTCTTTACAAATAAAACATACAAATTTAACAACACTATAAATTTGGGAATCATTATTCTAACTCCACAAAAGTCAATCTCACAGTATTAATTCTTAATTTGTGACAAAGGATCATTTATGTAGTAAAATAAACCTAGCATTTAAGTGCCAATAGTAAAAATATTCATTGCTGGCAGAGAATAGGAGTTTGGCAGTCATCTGTCCCTTAGCAATACTTTTTATTACTCAGAACATTCCTCTGGGCCATAGGGGATGGAATTAAATTCATTATGAACTTTACTGGGAAGGATTTTAAATATGTGCAGATGTCTGGTTGAGAGGGCTTCCTTCTCCACCCTTCCCCTTGTTCTTCTATTCAATAGATTTTTGCCCTTTTTTTCTGCACCTGAGCACTTAAATCTGTCTCCTTTTATAACCCCAATGTTTTGCCTCTATCCTGGCCACTGCCAGCAGTCCCAAAAAGCCTGAAATTGTCAACAAGATCATAATTGCCACCAGGCAGTGCCAAGAACAGCTTTCCTTTGGCTGCCACAGCCCCTTAGCCGAGGCTGTTGGTGACCTCAGGTACACAGTCCTTTGCCTGTGCACTTAACCCTGACCATCCTCAGACTCTGCTGCTGCTGCTGCTGCTCCTCTGTCCCAGTCAGCCCAAAGCAGGGTTAGACCTCAAACTTTGCCTCTCTGTGATTAAATTAATGACACAAAGGCTGGCTCCCAGCATCTGCTTGTAAAGTGACATTTAAATGGCAATTGTCAGTGGAATATAAGCATATGGTTACTGAGCTGTGAGTCAAGTGCAGGCAGAAATGCAGTTGGTCCAGAGGAAGAGCTTTTTTTAGCGTTCGTTTCACTTTTGTGTACTTGGCCTGACTATACTCAAAGGCAAAACATGACACTAATGCTTAGTCACAAAGTCCTCAAGCAGTGCATCAGAAGTGCCGAGAAGTCCCAGCAGAGGAAACTAAGCCCACCTTTAATTATTAAGTTTACCATCATAAAGCAATGCTAATCAAGGAAAGCACTTGGTCCCTATTGGATCCGGCTACAAACGGCTTTGAAAACATGAGCAAAGATACCTTCCCACTAACCAGGGCCTCGATGGTCTCAGCATCAGCCACTACTAACTCAGGAGAAGAAAAAAAAAAGCAAAGGCTGAAGTACTAATTAAGAATGTTACTTTCAGGAGGTGAGGTTTTGGCCTGTATTTGTATTACATTTATTATTTTAACCAGGACAAAAATCTTGCTTTTTGCTAGAAATAAGGACATAAGGCACTAGTTTATTGTCTTTCTAGCTTCCAAGAAGAGTCAAGGCATGAAATGCAGTCTTCAGTCACTGAGATGACCTTCCCAACTGCAGATCAATGCAGCGCTGTCTTCCAGCATCTGCAGCTGCTCTGTGCCTCGGCTGCTGCAGCTCCCTGCATGTGAGGAGTCAGCTGCCATATGCTTGTTGTCTCCTGACAATTGTCATTGAAATGTCAGTTTACAAACAGCTGTTACTTTCATTGCTGCAAGTCTGGCTTCTAATGCAGCAAAGAAACCAGGCAGAGTGATGCCCGAATGGCTGCTGCCCCTTGGCACTGCAGGCTGCTCTGCCTCGGCGTGGGGAACTGAGGGAGGCTGGAGCACCTCAAGCAGGGGACTGTCTTCCATGGTCTCCAGTCTCAAGGATCTCCTGCTAGTTCTTCTTCTGGCAGGTAAGAGTCTGGAACTGTTTCTCTGGTCCTCAAGCAGCTGGGTAGAATTCCAGATCCAAGCCTGCAGCTTTTAACAGCTCCTGGTGAGTATCTGGTGTCAGCCACTGTCCAAAAAGTGACTGACCCCCTCTCTATCTCTGACCAACAGCAATCAGCTGTTGATGAGCAGAAGGGTATGCAGAGGGTGGGAGAGAGGAACACACCTTTTACTTCTGCTCCCAGTCTCATCATTTGCCTCCCCCATCGTCTCCCTTGGGTTTAAGGTCAGGAGGTTTTAAAGCGAGATCCACAGAGGAACTGCGATGTCTCTTCAAGGCTTTTGTGGAATTGCAATGTTTCTGCCAGAGCTGGTATCTCCACATAAAACAGTCTGTATAGCACAAATCATGTACTAAAAGGCCTTTGTATATCCTAAATTAGTCTTGTAATATTCAGTGCTGTCATGCCTGCATCCTTTTTGTGCAGCCTGTCATCTCTCTAGGAAACCTCTGCCTTGCTCTCCAAGATCCGGAATAAGGAAAAAAAAGGCAACGGGACAGATCAGAGGGATAACCCTCCAGACACAGAGAAGTGGCCACACTCTGCTTGCCCACACACAAGTGCAGAAGGCCCAAGCAGGCTGCTGGGTTCTCTATGGCAGCAGAGTGCCCACAAATACAGCTCCAGCTGGCACACAGACCCAGTGCCACATGTCATGCAGGCGTGAGATAAGCCCAGCACACGGTTCCTATCAGATCTACCTGTGTGCCTATGTCCAACACTCCCAGCATCCTTTTGCAGGCAGCAATTCACAGCTGGATCTCAGATCAAAGCCTCATCCCTGATGTCCCACTCTGTGCCCCCATTCGTGTGGGCAGCGAAGCAGCTCCTGGGTACAGAGCCACTGCAGGGAGCACCACCAAGTCTATCAAACAGAAGGGGTGGTTTCACTGCCCTTACAAGTTCACTCGTGACCATTAATCTCCCATTTCCCAAAACCCCATCTCTCAATCTGTATTCAGTGCACAATGTCACAGCCATCAGTAAGGGTTTTGCTTGAATGAGGGCTGCACTGTGCTCCATGGGCAGGATAAACTTCTGATGAAGATTAAAAAACAGGAAACGAATACTAATACAAACTTCTCCCTTGCCCCTCTCAACCACATGCAAGTTTCTTCTGCTGAAGGACAAACATTATAGTAATAATAAGCACATATTGATGTATGTTGAGGCAAATATAAAATGTATTAACCTGAGAGATAAATATTGATATTGCTTTGCCCATGTCTATTTAGTTCAAGGGACAATAAATTTTGATATTCACTGAAACAAGTCAATACATGCATTGCTATATGCATTTTGAATAAGCTCAAGTTATTCAGCAATTCTTTTTATCCTCAACTTTCAGAATCACAGATTTGCTTCTCAAAAAGGCTTCTTTGTAAGGGAAGAAGGCAATAAGTAAACTACCCTACTCAGGCAGTAACTGCAGAGAGAAAAAATGAGAAGATATGGCCAGTGTTTATCTCCCAGGGATTTCCCGTTCAGTTTTCTAACCACCGGGGAGACCCTCACGCTCCCTTTGGGCTCTGACACCGGATCTGGGCTGGCTGCTGTGTGCAGCCTCCTCAGAGAACAGGAGTTTCCTCATGGCTGCACATCACCAACTCACTGCCTTTGCTGTGGAGCCACCTCACTTACAGACCACTTACATGGGTGCCACTGGCAAAGCAAAACTGAGGTCAAACCCCTGCCCCTGCCTCTGCTGGTATTGTAGGGAAACCAGGGGCAAAGGAGAGAGGGAAACAACATTTTTGTCACCAGCACAGGCAGGAAAATCTCCAAGTATTCACAGAGAGGCTCTGGCAGACATCCCACAGCCCTTCTCAGAATGGGTTTGAACTGAACAGAAGCCAGCAACAAACTCGTTGTCGTTGTAAATACTGCTGGAAGGATTAAGCATATGGCCTGGGACAAACTGAAAATCAGCTCCGTGTACATCCGATCAACAGCTTCCAGAAAAAACCAATGGACCAGCAATTCCCACAGCCTTCAGAGGCATTTGGGTCCATCTTGTGCTCGTTATGCTCCTCCCAGCTTCAAGGGTGCTGTGCAGTGAGGCCACGTCTCATTAGCGAGCACGCTTGGGTGACAGGACAGTGCTGTCCCGTGAACCGGTGCAATAAATGAAAGGCACTGAGGAAAAACAAGCTGCCTCTTGGGGCAATAAATGAACCAAACCTGCAAGGTTTTAATAAATATATTCCTGTTCTGTTTCACATAAAGTTGTCTTTCTTCCAACTAAAGCCACCATTAAGACAAGAGTCTCACTAAATCCCAAATGCTAAAGTGATGCATGAATTCCTCCTGTGAGTGGCCAATCTCTGCTCAAAACAGCAAAGTGTTCAAGTGTGGGGCAGTGACAACACAGGGAGTTTATTTTTTATTTTACTTAAAGCTTCTGTAGATAACTGGAGTTGTCAGGCATACGAAGAAGAATTTCACACAAATATTTGCCCCATGGCATCAGAAAATCATCTGCTGCTGCTTTTGACACTTCATTTCACAGGTGGCTATGTAAATCATTGCTGAGGCACAGCAGATGCTGCAGAATCCAAAATGTTCATCTTCTCACTTGGATTGGACTACACTCCCCTGCCTCAAGTACCCTTAAAGGTGCTACGAGATCACTGAGACCAAACTGTCTTCTCAGAGCTTCTGGCCAAGTGTGGTGTCACTGAGTCAAACCAGGGATACAAAAGCGTGCCCACAATCCCTCTCGCTGGATGAAACCCCAGCATCACCCAAAGGTTTGCTCCGTTCAGGTCCTCCCTGCCCTGCCACACACGTTTCTTCTCTTGACTGGCAACACAGAGCTGCTCTGGGCTGGCTGCAGCACAGCAATACCCCGTCAGTGACTCAGGGGCAAAGGGTGAGGCCAACTTTGTGTTTCCAGCAACCTGACCTTTAATAGAAACCAGCACCGAAGGAACAAGCCCAGAAGGACAACTGAGCTTCCTTGCAGAGTGACGATGCTTCAGTGCCCATCGTACTTCAGTCCTCTACAGGTGATAACAGCACACTGGGTTGAGAAACACAAACACTGCCCTTAAAGAGTATTACGAGAGATTACATGGAGCTGAAACAAAGTTTCAGGTCTGTGTATCATTGATCCACACATCTGGGACTTAGAGGGCACCACAGCAAAACCTTTTCTGACTGTGCAGCATTGAAACATAGCAACTTAGGGGGATCCCATCACACACTTCTCCACAAGCAATGGCAAGCATTGCTCTACAGGAGAATAAGTTACTTTTGCTTTGCACCATCATCTAACAGCCCACAGCCATTAGTTAGAGTGGTACCAGAGGCACCAGAAGTTGCCAGGGGAACACAGATATGCAGAACATAATTAGTGAGGACACAAGTGTTAACAGTTTTACTTCTCAGCAATTTCAAATGTCTGACAATTATCTTCAGCTCCTAGCAGGGTCAAGTTTTGCTTCTCAAATATTTTTAAATACTGTCATTCTGCAGTACAAACACTAGAAGGAACCTAAAAACACTCAGAAAAGTTTCATGACAGGAGTATCGTTGCTGAACGTCAGCAGACGTTTTGCGAAACAGTGATTAAAATCGTGATATGCTTTTAAAAACCGGACACGCTCACAGAGTACCAGAAGGAACCTTGCTCGTTTTAATACTCTGTGTTGGGTTTGCATGTCAAGGGCTTGGTAGTGGGGGGGCTACAGAGGTGGCTTCCGTGAGAAGCTGCCAGAAGTTTCCCCCATGCCCAGTGGAGCCAGTGCCAGCGGCTCCAGGAGGAACACAGCACCAGAGTTTATCTTGCTCTTCAGTATTAATCTTGCAACATCAAACTCCATCTTAGCACTCCTCTTCAGCTGTAATTCAGTCCTAAATGTGCACAACTGTGCACAGAGATGATGCTTAATCTGTGATACTGAAACCGGATAATTCAGTGCCAGAGCTGCACCCCGTGACACGGGGAGCCCCCGATCGTGGGTTTGTCCTTCAGGTCCCTCACCAACACACCACCGCACTTTGCCTGGGACCCCAGCTCTCTGGACAGAGCCAAGGCTGCCCCCAAACATAAAAGCCAGCAGAATTCCCTATGCTCCCTTGTCCTCTTTGGTGCTTTCCCTCACAGAGGTGGGTAAACAGTCATGAACGTACGATAAATACCAACCTGGCATTTGAAGCGAGGGCTGACTGTTCATTCGTGTGCCCATCTCATGCAGTTTGTCAATAAAAGACAAAATCCAGCATCTGCTTTTGAGCCATTCACGAGCACAGTTCTCCAGGAAAACATAAAAGCCCTTTTAAAAGCAGGGCTACTTTGGTGAAAGGAAGATCAAGAATGTGGAAATATTCATAGACTCAGCACCAGAACACGTACCAGGGTTAAATAAATATATTTTAAAGTGCTCCTTTTTAGAAATGTTAACATTCCAGCTGTCAGGAAATACACGCTTATTGGAAATTGTTATTTCTGAATTGAGAAAGTATTTTTAAAAATCACTAATATGGACTGAAATGTGTAGAAGGGAAGAGGTTTAGTTTTTATTGATGCTTCTTCCTCGCAAAACAAATTCTTACCATGGTTGCTTTGATTCCTTTTAGAAAGAGTGAAGACCTGTTTTCCTTCTGCATTGGAGAAACAATGGGAAAAATACATCTTCCATATAAATCTCATTTAAATTCTGCATTCTAACTAGCGAACACAATTTGGAATTGAGAGGTTTTTTTTGTTTTTACATTACAAAATGAGCCGTTGCAACATTAAACAGCTCATCTATTGCAATTCAGCAGGAGAAATCATTGAACAATCAACTGCAGAATACAAATACAGAACGACACTGTATTAGCTTGGCAGATACATCAGATACTTGTGAGCTCTGCCAGAAAGACAAGCTTTAACTATACGTTATATGGAACTGATGATCATGGGGGGATCAGCAAAGCTCTTCCTAAGTGAGAGATGCATTACCAATATACAAGTCAGATTTTTGTATGAAAAGCCTGAAAATGAATAAAACTTGCTGTATTTTAGCAAGTGAGATGAAAATGGAATTATTGATGCACAAATGGTAGCACGATCATGCTTGCCAGCTGCTTTAAAAAACAAATGCAATTGGAGTTTATGTTCAGCAGCCTAAGTGAGAAGGGAAACCAAAGCAAATTGCCATCAAAATTATGTGTAGTTATCCAAATTCCACCAACCAAAATCTGCAACAGGAAGCAGGAGCCAGGGAATGGAAGAGCAGAAATTCACAAGGCAGCTGTGGCACCACTGGCACGAGGCTGACAGCTCAGGGGCTCAGCTCTGAGACTGAAGGCCACTTCTTTGTTCTCCTCTGTCCCTGAGAACAGAACGGTGACTCTCATAACCTGCAGGAGGGTGAGCAATGAGGTGTTTGGTGGTGGCAGACGGGTATCTTTTGGAAAGGGTGGGGAGAGGAGGAATCCCTGATTCAGCCATCTCCAGTGGTAATCCCAGCCCTGCAGGCAAACCAAGGCTGAATTCCAGTCTGACTCTCTGAATTGTGTCCTGGCTATCATGTTAATGGGGGAAACATAAAGTAAATGCTAAGCAACAAGGCAGCTTTATTTTCTAAATTAGGCCTAACCTTTGATTGTTTGGATCAAACCCCTGGGTAGCGACGAAGCTCCTTGAAATCACTCTAAGAAAAATGTCCCGGGCAAACAGGGCTTGTTTGCAGCTTCCCTCCAAGAAGGCTACTCAGGGAGCTGCAGTATTTTGATTGCAGCAAAGTTTCTTCTCTGCTAGCACCTGAATCTCCTTTCATTTACATTTTGGAGCTGTCCAGAGAATTGTAATGAGTGCAAACCTGTCAAAACCTCCTCTCTCAAGCCTTTTCAAGGAATATATACACAAGATAAAGAGCGCTCTTCCCCCTCACCACAGCCTCGGCAGCAGCCTAATTCAAAGCCTCCCATACCGGGTTAGAAGGCGAATGTGCTCTGCAAATGGCATTCAGGCAAACACCTGGGCGTGGATTCGCCCAGCACATGGACACCACTTGGTTTGGCAGCCTGCTGCCTGTGCTGTGATATTTGCTCTTTGCTTCCAGAAGCTCCTGGGGACCTCCAAAGTGACTCAGGTGGGCAGCTCACAGCATACGTCAGCCAGCCCTTCTTCCTCTCCTCCACAAACTCAACCTCAGCCTTGTATCTCAGCTGCAGCAAAAGATGTCAGCTCATTTTGGTGTATATAATTTATTTGAAATGATCTCCCTTATAATGATTTTTAACTTTGGGAAAAACCAGTGAGTGCTCCTTTCCTCATCCAAGCTGTACAGGGTACATTTTGCTGGCCTTTTAACTCTCTTTGAGTTCCTTGAGGTGAATCCACAGCTAACCAGAGTATTCCAGGTGGAATTGGAGCATGCAGCTCTCTCTATCTTTTGCAGCACCTTTCCAAGAAACACTAAGAACTGTAAGATATTACTGCAGACCTGAGAAAACTAATTAAGCTTGAGCTCCAAGTGCCCAACATCTTGCTCTATATCCCTCTGTTGGAGAAAATGAAGGAACAAAACTGCTTTTTGGGGGAAACCCTATAAACAAGGAGAAGAATCAGGATGTAGCAATGTATTCCATTATGCCATTTTTAATGTAAATTCTGGAATCCAGTAATAAATATGGTGTTTTCTGGAACACAGGGAAGATGCAGAGGATTTTAGCAAGGACTAAATCTACCCTACTGTAAATTACAAAATAAATTTCTTTCTCCGGCCTCATGCAGCTGGTTCCAACTGTGGGCACACAGGACCACTGTGAAGAGAAAAGACTTTTACAATAACCCTTTCACATACAATAAAAATATGATTGTGAAACAGAGAAAGAAGATCATTAAATATCAGAATTCACAGCAACTGAGAGGGCAATTATAAGCATTTGGGAACTTTCCTATGCATTTATATAGCACTTTAAGTTCAAACTGTTGGTCTTCAGTTTGACCCAGACCATGACAGAAATTGAAAATCCTATTGCTTCTGACATTGCTATGTAATTAAGTAGCTGTTCTGCCCCTGTTAACACAGCCATATCCACTGGACTTTCATTTCTCACCCTCTTTCCAGAAAGGTCTCTTCCTTTGAAATAAGTTTTTCTACTCAGACCTATCAACTAAGACATCTTGGGAAGAGATTGTCAAACACCTTCTTTTGAACTTTGTAAGGTTTCTACTTACTAATGAGTGAAACTCTAACTCCCAAGAGGTAATAGAGCTAATTTTTCTTAAAGTATTCAGGAGATTAAACCAAAAAGTCAAAATCATCTTCCCACATGGCAATAAACTTCTTTGACCAGTAAGTCACACAGCAAAGGACAAGCAACTCTTTTCTATGATATCAGAGCACAAAAGGACTCTTCTTGAAGTCAGAGAGCCAAGAGCCAGGATTTGGTGCTCCAGTGACCCCTGGGCAGCTGCGAGGGGGGTGGCAGGACGCCCTTCCAAACCCTGCCTCCCACCTCTGAAGTCGGGGAAAACTCTGTGGCTGCACCTTTAACGCCTGTTAGAGCGAAACAGAGCAGGAGATCTGCTTTGGGGCACCGATGGGATCCTCCGTCTCTGTACTAAGGCAGCTGGAACACACAAGGGCCTCTAATTTACCCCAAGCACCAAGTAAATAATGTCACCTGATTTGCTACAAGAATATTCCATCTACAGCATCTCCCTAAATCCAGAGACAGCATCTTCAAAACCCAGGCACTTCTTTCCTACTGCTTTCCATATACCCAAGCTAATTTATTGGACAAAAAAATCCTGCAGAGATGGAAACTAATTCCAGGTAGGTAAAAGCAATCATGTACACTGGTAAACAACAAGAAACAACACGGAGGAAAACCATATTTTAAGAGGCTGGTGCGTAACACTGGGATTGCACTTGCTCTGCTGCCCTGAGCCACCTCATTACCTCAGTGATTGCAGAAATCCTGCTACACTCTCTTGGAACTTCGCAACAGGATCAGGTGCTGAATGCAGCTGAAAACCTGTTTAATTAGTAGCTGATCACAAAAACCAAAATGTACTCACTTGCCTCTCCAGTAATAAGAAAATGGTTTCAATTCTTACTGCTGTAGCCACATTTCTGCATTCAACTGTATTATTTTAAAAATCCTGTTTGTAGTCAATCATATTACCATGCCCTATAGGAGTTTTTGCTAAATATTAAAAAAAACGCCCAATGCACCCAGTGTGGAAAAGCATCTCAGCATAATATGAAGACCTGTGCTTAATTTTACATTCTTTATTTGGCAAAAATAGGAGTTGTTCTGCACTGAAATTCATATTTGTAATAAAAGCCCCACTCAGCTGCTCATATACTAAAGAAACAATTCATGGCTGAATAATGTACCAATTCAAAAGCAATCTCTCTAAGCTACAGGAAACCTCTTGAGCTGCTGGTCTGAACAAAATGAAGCCTCAACAAAATGAACCATTTTGAAAGTAAATGAAAATTTAGCAAACTGATCTGAACGAGAAAATCTTATGTTCAATGCAATTTTTTTTTAGCCACACTAGAAAGGCCTGCTAGAAATCATGTTTGGGGAAAAAAAAGTCACACCAATAAATCAAAAGATGGTGTTATTGTTTGTTGGTTGGTTGGTTGGTTTTTCTAAAGTATATTTCTTTTCATAACAAGATAATGGTTTTATAACTTTGTGTTTAAATAGCTACTGCCTAGTGCTGAAAGAAAAAAACACTGGATGGTTGTCTTAAGAGGGATGTTCTCTCTTCCAGCTTTAATTTTTAATCTGCCTTTTGGTGCACCTGGCTCCTCACAAACCTCTCAGCTCCAGAGTTACTCTGGGATCAGCACACCAGGAGCCAGCCCCGGCTGAAAAGAAAGGCAGTGTTTGGTTTGTGCACTGCCATGAGCTACTGGAGCAAAATGATTGCAGATCAAAATTATGAGGTTGCTGGAGCAATTTAGGCTGGCAAGATGAAGAGCAGAGGGAAGGACACGATGCAAATGCTGGATGTGCAGCCATCCAGCAGTGCAGCAGGAGCGTAAAGGGTAATGGAAGGGAAGAGGGGATGGTAAGAGAGGAGGGTTGAAGGCAGCGATCGTATCAAGAATCTCTTATTGTTTTGAAGCGGCATGCCACAAGGAAATGTTATTCCCACTGATCCAGTAAATGAGTCTGTTTTTCATGGAGGTGGCTTAAGGAAATCAGGGGTGGGTAGAGGAGAAGGTCTGTTACTGCAAAAGGACAATTTGCAGTTGGAAGCGGGTTTCGAACAAGAGTCAAATGAGAACACCTTTAGGGAAGACACACAGCTCAACCTCATCTGGGACTACTGGGACATAAAAGGGCAGTTACACAATTACCAAGGACAAAAGGTCTCTTTAAATTAAAAAAATAAATAAGTATGGTCAGCACACTCAAAGCTGGGTTAAAAGAGGTGTCAGTGCTGGTGTATATGCCAGCAGCAGGCAGGGATTCTTTCCCCAACTGAGACACGTACTGGGTTGGGCTTTAAAAAAAGCTCCTTCCCAATCTGGTCCCAGGGACAAAATTAAAAGTCTGTTGCAACAAGATGAGCAGCAGCGTCAGACATGTGGGACTCAAAAGAACATTTTACCCATCTGAAGCACTAAGAGAAAGGATTTGCATTGTACATTTGTACAGAACAAGGGATTTTTTTTTTCCTAATTAAGTGCTATTGAAACATGCAAACTGTGCACTGCTCACTCACTCTGCTTGAATTAGTGATTTACAGTGACAGTTTACCTTTAGTTCCACACCTGGAAATAGGAAATAAATCAAGTGATAAGCTGCCAACAATGGTCTCAAAATGGAAAGCACTTTCCCCAAGAGCTCCACGGAGCTTGCTGAGCTGGCACTGCATCACAGCAGATCCGGCACGATTTTCCATTGATGACAGGAGCTGCAGGCGGATACACCACCCTAACAACCTCACTGGTGCACACTGCCTCCATGCTTTAAAGGGAGAAGGAGCAAAAAAAGCTGCTGCCTTCAGGAGGTGTCTCAGGAACAGAAGCACTCAGAGCACTTCCCCAGGATGAGGAGGAGCTGCTGGCACCGCGGGGCCTGTTCCCAAAGCCAGCGTGATGGGAGGACAGGAGCACACGGTTCACATTTGGTACCTCAGCCCTCATGGGCACTCAGCAGTGGCTGGAACCTGCTGCACCCACCCACCCACCCACCCACCCTGCCTGGGAATAGGGACAGGGACTGCAAAATCTGTGCCCAAGAAAAGGACCACTTTCTAATGTCCGCAGCTGTCCATTCAGAGGAGCAGCTTCCTGCATCGCTGGCTGGCAAAGCTCAGCAAGGATTCCCTCTCCCACATCTCTTGGGAAGTTCCTGTCCCCCAGCTGGGACAGGGGTCTGGGAGGGTCTCTCTCACACACTTACACCATATTAACAATGTCCTGGAGAAATGAGGGCGCATCAGAGTTGGGAGAAAACTAAAGCAGAGTAAAACCCTGAGGCCAGAAAACAAAACGCCAGCACAGAAAAACCAGGCTCAGTGTTGAGGATCGACTTTTGTCTCATAGAAACAGCTTCAGGAAAATGCCACCTTTCGTTTGTGCCAGGTTTCACTTGCCTCCACCAGCCAACTTGGCGTCCCCCCTGACAGAATGCCATTGGTTTCCAGTGCAATGTGTCTGGGAAATCTAATTGTTTCTCAAGAAGCACTTCCTAGCTGGTGGAGTTCTTTAGAGCTGCCATGCTCTGTGGCAATCAAAGTGTCTGAATAAATATGCAAAAGTGTGCTCAAGCCAGAAAGCCTTCCAAGCAACCAAGAGAGCTTTTTCCCCCCTTTCGGCACGGCTCGGAGTCACTCAAAGTCTGTTTTTGTCAACAGCAGTCAGGCACCAGAGCACAGGCACTGCACAGGAGGGTGCCACGTCTTACACTCCTGCGGGGTGCCAATCCCGCGGGGTGACACCGGGGACAGGAACGCAGGATGAGAGCAGCCAGGAAGCACACACGCACTCACACATATGCATAAACACACAATTCCAGCTGCTCTCGCTCACAGCTAATGGCAAATCCCCTCTCAGCACTGTATGTAGAAATGCCTGATAGCTGTAAATAACTTTTCTGCGTTTAATTCATGTATAATGAAACAGCAGTGAGCAAATGCCATTCAGTACTCAAAAGAAGAGGCTGCTCAAGCAAATGGATCTTCAAGCCTGCATGGCAGAGCCCTCTTGCTGTGCCACAGGCTAATGGATTTCAGTGGCAAAATATGAGTGTTGCACATTTAACTATTAGATTAGTTATGCAGCTTTAAAAGCAAAGCAGTTGTTCCCACGTCCAAGCAGGAAGGTCCTATACTCCTCAAGAGAAAATGCAAACTCTAAGCTCACTTTTGATTAGAAAAACAAGACCAGTGGTAACAACACAGTGATAGCTGCACCTTTTGGTTGCTCTTTCTTAAATGGACTTGAAATAGGAAGATACCATAGGTGTTAAGAAATTTCCTCAGCATCACAGAGAAAGCACTGCCCGGTGGCAGAGCATCAAACAGATGTGGATGTCCTCATGGAATCTTTTCTTGTCATCTCTGCTGTCTTCCTGGACAAATTTACCAGTCAGAGCAATGGTAGAGCATTACTTCAGCCCTTTCCCATGATTAACACATTCAGACTATACTGACAATCTCCTTTTCAAACTTTTTTTTTTAAATAATCAAAATCTTACTGTTTAAAAGAAAGAACCCCAAAAATCCATAGTTTGCAGAAGAATGTATCCGTATTTGTTATATGTTAATGCTTTACCACGGCAATTAAAAGACTGGAAACCAAACCCAAGTGACAGGTATGTCTTTCAAGATCACTGATCTTTTAACTAGGGGGAAAAAATCCCAGCTTTAATTGCACAAAGCTGCATATCATACATCCCTCTCTTGAGATTTCATTATAGGCCTGGAACCAGAGAATTGCATTGCCAGCTCTTGCCTGCTCTTCCAGCTATTTCTGGTTTTTAATAATTATTCATTAATTGCACACTATGATAAGATCCTTGCTGTTTTGAAACATTTTCCCTCTGGCCCCCATACTATTAAAGACCCTGATTGCCTGCCAACAGCGTAAAATTAAAAATCAAAGCACTACCTCTGAAAGGTTTAATATGTGCCACATTGAAAGAGTTTCTACAGCTTACAGCCATGTAATTGCATCACCGGCTAACTGCACAATCTCTCCCAGCGTTTGAAATGTTTCCCTTTGAAACACTAGCCAGCTGAGAGCAGAGGTTTTGTTTAACACCCTGATTTACTCTGTGTGCATGCCAGAGTGTTTTTATGTCTCCTGTGTCCTTCCCTGCTTCCTCTCTGCTTTGCCCGGGGCAGGTGGGAGGGAAAGGCGCAGCCACCCGGACATGAGGCACCTTGCTCCCACTGGGGAGAGGGATTAGGGAGGGAAACCGAGAGTCAGCAGTTCAAGGAGGAGATTAAAACCAAGATGAACTTCCTCTCTACCCACCCCTTAAAAGCAGGTGGGGTTTTGTGCCTTTTGAATCCCCCTCTTCTCCCCGCTACAGACCCATCTCTCTCTTCCCTGGTGCCGCTCCCAACAAACAGCAGCTGCGGACAGCTCCCCTCCTTCCCTGGGCTGCCCAGCCCGGCTGGACCCAGCCTGCTCAGCCCACAGTCACAGAAAGAACTTCCAACAGTCCTTTCCTTATGGATCTCCTCTCCAGAAGGGATGAAGCTCCCACATTTTGCCAGTGGCTATGTGAAGGAGCAGGTACCCGGTGCCGCTGGCTGGAGTAAACCCAGCAGCTCCGGTGACAGGCAGCAATGCACAGCCACGTCCTTCTGCTGATCCACTGAGATCTGAATGCTATTTCTTCATCTAAAAATCTCATTTCTAAATCTTATTGCCTCATCATAAAGGTCACGTGGATAAGGACAGGTTGCCAGAGACCAGCCTAGTGCACACATCCTTACTACTGAAGGAGCCTGGAGAAATTTGTGCAATTGAGTTGATCAAAGCTGGTTTAGACAAAAAAAAAAACCCGTGGAGATGTAGCTTGCATTGATCGAAGTGAAGTCATGATGTGCCAAAGGGGAATAAAGATGCCCTTCACACAGTTTGCCTTCTTTAATGATTTCAATATTAACAGTGCTCTTTACCAGAAAAAGGCAATTTTCTACCTTCATTTTTTTGGACCTTGTGATTATTACAAGTGCCAAAAACTGTTTAATGCTTATAAAAGCATACCTTAGAAAGATATTAGTCCTCTGCAAGACCTCAGATGAAGAGGCTTTGGATATTTTTATCTGTTTGTGCACCAATACACACTTCTAATTCAAAATCTTGGTCCTGCCTGCGTTGTAATCTGGTTGTCCTTCCAGTTCATCAGGTTTCACTTTCACAGTACTTCTAAAATCAGGCTCCTGCAGGCTCTGTGGAGCCTCCCTGGAAAGCTGGGTGGGTCTGCCCTGCTTACTCCCTAACCTAGAGGTTGGACTTCTTCTCCATTAATTCCATACTATCATTGCAATTGAAAACACGAACACTGTAGATAACATTAGATGCCTTAGTAAGACAAAGTAGCTTTAGGGAGCCAGAAGAGAAGCTGTTTGTTCTCCAAATTGCAATTTAGAGATTATATAATAAAAAGTGCACTTTGTTTTGCAGAGATTTTCTGTGTTCCAGACTGTTCCCTGAAGAGGAGGAATGCTGCTGGTGCCAAGGCATTTTTAATGCTGGTGCCTGAGTGTGGGGCAGGACAGGGCATGGGGGGAAGTTTGGAGGGGTAAATGTGGATTTAGGCTCAGAACATCAGGTACTGAGACCTTAAAGATCTAGGGCTGACTCCATCCTAAAGCTTGGGCCTTAGAGTCTAATTTAAAACAAAATTCATCCATCACAGTACTAATTTTTTTACTGGAATTGTACAGATTGGTGTTTGAAAGAAGTTTCCAGACTAGGAATTTGAACTGCAGACACAAAGTGCACTTCCTCTCATATTTGTAAGAATTTCCATGTAAATTCGTGCTCCACAGGGCATGTTCATTTGAAATCCAGAGATCATGAATAGAGATGAACAGTACCATGTTAAGGACAAAATCACTAAATGGTAAGTCCTCCAATATATATAAAATAACAAAGTGCTTTCATCCAGGATCAGTCTCTGTTCCCAGAGGAAAGCCTGTGTGTGGTGGTAGAGCAAAGGACAGGCTCCGTGCCAGGCACTGCATTGCACCGGGACATCCCCACTGCATCCTGTCACTGCCCCATGGGTGAAGGGCCATCTCTGCAAGGGTGAGAGGTGAGGATCTAGGGCCCCGGGAGCCTACAGAGCTGGCCACCAGTTCTGGGAGTTCTCCAGCTTCTGCCCCATGCCCAAAACGCCCTGCATGCCCACTGCCGAGGTCCACGCTGCCCTGGGTGCATGAGACAGTCCCTGCTGCCCCAACTCCCCACGTGCAGACAGGGGGAATTTGCATTTCTTCCCTTCTGAACCCCTCTCTGATTTAGTGCCTCTCCTTTCTGGACCCACCTGGTATTGTTTAGACGTGGTTCCTCTCCTGGTTTGGCTCCGCACAAGTAATGCCAGACGGAACCCGGTGTGTGCCAACCCGCTTTGCACCTCCCCACCTTCTCCTGCACCCCAGTGCGAGCCTGCAGCTGCCCCTTCTCCCCAAATTCCTGGTGTTTGCACCACAATCTCCCTGTGCACAACGGAGGTGACAAAACCCCACACTCATGAGATGGTGCAGACATAAAATCCATTATGCACGGACTGTCAGGCACGGAGATATTATTTTCTGTCTGAAAGGCCAGCACACTGACTTTTATCCTGCCTGTGCAGATGAGAGGCACTGAGGGGAGACAGCTGCCTGTTTCTGGGCCTGGGGCAGCGAGGAGCAAGGCCACAGAGGTGCTCTGAGTGCTCTTCAGGGGAGAAAAGCCCTTGTGGAGCTGCGGGAACACAGGCTGGCAGACAGGGAGCAGAGCAGGGGCTCCAAGACCACGAGAGGATGCGCTGCCCTACAGTGGGATGATTTTAGCAGTTACAGCCACGATGCTCAGGCAGCCACCACGCAGCAACCTGCTGCACCAATTTTATACAGCCACTCCGTGTTGCCACCAATCAGCTCATTAAGGAAAATGCTGATTAGGAAGGTGATGAACATGATCTACAAGTTTGATATTCCAGATGTTAAAATGTTCTCCTAAGCAGCCTACACAGGGGTTTTTTTTCCTTTCTCTGTTTTTTCTTTTCTTCTCTTCTTTTTAATTTTTTTTTTTTTTTTCTTAAATACAGAAAGATTAGACTGTTCACGTGCTGGGTTTGGTACACACTGAACAGGTTATACACACCTGGAAACACTGCATCTGCCTTGTCCCACAGCTCATGTGTTAAATCCTCTGACACTTTACTTAGCAGCAAGGAACAAAAGCCTGACCCCATAGCAAGGTATTTGAGCTGAATTATATTCCCTTTTTTCTCTTGATCCCAGCATCTTATATAAATTAATGGCTGGAATAAAAACCTGCAATGAAAGCAGAGGGAAAGTGCTCAAAGTAACACTGAAGTTGCTGTGGGCACTAAGTAACAGATCTGACCCTCAGCTCACACCTGATGTATTCTGTCATGTCAAAGGCAGCCCATCCCTCCAGTATCTTCTCCTAGTGGCACCATCCTCGTTCCCCTGGTTCTGCATTTGGGATATGATAATCATTAACTCAGGGGCAGTGCTGGAGCCGAAGGTGCCACCCTTATCTCTGCAAAGCAAGCCCCTTGCGCTGCGCAGGGAAGGAGGCTTTATTCCGAGCTGTAATGCCAACTTCTCTTTGCGGCAATCCGGCATCGCTCGCACAGACAAGTAGGAGATACAATAACAAAGCCGAGGAGAGAAAACAGAGTTCCCAGCAGGATTCACAGGGCAGGTTAAACTTTAAAAGGCACATTTGTACCTGCAGGACAGGCTTAAGAAGTACCCAGGAATCCTGCACTTCCCACAAGAAGAGTAATTGCTTTCTGGGGCTATTTTAAACTAAGAACATCGTCCTTTCTTACACTCTCCTGCACTGGAGTGCCTTTTTTCTTCCCCTTTGCAAAAATCAAGTGGAAAATCTCTCACTTTCCAGTGTTGTAATGCTGCAAAGGCCTCTCCTGTCTCTCTTAGCTAGTAGCATCAGAAAGATTGCATCTTTTTATTATTATTCTTTTTCAAGTCCACCTAGGAAAGGACAAAGACTTGGGTTCTAAAGCCTGGACTCCGCCATGCATTGCCCCGGATGGACATGCTGGGAGCAGACAGTGCCTTGGGCTGCCCTGCCTGTTTGCATCCCAGCACCAGTGCACAGAGGAGCCTGTATGAGAGCTGCTTATCATTGCTGGCCACGTTACATGGGCTGGTTACACCCCAAAGTGCTGAGCCTGAAGAGAAGAATCCCTCCCAAGACCTGCTTGTGTCTCTGCCAGCTCGTGCCTCCATGCTCACAGCCCTGCAATATCCAACCCACCAAGGAGAAGGTGTCACGAGGGGACACCCCAGCCAAGCACGAGCTTGGAAAGATCCGATTCCAACACCTGCAATAATCCTGTATTATTTGTCACTGGAGACACCCAATGATCTGCATTCAATCCACAAACCATTAAACTGTCCGGTTTCTCGTGCAGAAAGGTTCTGGGGGGTTGTAGTTGCCCTACAAATAATCTCATTCATGAAGAGGTTAAGGTAGTCTAGTTCCAGCTGCAGGTTTCTGGGTTGCAATAATGGCAAGTCCTACCCTCAGAACTTGCAACTGAAGCTAATGGAATGGCTCATTTGTTAAAATATGTTAAATATCCTTTTTTGCAATATTATTGCATACGATGATGATACAGATGTAAGTGAGGAAAGACTACACTGTATTTTTCCTTTACTAGTCACATGGGAACAATATACTTAATCACCTGAATAAAACCTGGATTGCATGCTGCCCAAACAATGATCTGTACAAGCCCTTCTGCTGTGCTGAAAAATTCCTTACAACTTAAAAATATAGAACTTCATCAAAAAATATGTTTCTGGCTCATGCAAATATTTCTGTTCAATTCTATAATCCAAGGAATTATATTGCTCTCTGGTCACACCTCTGGTTAGCGCCAATGTAATTTCGATGAACCCAGAAAAAATACCAACAGTTGTAACGTCACAGGTAATAGCATCTTTTCTTTTCTTTTTTTTTTTAATATGCTTGGAAATTAACTTGAAAGATGTCACTATCTTAGCAGAAACCATCTAATGGGATGTGTACGCTCAGGGAACCAAGCAGCACAGTTATAATTAAAGTTTCATTATCATTTCCATTAGAAAGTAGTTTCCAAGGGATTTGATTCAACAGTAAATTCTGCTCCGTGATGATGCTTTGGATGCAGGGTCCCTGGACGCGTCAGAAGCAGCAGGTAATTCCTGACACTCCATGAGGGTCACACTGGTGTTATTGGCACAGCTGTGGGTGTAGGGTGGGGCAGGGAATCCAGCCCAGCCCACCTTTGCCACCCCAACCCCTGGACAGGTCCTCTCGACGGCAAAGGTCAGCACACACAATGCACACCCTGGTGACATGAATATTCCCACTGCTCCAGGGGCACAGGAAGGGGTTCTGGCCCTTGCTTTAACTTGGCAAATACGGAGCACAGAAAGGAAAATTAAAAACATCACCTGTTTGTAAGAGAGGGCTCCCACCTGTGTGGTGCACACAAACCGGGCTTGCAGCTGTGGCACGAGGCGAGCTGTCCATGCAAGACTGATGAGGAAGATCAGAGCACTTTACTTGGTAAAGTAAATAGGAAAGCCCCCATGATTTTCATTAAACAAACTCATTCACCCAGTGCCAGTAGAAGCGTACCCATGTCACTGGGGAATTTGCTGCTGGCTCAGTCGGGGTTGCCTCTGGCCAAGCCCTCTCCTGACAGCTCATAAGTAAAGTGATGCTCAGACCGGAGTGAATTTATTAGAAGGAAGGAGCTGAGGCTTTCCACACCCCTCTCACTCCCATCCTCCTCACATACTGCAGAGAACCTTGTATTTTGTCACCACAACCTCAAGGGCATCTTTCAGTTACCGCAATAAAAGGCTGTGGGTACAAAGTAACGCTGTGATATCAACGCAGAACAACGATACATTCAAATGTGAAATAGAAAGATATGGAGGGGGAAAACATTGCCCGGTGCTGGGCCAAACACTTTTCAAGTCTACAATCCTGGAGTCACTCAGCTGTGCTGTGCATCATCTTGGTGTGCAAAGCCTCAGCGGGTGAGCAGAAAGCAGCATTTGCAATGGAGATTGGCATTCCAGATAAAAGATCTGAAAACACACTTTTGAGGGGTGAATTGCTTATTAGCTCAAATAAAATTAGCTGAAAGCTTTATCAGATTAAAAAAATAATTGAAAATGTATCAGTATTTAACAGAGACCATGAGCAGGAAAACAACCCCACCGTAAATAGCATGAAAAATTCACAAGTTCAAGCACACTCTGAAGGCCAGAAGTGAAGATTTATCCCATGTGAATAAGAGGAGCCAGGTGGTAATACTGCAATCGGGCAAAGAGAGTGAAAACCTATTTTAGCTTTAAGCAGTTCATGTAAAATTAATATATTACTTACTTATGAGTGGAGAGGTGCCCACTGCACAGTATGTGAGCTCTGATGAGTGTCCAGAGGCACTGAGACCACCTTTCACACCAGAATTTAGTTACTTTACAAAGAATCATATACAAAACCCTTTTATTAAAAGTCAACACACCTTTTTAAACTATTCAGCGTGGTTAGTCCTGTCCCCTTCACAAGCATTTACTGTGGGCAGAGCCATCCCGTGGTGTCCAAAGGCACAGTTTGCTAATGCCACATTGAAGTGATTTTAGTGAGTGGGAAACAGGAGCAGAAAACTCTTCTGACACCAGGCATCAGCCAGTGGTCCACGTGTAGACCTCCTAAAGCCACTGGAAAAGGACACAAGCAAAGCAGCCTAGTAGGTGAAAATTAAAACAAAACTATCACCTCAGGTCCCAGTTTCACCTTTCATGGTGGAAACGCAGAAATTCACAGCAAGCTGGATTCAAATGGGCCAACACACACCCACAAACCTGGAAAGCCTCCAGCACTGCTGAAATATGAACAGGCTGCTTTTCCTGCTGACTTTGGCCATTTCTTTCAGTGCAGCAAATGCACAAAATGCTTTCCACATCTACACCTGTGCAGCCACTCAGGTGTGTTTTGGTGTGGAGCAGCCTGGCTCATTCTCCCCCTGACTGAGGAGAAGTTGCCAATTTTTCTGAGTCCTCGCAGGATTTCCAGCACAACCCCAAGGTGCGGTGGCACCTCCTTTGTGCCACCACCGGCGTGCACAGAGAGCACATGGGAAACCGAGTCCAGGCCAGCCGGGGCTATTGATGGTGCCAGGCTGGCAGGTCAGAGGGGGCAGACTCGGTTCAACTCGCTGAAACATCAGTTTGCTTTCCTTGTCAGTGGAGCACTTTACAATAGATCTTCCTGAATAATTCACTGAATGGGTCTTCATGTGTGCATAGTAGTGTTTGATTTTCCAACTTACTGCGCTAATCTATAAATACGGACTATAATAAACATTCCGAGCTGATAGCTTTATTTTATGTTGCACTGGTATTTCTTCTTTTTTTTTTTTTTTCTTTTAAGTGTAGCAAGAGACGGCGCAGATATTTTACTGTCTCCCTCCCCGAGCAGCACCAAATGCTCCGGCATTAGCGTTATTAACATCTGCCTCAGCCCCGGCTGCTCCGCTCCCGCAGCTGCTCCCCGGGAGAGGCTGCGGCAGTGAATCAGATAGCGCTAATGAGCGCGTTAATGAACTTCCCGCAGTTGAGCGCCGAGCTCCGAGAGGGGCATTAAAAGCATATCCTGTAGTCTTGAAAACCGAAATGGTTTGTGGCAGTTGGGTTTATTTATTTGTTTGTTTGTTTGTTTATTTATACGCTCGCCATTCATTGCAAAATCCCCTCTCGGGATTCGTTCTGCAAGAGGAACGCACATGACAGAGAAATGCCATGTTGCCATCCAGCCTGAATTTAAAAGTGGAGAATTAAGGTTAATTAGGGAGCATATTCCAGCTGGACTTTTGCCAGCTCCGCTCTGCCCTGTAGAGGGCTGCCAAACCCTTACTTGCCTTTCATTACCTACATTCCTGCTCACTCTTCCCACTATTTTGTCCTCAATAAATTGTTTCTTTCACTTTTATTACTTTAATAATATAGTTTGTTAATACTGCAGAAGATATTGTTTCTGCAGTTTAATTAAATCTACATTCCATAAGTCAATTGCTGTTACTTTCTATAAAGTTTTCTCCTACACATCAAAATATTTAAAAATAAAAATAAGAGAGGGCCCAGGAGAAAGTTATTTAAAAAAAAAAAAAGCCCTCCAATCGGACCAGGAATTGTTTCCATGGCAGTCTGCAACTGCATATGGGAAATTTAAAAAGTAGTCCCTGAGATACTACTGCTGGGAGCCTCATATGTGTCTTTATAAAAGAGAACATAACAAGAGGTATAAAAAAATTAAGATAGTGTAAATAAAGACAGCAGTTGGCATTGTTATGGAAAAAAACCCTGCAATCTTCCAGCCATGCAGCCATTAGGTTAATAATGACAGTTTCATTCATTTTCTGCACGTACCCACAGTTCTTACCACTGCTCAAGTGACTGCTTTGCACAGGTTTTTCTCTGCTCCCTCCCCTGTAAACAAAACGATCACAAGGTAATTTGGCAACATTTTTGCTGCACTTCTGTTTAATTATATGGCAACCGTGCTGGGTTCTGTGGCAAAGGAGACCTAAGTACTCTGCAGCCCTTCCAAGCAATCATGCCAGCACAGAAAAATAGGGTCAGAAGGAAAAATGCTAAGAAAATCTTTTATTTCCTGTTGATTTCCTGGGACAGACTGATTTGCACGCAAACTTCTGGGTTTCTGTGAATGCCTTCCTCTAAAAAATAGCTTTGAGAAGAAAATGATGCTTCCAAAGACGTAAGATTTGGCCTAAAACTCACTTGCAGTCTCTGGCCAGTCTTGGTCTCTTGTTGTCCCACCTTTGATGGAGTTTTCCACCCATCAGGTTTGGGGACTTCAGCATCAGGAAGCTACAGCTCAGCCAGCAATCCTGCCCCAGCCCTGCCAGCCCAGGGTGCCTGCCCACCCGTTTGCCCTGTTTATCTAGGAATGCTGGCAGGACTTTGCACAGACACTGGAGCACTCCCTCTCCTTACTGCGTGCACTCATTCGCTGTGCATCCCTGCAGGGCACAAGCCTGACAGCTGCTGTGGGAGTGGAGCACAGGGTTTAGCACACAAAAGTTTCGCTGAAGCCCAGCACACTCCAGCTCCCCACCATCGTTACACTTGCCAAACACAACAGGGATCTCAGGGTACCGATGTGGGAGAGATAACCTAAGGCAAGTCAAGGCATGGGAGTGTGAAGGGCTGCAAGCACAACGTGCCATTGCTAAAGGCCTCATCATGTCACCACGGAATGGTGACAAATATACCTCCTGTCATTGCAGGGGCATTTCTCTTGTTTTCACATTACAGCTTTGAGAGGAGCAGCCTGCCTGCTCGCATGCAGCTGCTATTTGGTCTGGCAGCACTCTGTGATCTTTGCCTCCCTGTTAATACATCCGCGGGCTTTGATGTTTGACTGCAGTGTTCGCAGTAGAGCAATGGCTGGGAGCTTCAGCAACCACACTATTTTCCTCTTCTCCACTTTTCTAGATCCCATTGCATGAAAAGAAAATCTCCATAGGGCATAAACAGCCCACCAAGCTTGCTGCAGGCACCCTGGCACGAGTGAGCTGAAGATAAACTACAGGAGCTGGTGTCAACAAATCCAGATGTCGAAAGCATTTGTTCTGCAGTTCTGTTTTGAAGTTCTGTCCACAGCCCTTCTATCTGCACCATATTATTTTTGCTGATGATGGAAAAGAGCTTTTTGGTGGCAGGGTGTATTTTCAGGTTAGCACACTCCTTTTGGATTCTGTGTCCTACCAAGCGTGAGGCTGTTGCTTATCTGAAGCATGCAAAATTGCAAAATTAATATTTTCAATCCTACAGAGTTTTGCTAAATGGAAAATACTCCCCACCCCTAATTAGGTCAGCCTCTTGGATTTTTGTCCTGCTTCATTTAATCACCAGAACAATTAATTCCTCACTCTCCTTCCTGTAGGACCGCATAGATTGGTGCCTAGATTGGTGTTTGGTCCCCCCTCTGCTGCCAGCACAAATTTAGCTGCCATTTCCATGCTGACAGCTCAGATCTGCCTCTCCAATACCGACCTGTCTCGGTAAGTCCCAGTGAGAGGCTCAGCCTGTCTCCCTGATCCCTACCTGGATATCCAGCTGTCAGCTTGTGAGCAGTTTGGATGGAGCAAAAATTGAAGTCTCCCTCTCACCACCACTTCTTTTCCTGATCTTTTCCAAACCTGCTGCCTCACTGCCCATCTCCCTGGCCCGTAGCTCAGCCTCCTGTCCTGCCTGCAGCAGGGCTCGTCAGCCTGGGCTTCACCCTCACTGATTGCTTGTGACTGACCTGAGCTCTCATTATGCAGCACACACTGTGCTCGTTTCTTCTTCAGCCTCAGCAAACGTTGCTCTGCTGTGTCTGCATCCATTCCAAGAGCTCAACAGACCTTTTTTCCAGGGTGCTGAGACAAACAACTTGCCCCTCTCCCCTCTGCTTCTTCCTTCCACCAGGTAAGAGAAGGGATGCCAAGCTGGCACGTAGTTTGCAGTCTGTTCCTACTCAATGCTGACTCCTCAGTAGCAAATGAGACCTTGGAGCCCACATGTCCTCTGCCCAAAGCATTAGGCTTCCTTATACTCTTCTCAGCTTTAATTAGCTATTCCTGCTCTGTCCCAGGCATCTCCTCACACTTAGCATCTGCAAAACCGAACTCGGCTTACTCCAGAAATCTTTCAAATCCCTACAGAAATTCCTGCAGTATTCGGTTGCTTACATTCCTTTTTAAATTCATCATTATACCTACACCGTGGCACCTGGTTATACATCCAGGGCTGCTGTGAGTTTCAGTGCTGCACATTTGTAATACTGCCACTTTTTACCATTGAAATGAAAACAGAATTCACATACTTCAAGGAAGTGGGGTTTAACTAGAGCAACAGCAACCCAAAGGACAGTGCCTCCAAGGACAGATGCTTTACAGCATTTGCTGACCATCCTCGAGCATTCGTTTCCAGGGGCCTGTGCCCAAGTGCAGTCCTAGCCCCTTTCTGCTCATTCTCCCTCTGAAAATCAAAAGCCCAGTACACTTTTCCAGGATGGACTCCTTACTTGGGAATCTACAGATGTGGAGTAGAGCAGAGCTGTGGTCCCAGTGGCCCCTCTCCCTACCCCCTCCTGCAGCAACACCTCTCCCCATAGCACCCTCAAAGGAGTGGTTTGAAACCCTCTCTCTCCCTTTTCCTAACAAGCCTCTGCCAGGGGACAGGGAAAATTCATTGCAGCAGGAGACTTCTCCATGGTAGATTAGTTCAACATCGTGTTTTTCAGAAATAACTTCTTGTGTCAAAATCCCTCAGCTGGGCTCTTACACAAGCTCAGTTTACTGTTGCTGGAGTGTCAGGCTGCAAAGGGCCCAGAGTAGATACTGAAGGACTCAAGTGTGGTATCAGCATCACCAAACAGAAATGTTCAAACATATCAATTTGGTCTGGCAGGTAATGAAATGAGATGTGCCTACATTAAAAGGTATGTTTATGGTTTGAGAGATTACTTTCCAGTTTGAGCCTTAAGTATGCATCAGGCTGAACTTCCTTTCTTCTGCTGGAAAAATGGAGACTTAAAAAAAAAAAAAAGCATTTGCATATCATGCTCAACAAACTAAATTTTATGAAGTCATTCATACAGTTCAGAGAATAAGAGCATCAGATGGAAATGCACTCCAAATGTCAAGTCCTGCAAAACACCGTTTAATTTGGGTTTTCCCTCCTAGCACTTCCCTGTGGCTAGAAGGAAAACACACTCCAGCATCAAAAAATGATAATTCGGTTAAAGGGACTAGAACACATGGAAATCTGGGGCTAATCCCCCGTCATTGCAGGAGACTTACTGATTCAATGTACTTTGACAGTAGATTACTGTTTCCTTCCTGCTAATGGAAGCGCTAATTCAGAGTGCTCTGAGCGAGCCTCTGCTGCCAACACAGCCCCAGCCCAGCACCCTCCACACCTGAGCAGAGCAGTTGCGCTCTGTGTGCTGCAGAGGCAATTGGCAGACGTGTCACAAACCTGATGTATCACAGCTCTGTCAAAATTTGAGGCAATTATCAACTGGAGACGCAAAATAGATCTGACTGGTAGGAACGTGATCGCTGCACTTTCACCCCTGGCAGCACGAGCAGCTCTCTGCCACGCCGTGCTTCCCGCCACACCGGGGTGCAAAGCAGAATTCAATGATCAAATGCAAAAAACTTCGTTACGCACAACAGTCAACAAGATGCACAGAATCCTTTAAAACCTACATAAATAAATTGTATTTTATGACTGCAAGTCCTCCGTGCAGAGGATATTTTCTGAACCTGTGTGAGGTTCTATTTAGATTTCTTTCTTCTCTCACATTCTTTGATCTGCTTATTACACCTTTTTTAAAATAAAAATGAGGTTTGGGATCAGTATTAGACTCTGCTGACAGTCACAAACAGAGCACTGTGTTCAATGCAAAACAAATTACTCCCTCAGACTAGTTGTTCATAATGTTTACACAGTAATCATTGCTTGAATTTCAGCATTATGGTATATTCATCATAGCCTGACTTAAATTCTGAGACCTCTTACCCTAGGAAGAACCAGGTGGTTGGTTTGCTTTTTGGCATTTCAGAAAGCAGACTCGGAGTACGGAATTTGTTTTCTGTTATTTAGCAATTGTTGGGGAGTCTGAGAGATGATGAATGAAGGGAAAAGAATAGCTTTCTGCAAGGTGTCAGTTTTCTCCCTGTCAGGAATGGAGGTCTTTCCTCTCCTCACTGTACCACTGGCAGATGCCAATCACATTCAATCAGTCTCACAGGATTCATTTCAAAACTCACATTCCCAAGCACAAAACTAGAGAGAGGGGTCTGGGGCTTTTTTTAGCAGCCAACTCCTTTTTTCCATTGCAACTGTCAATCAGCCGATCAGAAGGGAGGGACCCAAGAGTGATGGCTCCAGATGCTCAAAGGAAAACCAGTGAAACAATTTCTAAGTAAGAAATTCCTCTCTCTATTGCTTGAAGTGTCTACCGCTATGGGAAGTAGAAGAGTAATGATTAGTGTCTGGTCTTTTTGTGGACAAGGCTGTGCTAACACCTAGAGTATGTGATGGCAGCTTGCTGTCCTTAATCATACAGTAACCTTGAATATTATATATCCTCTAACACTTCCAGTCCTAAGCAGCCAATATTTTTCGGAAGCACAGGTTTCAGAAATTAAATTAGTAATGGAGTGTGGAGAGATACGGCCAATATCCTCTGAGCGACTAAAGCCGTTTAGCATCCGGGTTTCAGTTCAAAGTAGGTTAAATAAAAAGGTACCCAGCACTATCCTCATCCCTGTGCATTTACAGTCTGGTACGCTTTTTGAAAAGCAGCATTGCATCACAGGAATACAGCATTTCTCTGTGCTCAGTGCATGTCGGCAATTCAGAGGGAATTACTAAATATAACGTGTAGGAACACAGCACTGAAGGGATGTATAGGTCAAGGAGCCCAGTCCCTTGATATTAGAGACAACCACATCACACAGACACATTAATAAACTGATTAAGATCCATCTGCAAAGTAGGTAGGGTTTTGCCCCCAAAATCCCAGTGAAAGCCTTTTCCAGAACCTCACCTTTTTACTGATTAGAAAGCTGCTTCTAATTTCCATCTCAAATTTATTCATGGCCAGTTTATTACCAATTTGTTCTTGTGCCAGCACTGTCCTCTAGCTGAACTAGCTCCTTTCCCTTCTCTCCATGGTGTTTACTTCTCCGATGTATTTATAGACTGCAATTCACATCCCCTCTCCACTTTCATTATGCTGGGATAAATATGGAGGCAATCCTGATACTCTGATGTAACTGAACCTCACCATCCGTGTGTTCCACCCTGACATCATTTTCCATCATTCCCTTTTTTGAATGCCCCCAAAGTCGCCACCATACTCCAGAGAAAACCCCACTGCTACAAAAAGTGACCATTTTCCCAGTTTCTTGGGAACACTCATCTTGGATCACATTTGCCTCATCACTCAGAAGCCTGAAGGAAACCCCTGAGGCCGTAGGCAGCTCAGCTGCAGTTCTGCCCTCTAAAAGTCATGGGTTTCTGGCAGAAATACTTGTCTTGGACCCCTTTATTTTCTCAGTTTGAGAATCAAGTGATCAATTTAAAGTCCAAAATTTTAATTCCCAAAGATCACAGTTGGCAGACTTTTATCCAAAAAGACCTGGGAGAGCTGAAAGTGAAGGCCTCTCAAGCCTTTAACACTCGACGCTGGTGCCACACAAAGGCACCAGCTGCTTTGCTGGAGCTGCAAAGCCCCTCCAAGCTCCAGGTGCCCAACCCTGGTGTGGCGAGAGCCCACAGGACCTCACAGGCATGGGAGCACATGGGGCTCCATGGGTTTACCTTGGCTCCCCAGTTTGAAATGACTTGGGCTCATATCCATGGACTCAGTTCTTTCAGCATCCAGGATGGGGCTCTTATTTTTCTCCAAAATCCTCTAAGGTGGATCCCAAAGAACATCTAAACCCCGGTGCCTCAAAAACCATAGTGCCAGATTTTTCCAGTTTTCACGGAGGAGAACTTGGAAAAACCTAGAACTTCAGTGAGACTTGGAAAAATCTGGCGCTGTATTTTGTGAGGCATTTCTCTTCTGCACAGTGGTGCAGTGGTTCTAGGACTGGCTGGGATACAAAATTCCCTCATTTAATTGTGGGGTTTCCAGCTCACAGCACTGCCATGGGGAAACCAAACTCACGTACGCAGCTCTCCCAAGCTGACAAGTTTCCACACAAACCATGCCTCGGGCAGGTGAGATTCAGCAGGGCAGGAGAGCTGCAGGGAGGAGGAGGATGGGCTTAGCCCTGTGGCTCAAGCCTTACCAGGATTCAATCACAGCTTGTGGCTGATGCTTCTATATTATTAGATAAAAAAGGATGTTGATTGTTATCAGACATCAAAGGATGCAGCACAAATCATCCCATCAAAGCATCCAATCTGAGCGTTACCATCTGCACTGCTTGCAAATCAAACAGGCTGCTCTCAGCTGTGTCATGACTACCACCTGTACTCATTTCTCTCCCATCTTCACGTGATGGTGCCCATAGGTCAGAGCTCAGATTCCTGTCATTCTGCACATGTTTTTTACTCAATGGAGAAGTACTGTAAAACTTCAGGAAGTCCACCTAATTTCTCTCTTACTATTCATTTCTCTGCTGGGAAAAAGGAAAAAAAAAAAGGAAAAAGAAAGGAGGAAACTGCCTTTCTGGTCTTTACAGATCCTCGACAAAACCCTTTGTGTCCTGCCACTTTCCATTTTCTCTAAACCTTTAATATTTATAGCCTCTACCGTTGCAATCTTTTACAAAAATAAAGCAAAGCTCAAGTCAAATGAAGTCAGTGACCAAGACAAAAGGGTCATGCACAGTTTAAATGGACTCTTAGACTCCTTCCAGTACTTGTAACTGAAGAGGCTTTCAGTGGCCTTAGGACAAATTTATGCCATAACCTCCAGGCCAACAGATAAACAGGAGAAAAATGAGCTGAAAGATTTAATGGGTTTGGGACACATCCTCACACACTGGGAAATAGTTGCTATCCTGCACTTAAGGGGGCTGCAGCCTCTCGTGGAGGCCGTGGAGGTGAAAGATTAGACACTGGAAATTGGTGCAGTGACAGCAGAGCCAGCTACTCCTGTGGAGATTTCCTCAACTCCCTCTGACTCCGGTTATTAGTAATGCAGCACCATAAATGTGAAGGGCACCAGAGCTCACCTGCACATGAATGCTGCAATTCATAGGTGACACCTTTAAAATCACCACTCTCTGAAATATTATCTGTTATCAACACATTAGTTGTCTGAGCTGGTTTGGGTTTGGTTTTCTTTTTATTTTTCCCCTTTTCTCAGAGGTATTTCAGATTCATAACTGAGTAAGCAACAAAATAAGTTGCTTAGAGTATAATAATAAAAATCACATTAAATAAAAAACACACTGAACAGGTCCACATTCTCTGAAAATAACCTGGGCCCCACTGGGACCAGAACTCCAGAGGATTCTCTATCTGAGGTTTGTTTTCTTCTCTCTTGACCTTGGAAAAAGCATGCATTAAATGTAAGTTTTTATAGAACTATATGTATAGTTTTAAACAAAACTTTCTCCAGGAAAAGATTGTCCAGCCACAGGGGAAATTTCTGATGGAGCCAGAGAGACTCAACCTTAAAATAGCTAATAATGCAGAAGTTCAGACTAGGTCACAGCCCTGGCTCTGCTGTTTATCTTCAACAATACCCCCATCATCAAATTATTCATAGAGGAGGTTTCTTTTGGGGGAGTAAGGGTGGGGGGAAATGTGGAGAGAGCTCATCCTAGTGCAGAAGAGGAGAAAAGCACAGATATTTTGAAATGGAAGGTGGAAGGGAAAAGGTATTTAATCTAGCTACACCTCTTGCTGCTGCTTACTTTAGAACTGAGTTCAGTTTCTAAGCCTCAATCAAAGCACCCTGAAAAGAAACGTTCACTTAAAAACGTGTGTAATTTGGTCTTGCCTGTCCCAAATCAATGTCTGTCACGGAGTAGTACTGACAATCAAACATACCATAATGTCACATGTTGTACCAGAGCTGTCTGCTGAAGTCTCTATGTTCACTTTCTTCTCAAGCACAGACACCACTGCTGCATATTAATAACTCCAAATATATAAAATTCTCTTTTCTTTTGAATAAATTACATTTCAAGCCTTGCTTTTCTACTCCCCTCAATTTACTTCCTCTAGATAAAGATGAGACAACTACAACTTCTAATTCATTTCCCTTCCTACTTTGAATAAAAGCATGCAGAAGTAAAATTGCAGCCTTAAAAATTTGCTCTAAGAAGTTCAGGACAGCGGGAATCTTGTGACCACAGTAGCTGACCCTGCGTACAGTCGGTGACACTTCACAGTGCCTTCAGGAAATGCTACCTGTGAAGGAGGCGAAACAGCAAAATTTCAGGGAAAACATTAAAATATTCACCTTGCAGCTATTAACATCAAAGGCGTTTCAGTGTCAGAGCCTGGTGTTTCTCAATAATGAGGAAAAAAATAGGAAAATATTCCTGTTGGGAGATGGGCACCAGCAGCAGCCATTTGAGGCAATGTGCCAGCTGGACTGAATTCAAGTCTCAGCAATGTACTCAAAAGGAAAGTAAGGTTTTAAAAGTGATGGGGGTTTTTAGCACTTCTATGCATTAGGAAAAAAAAACCGAACAACAATACAAGTGGAAAGGCAACTGAGGTTTCATTGTCTACTTCCTTACAGCTATCTCCACTAAGCAGAGCCCATCACCCTCTGAAACCACTCCACATCTCTTAATGGACTGGAGGAACCTTCTTCTAGATTTGTACAAATCAACAGAGATTAGGGATTTGGTACATTCCAGCACTGTCCCCTAAGAACATGTTTTCCAAAACCTCTAATATGCATCTCTAGATAAAACAACTCCCGTCTACATGTCCCTCACCCACCAGGATGCGGGAATAGAAACTGGAACATCCTTCCATCAGGTCCAAAAGAAAGCCACACTGAAGATTGTAATATCAATATTGAACTGTCTTCACAGATTGGCATGAAAATTCCAGAGAATGACCCCAGATTCTGGATGAGAACTTTGATACAGAGAGGCTACTCTTAGTCAAGAGAGATAATACCAGGTTTGGTGTTTGCACGCTAACACCTTTTGAAAGCAGTGCTTAAAATCAGTGCTTAGCATGCATAGGGAGGAATCTGCCTGGGAAAACTTCCAGTTGAGGTTTGGGGTTTTTTCTTCCTAACTAGAATGACTTTAAGTAACTTTGATGCTTCAACAATGCATTTTCTAAACAATTTGCTTGATCTAAATTGGCGGCATTATGTTACCAATGAACCCACTGATTCTGATGTAACTGATACAGTTTTCAGGCATTTAGCTTTGTTAAAGCCCAACTCCCTCCATGAAGCAATTAAGGCCATTTGTAAATCTGAAAAGCTAATTTAGAAATTATAAAATTAAGGCTAATGGACTCAATTATAATAAATGCATGGGTCAGCGATTGTAGCAATTTCTCAACCCTTTCTTTATGTCTAGGTTCAGCTTAATAACACACTCCATCTCACAGCGCTGATGGCGTGGCAGAATCTGATCTCCAGAGTGGCTGAGGGAGCTGGAGCCAGGCTGGGAGAGACTGGGTGGCTCCCTCTGCCTCTGGAGACCACCTGCAAACCTCACCCATGGAGGGTCCAAGGCCCCCAGCAGCACCCCACCCCAGCTGCAGACTGCTCCCTGTGGGTACCTCTGTACTGCAGATAATTCATTGCCCACCAGTGACAAATCATCTTGGGAGTGTGCAGCTTTCACGTGACTGACCCAGGGCGTGATGTGCCTGCTCTCATCTTGGGACTTGGAGGAAAAGCAGCAGCAATTCCCTCACCAAGTCCCTCCCCAAGTGCCCAGGCACATGGCTGGGGCTCTCTGGAGCACACACGGACCTCCTCTCCCTCCCTCCTGCTAATTTTAGTGCATGTCCACTGACATTGACTAGGGTTGGGTTTTTTTCATTCCTTCTCCTTCTCTTGCCTGGAGTTTCTCTGTAGTTCCAAAGACCTTGGTGATTTCATTCTCCTAAACACATCTGCTATTTCCCAGACTGAAGTCCTCAAAATCCTTTTTGCAATGTCACACTTGGTTACTGAGAGTGTTTTGAAGTGAATAGAGGGGTTTAGCTTCAGAGACTGAACAGCAGGAGATGATTAACACTTAGGGAGCAAAGCTGTTTATTGTGTTTTAAATAGTGCAGAAGAGTTTGGATTTCAAATTGGCTCTAATTAGTATAATGTACTTGTGCATGTGCACACCTGATCTCTGCTTCACAAGCACCGAGGTCCTTATCAGACTGCAGAACAAAAGCACCAAAATCTGCAGCACGAAAGAACGGCTGCTTTTTTCTTCTGCAAATACATGCTCAGGTGGTTTGCACGGGTGAGGAGAACACAGGCCCTGAGCTACCCTCAGCAGTTCTCAATACCCATCTTCAAAGGGAAATGCAGGCAGCAGGTTAAATCTCCAGTGGGTGCTGGCAGTAGCACAAAGCATCAATCGAGCTTGGCTCTTCCATCCTGCTCTTCACACTTGCACCTGAGGTGCTTTCCTCCCGGGCTTTTGAAGCACTATTTGCCTCTTGCTGCTCTTAGTAACAAGTGATGCAGAGAAAGAAAAGAAAATCTGGGGGCTTCAGTGTTCCACTCTTCCCCAGCTGTCTCCAGGAAAAGCATTTCAGGATGGAATTTGCTTGCAAAAGGTGACCCTGGCTGAGGAGACAGGCAGGTGAGTACGGCAGCTGGGACACCCGATGGTGACACTCAGTTCTTACCTCATTTCTGCCACTCAAGAGTGGATGCTCTGTCTGCAATTCACAGCTAAGGCTGCACACCAGGAATGTCCCCAGAGATGACCCCGGGCCAGCTCTGCCCTGCAGAGTGGCACAGCAACACCTTGGGCCGGGCAGGGGGCATGGCAGCCTGGGAGGCCTGATCCTGACCCTGCAATCCCAGCTGCTTCTGCAGGGCAAAAGGCAAATGTTCACACCTTCCTCATCATCGTGGGTACTCAGAATCCATCCACGGCCACGTGGAGGTGACTGAGGTACCCTTGATGTTAATCAACAGGCACTTGCTCCAGATGTTTTTCAGCAAATCTTTTCCTTATATTTTACAGAAGTTTCTGGAAGGAGATTCAGAAGCAAAACCCTTACCCACAACAGCTGCAGGGTGTTTGTTAGCAACAACATCTCTAACCTACTCTACCACAGCCATAATGAGAGGAATATTGCAATATCTCACTGACAATAATCCATGTAGCTTAAATGAGATCTGTCCGTAAGCAGCACACCATCAACTGTATCTATTAGCCCTACAGGTACCTGATAAGAAGCAAATTAAAATAGTGGAGATCAAAGAAATGGGAAATTATATTTAGCTGGCTCATATTAAATAAAGTTTTTTACTCAGGCTCACTGGAGACTGATGCTTAAATTGCTACAAATGGAACTGCCATAAAGACAAAAGAGATTATTAAATCTTTGTGCCAATCATACGGATATAGGACCAGAGCTCTGCATTTTGAAAGCATCTTTCAAGCCAGAGAGAGAGTGAGTGAAAGATATGAACTAAATCTAACATTAAGACTTGAAATACCTTTTGGTATCCATTCAAATCATCTGGAAATCTGTTTCAGAGATGCTGTCTAAAATGACAACAACCTTAAAATATACCTTTGAGAGGAGGAGGCAAAATCTACACAGTGCAATCTAAAAGTATGTACTGTGACATGACAAAGCAGTCATGCTTCTCTTTAAAAAAATAACAACAAAAAATGCATTGAAGGTGTTGAATAAAACCAGCAGCACCTAGATTTATGCAGAACTACCAGGGGTCACCCAGGTATAACTCTCATTTGAAATGTGAGCAGGTGGTGGGGACAGTTGTCCCAGCCTGGAGGTGTGGGTGTGCAAGGTCAGTCCCAGTGTCACAACCCTCACACACGGGAACAGCTGCACAGAGCCATCCTTTCCGTTTACTGGAGTAAAATATGACAGGTTAGACAGGCTTGTGTAATGCAGAATTGATGACCACAGGCTGAATAAATGTAAGAGACAAAAAGGCAAAGTTGGAATTCAGTGAGAAGTAACAACTGGCATGAGCTCATGGTTTTATACCTCTGAGTCCAAATACTGGGAGGAGGTAATGGAGTGAGAGAAAAATCACTGATTTTTTTAGAAGAAAACACTTTTTTTACTCAAAAACAGGGAAGGAAAAAATATTCTGAGTGTAGCTTGATGAATCCCTCCAAGCTTCTTGTATGCTACAGGAATAAAGTAGACATCACTGCCAGGACTTGACATATGTTAAATTTCCTCCTTTGACAGAGACCTGAAGAGTACAGAACATCTGCACAGCTTTGTAGTGATATTATCCTATACTCTTAATGGCTGCTAATTATCCTAATGATCCAGTCCTCTCTGTAGATTGGAGATGCACTGCGTGATTAAGGTATGGCTGAAAAAGCCATCCTAAATTGAAATTAAGAACCAAAAATAATGCAGCGTATCTCATTTCACCATTACCACTGCCCGGCACAATTATGAAGGCAGCTTTTAAACCTGAGCACCTTTACTGGGGAAATCTGGGCTCTGGACACTCATTCTGGTGGCCAAAGGGAAAAGATTTTGGAGGTGACTTCTCTTAAAAGAAAATAACTGCGTAAAATCCTGACTGAGCCTCTTCTGCCGTTCTGATGAAGCTGATACCTGGCACTCCAGAAGCCCCTTGGTCTCTTCTCCCCACCCTGCTGGAACACTCTCAGACTCTCATGGCTCAACATCTCCCCATGGTGGGAGCACACCCATATTTTTTGGAAACTAAAATCACGACACCACGCACAGTGCCCGCCTGACACGCAGCTTCTGGGATGGTGAGCACAGCAATTATTTATCCTATGGGCCCTAAATGATGTACAGAGCAGCACAGAGTGCGTCATGCAGTGCAGTACTAATCATAAATCAGACTAAAATAAATTAGTGCTATCTTTTCAACTGTATCAAATGTGTAGTTATTCCTTTCAGATACATCGTAGGTCTTTTATCCAGGGTAGCATCAAGGTTAAAATGATTAAGTAAGTAATTTCATTAGCAGTGATAAATGTTAACGATGATAGAGAGCGATTTTGGATGCATTTCATAGAATCACAGGATGGTTTGGGTTGGAAAGGACCTTAAAGTTCATCTTGTTCCAAGTCCCCTGCCACGGGCACCTTTCTCTAGACCAGGTTGCTCCAAGTCCCATCCAACCTGGCCTTAAAGCCGGGGATGGGGCATCCACAGCTTCTCTGGGCAACCTGTGCCAGTGCCTCATCACCTTCCCAGTGAAGAATTTCTCCCTCATATCTAATCTAAACCTGCCCTCTGTCACTTTGCACAGAAGCAGGCGATGTTGACCTGCTACCAAAAACTGCTGTTATGTGCCAGCATCAGATGCACCCACCACGACTTCAAGAAACGTCTCTCCAAGCCACAGTTCGACTCTCAGATTTTACATTAGAGATGCAGCACATTAACACAGCACAAAATTGGATCACTTTCCCAGACATGCAAATGCAGTCACTTGAGTTGAACACCGCAGCATTAAGGTGTTTCCCCAGGGATCGGGAGCAGGCGCTGAAGTGTGCATGGGCAGGGACATGCCGTGCTGTGCAACATCCATCGCATGCCCTCTGTGCCCTCGAATCCTGAACCCCGTCCTGCCTGGGATTTGTCTTTGCTCTTATAGGGTTTTTTTTCACCAGCTGCCACAAGCCTGGCATTTCCTTTCCTCTGCCAGCAGTGATCCTCCCCTCTTTCCTCCTCTGTCCTGGGTGCCTGTGGGGAGGAAAGGAGCAGGGCCAGGCATCAGGGCTTCCACTCAATGGCTGGCACAGAAAAGTGAGGTGAGGAAGAGAGAGAGAGCCTTCAACTCCTTTTCTTGTTGCCTGCCCGGTGAAAAGAGCTCTGAATTGTTTTGTGCCAGTAGGGGTCCCTGCCAAATTTTGTACCACCACCTGTTTGCACGGGAAAACAGACAGGGATTAGCCTAAACAGAGGAGGGAGGAAGTAATGTGTGCAGACACAAACAAGGAGATGCTAACATTCAGAAGGTTGTGGTCCTGAAGCCCGAGCATCCCTCCGGAGGAGGCAGTGCTGGCTGGGAGGGGCAGGGCACGGAACCAGGTCCTAACCCAGCAAAGCCCTTTCGAAGCAAGTAAGCCAGGAGCTGCTAAAAAGCTGCGTAGGGGATTTACGGTTAGGTTCATTTGCTTGTTATTTTTAGCCCTCCCGGAGTTAACATCCGCCAGTTCTTGTCTAAAGCAGGATCCGTACCAACAGTGAGTCCAAGTCCTGAAGCAAAGCAGCGGGGTCCGAGCTGTGGCCGGGCTGCCGAGGCCACGGCTGGCACTGCAGTGACAAATTCAGCCCGAGGGACAGGGCGAGGCTGGTACCCACAGGGCTTCCCCAAAAGCATGCAGGCACAACGGGGTGGCACGCATCGCTACATTTAAGGCACTTACAGGTTACTGTGCACCTGTTTGATACCGTGTGCTACAGAGCATAACAGCATTTAGCAGCTGCTGTAAACACTGTGGTAGAATTCTTTGAAACAAGTCCAATCCTTCTGAAAACTCACCATTTCCCATGGCTAACACTGCATTAGAAACACTAGGCTTGCATTATTCAAGATTCCCCACTGCATTTTGGTTCTTATACACGTTTATTTAGAAGGCAGAAAAGTGTGCTACTCTCTGCACCCATGTGTGACCAAAGTGCTTTAGCACTCCGACAGAATGTAAGAGTCTCCTAGCAATGCATGCTTAAAGGCTCAAAGCTGATTCAGGTTAAAAGCATTAGGGGAAGGAGAAAAAAATCAAACAAACCCCACCTAATGTGTGTACATGAAAACGCTGACTTCCAGAGCATTCAGAACTCAAAACCACGGAACCAATTTTCTCCAAAAACTTGGAACTCCCCAGTGAGGGCTATAAACAAGCTAATTTGACATTGCTAGTTCCAGCCAGCTTAGACTTATGAGTGTGCACATATTTTATTCTGAAGTTATGGGAAAAACATATTTTCCCCATGCTTGCATAAATCAAAAACAGCTGAACCAATTTAGCTTAAATTAGAAAGAGAGACTGAGAGAGAGAGAGAGAGAGGAAGGAGGGGTGAAGAAGGAAGAAAGAAAAAGAGAGGAAAGAAGGAAAAGACTACACACAAAACCTTCAACCTACGGGGGAGGTTGAAAAAAGAAATCCCTAATAATCATGAAACATTCAAGGTGCACTCAACATTAGCAGTGAAATAATGCACTACTTTATATTATTGTAAGATTAAAATATCAGAAAGTATTTGAAGGTCTTCACGCTAAGTTAGTGCCCATTGGGTGATGCTAAATTTTCTCCTCTTCTTGCAATTAGTTATTTCCTTTTCATCTCCCCCACTTCTGTCCTATTTCTTCCTCCTTACTTCTCCTTTCCTCCCTGCCATCCATACCACTGCATATTCCCGGGACACAGATGTAAAAGTCGTCTCTCCCTCTGCCACCTGAGGCAGAACCAGCCAGAATGGGTCACATGCCCACCACAGGAACGGTCCCTGTCAGATTTTGCATGTGCTGTTTGGGACCCTCTGACTCAGGATTTGCAGCTACGCTTCTTCCATCACTTAAACCTCTTCTTCCATTCTGTGCTTCCCAGGCATCAGCTGCAAGCCTTGGGGCATCGGAGAGGGCGTTCTGGTAGAGGACGGGGAAGAAGAGAGGAGCAGGGGGAAGCATTCCGTGTAAGGCAGAATTGATGAGGATCCTGGGCAGGGCACAGTGCCCGGGCAGCTGTGGGCACAGCATGTAGGTGCTGAATCTCCCTGAATCTCCCCCAGGGCATCCCTCGCCCCCCACTCTGCCGCTGAGAGTTACCCCTCTGTCCTCGCTGAGCCCTTCCTACTTCCCCTTTCCGCCTCCCTCCCCTTGCAGCGCCACAAAACCCAGTCTGCAGCCCCACAGAGCTGGCAATTGAACGGCACTGCACAGCACCTGGAGGTGGGGTTTTGTGCTGTCATTTTAAACAAAAGATCCAATTAGTGCCGTAACTCAATGCTAGCTGGAAAACAACAGCAGGGAGGGGCTGAACTTTCCAGAGGGATGTGCCTGCTGGCCAGTGCAGCACTCTAACCACACACTGCTGCCTGCAGGGATCTTGGAGCATCGGGGACAATGTCCTCTCACAAATTTTAGTTTTCCTTCCCCTATTTTTGGTGTTCTGTTCCCACTCCCACCTCAAGTTCACCCCTCAGAAAAGCTCTCTGCCCCTCAGCTCATCCATCGTATTCTCCTTCCCCCACCAGAGCCATTGCAAACTCCAAAGCAGTAAACACTGAGGATGCAGAGGAATGCAGAGCTCAGCAAGAACTCAAATAAAGTTTAAATATTATCAAGCCACTGCCCTGTCCCAGCACTGCCACCACCAACAGGTGTTACAGCCAATGTCAAGTTTCTGAGATGCTCCCTGTGTTGCTGTGCCCTCTTCACTCCCAGCATAGCTTTCCCACAAAAGTCTGCAGTGCTGCTTCAAATTCTGGCTCCTAACCTCCCCTGAACCCTGTCCAGCTCCCCGAGGGATGTGGGGATGCCACTTGCTGTGGTCTGTCTGTAGCACTGAGCACCCTGGTGCCCCACGGCAGCTCTTGCTGTGCACAGCATATGCACAGGAACAGCCTCTGGCATGTCAGCCCGATAGTTATGGTCATTTATAGTTCATGTCTACAGCATCTGTTTAGCTAGTTTGCTTATAAATAAATTTGGAATATACACATTGCAATAATCCGCCCAGATTTGAAGGAATTTAATACGCGAAATGCAAATCAGAGAGTAAATGAAAAATTAAGTGACCGTGAGAATCGGTTTTTACCATGCAGAGCCAGCTTCAAAATAAAAATGAGAATCATAATCCTACTTTACATATAATTTTCTGCAGGCTTGTGTAATTTACAATTTACACAAAGCAACAGGAAGATTAAAGACATCTTTTGAATTAAAACTAAAGCACTGGGTAGACTCCCTGCAGGAACAGTTTATTACACCCTATGCAGCCCTGTGGAAGCTAAAGCGTGTTTGTCCAGGGAGCCGAGGGTGGCATTTCCAATATATTTTCTCGGAGGAAGCACAAGCAGCAGGTATAAAACCTCCCCACCGCATCTCCCTTCAGCCCTGGACGCCTTCCAGGCTGCCTGGCGAGGAGCACCGCGTCCCTGCGAGCGCTGCCGGCAATTGCCCACCCCGGGGCCTCCCCCTTTGGAGGGGCTGTGCCTTCCCAGCTTTCTCTGCTTCCTTACCCACCCGCCTTTGGCGCACTCTCACGCCGGCAAGGAGGGAGATCCACGGCACAATGCGGGATGGGAGTGCCCCCATCCCAGCCGAATAGCGCTGGGAACGCCCTAAAGCGGCAGGTCTGCAGAGAGCTCTTCTCCCACTCACAATTCCCACTGCGCTCTTACACAGCTTTCAAGAGGAAAGCCATAGAAAGGGGCACTTTTCAAAAACCCAGAACAATCTATTAATGTTTCTGAAAAAAGTATGACTGTATGAGATCACGTAGCAGAGAACAGACTTCCATTGGGGCTTGGGTAATTTCTCTTGCATAATGGGTTTTCCTGTTCATAAACAGATGTTTAGAACAAAACCATAAAAATAAAGTGCCATCGAGATGGCAAACTCCTCTTACTTATGAGTTAGCCCCAATGCCTTCAAAAAACTGGTAGATTAAAGAGAAGTCCAAATCTGGACGTAAACTACACACATTTTATTTTTAGCAGTATCGTGACTACTCGTTGTAAAAGAAAACAAAGTATAACCAATTAGTTAAGAATATAAAACCAGACAATGAGCATATAGGGTCCAAGATATAGATCACTGATCTCCAGTGATCCAAGAAAAGTTGTCCAGGATGCAGTTTTAATTCTACTGAATAACTTGGTTCCCATTCCCTGTAGCCCTTTTATCTCAACCCCAGCTTTAGGTGTCTTCATCAAAATGTCTGGGTCTGCACATGTATGTAAAAACCTTTTTCCAGTCTAGTCCCTACTCTTGGTGAATTGCTCCGTGTTCCTGCCAGTCCCTCTGTGATGACACAGCAAAAATCGCTCCTGCTGCACCCTCTTGGGCTGCTGCCTGTGTTCACACAGGCACACACAGTCCCCGCTGGGGGAAGGTGTGCACTCCTGAAAGGAGCCCTAAAGTGGCCATGTTTCATGGTAACTGCAAAGCTTCTGCTGGAGCAAAGCACTGGAAATAAGAAGCCTTGCCACTGCTTTTTGGGGCACAGGAAGCACAGCTTCCTCCTCCTGGTAGAGGAGAACTGAGGTGTTCTGTGCATACACGTTCATTTTCTGTGTTTTGCACTGGCTCCTCGCAGCAGGTTTATCAGCCTGTGCCACATAAACTTGATTGCTGTTATTTCTCTGGGTTCAGAGTCCTTAAACTATACTTTAAACCCACTGTCAATGATTTCGCTGTATTGCTATTCCATAAGCCATTAATCACTGGGAATGACAGTCTGTTCAATGGAATGAAATGCCTGCAGACAGTTCTCTCTGTGCAGCTTGAACCTCTGCTTTTCCAGGCAGGAGGTGCTGCCTCTGCAGCCCAGCCCCCCCGTGCAGGACAGGCAGGAAAAGGCAGGACAGGGCAGGACAGGGCGGTCCCAGCTCCGACTGCTGAGCCCGAATTCCAACCAGCAGATATGGCACTTCCCTGCCTTCCCTAACAGCCCACGTGTTGTGGGAACACAGCACAGAAATACACACATATTAGGATGCTTTCTGTGGGCAGGTTGTTCTGGAGAAGGAAACCAAACCATTTACCAGCAGTGCAGTTCTAGCACAAATCATAATCCAGTAAAAAAGTTTTACTGGACACAGCAATTTAAAAACATTGCTTGGATAGAGAGAGTGAAGGTACTGTTGCTAAGCCCTTTATTTCCTTGGGCTGGCAAAAATCCACATCATCCTCCTCATCAAAAACTGGGGATGAGGAGGAGGGAGGGAGGGAAAACTAATAAATACATTGAGACAGGCCATTCAGAGGTTGGGCCTTCAGTCCTCATCATTTATTACACTTTTTTTGCCAGTCTGAGTGCTGGACACAATCTGTAGCTCAGGCAGAACACTTGAAAATAACACCTATTCTGTACCCACTCCATTTTCCCCCGTCCCTTGCAAAAGTTCTCCATTCCTAAGGAAGCATATCTTAAAAGACAGGCACAGTCCTTAATTCAAACACAGTGCAATTGTAACAGCTCTTTAGTATTCATAATTAATTTTTAGGAAAAAAAAATCATTCTATTATAGATGTACACAGAAGAGTAAAACCTATAATATGAATGAGGACACAGCACATTAAAAATGTAAATTAAGAATTAAATAGCAAAACAATGGAGCACTGCCAATATTTTTATAACCATACAAATTGCTCATCAGTATCCGGTGTCATGTTGGCAGATTTGTTCAACAGGGAGCATAAAGCCAGAGACAAGATGACAGACTATCCTTCCTAAAGGATGTACTCTCAGTGCTGTCCTGCCTGTTGTGCGTTCTTGTGCTTTAAAACAGGGAGGTGAACCACTTGGAGCTTGAGTGATGTATTAGGAGAAGGAGGCTTTTGTCCCTAAGTTGTGAAAAATTGGGTTCTCCTGCTTCATGCACATTCATCTATAAGCTTTTGTCATCAAAAAAGCAGTACTCCCTGTTATGAAGCCTCCCAAAAAAGCACTGTTGTCAAAACATTGCTATGAAGTCCTTTTTGTTTCAAACCAACAGAGAGTAGTGAATGCAGTATTTTTGTGCCACCACCATCGTACAGAGCACTTAAATTTCTCCACCAGAAGATCAGAGTTCACCAGTAAGATCTGTATATGGTGTATTCCTGCTTCCAAGTCTCCTCAAGAAATGACTGGATGCACAGGATTTTGACACTTTGCACTGAGACTGCGAGGGGGATGTGAGCCCTGTGTGATCTCCTCAGGAGGAAGGCCAGCCCTTGTCCCCATCACACAGACACAGGCTGTGACTGCAGCCACAGGTGGGGTGAGGCTGGGAAACTTCCTTTTGGCTGTTCCAAGGAAACCAAAGAGAGAAAAGGCAGAATTTCTGTCTAAAGATTCCTACTTATAAAGCAGGAATTGGCTTAGCACCCTGAAATAATTTGTCCCCACGTCACTGGTGTAACAGAAAACCCATTCCCTTGGAGAGCAGAAAGTTTGGGATTTTAGCTGTGCAACGGGAGCCCTCACATGACACAGCTCTGCACCCACGTGTCCCTTTCCCCTGCCATAGTAATAAACAGCAGAAAACTATTTTTTGACCCAGAGACTTTCCCATCAGCACTTTCTCACAAGGGTCAGGCCCTCAGTCCTAAGGGCCCAGTGTATCCTTGCTACGGAGGATGATATCCTGATTACACTGTGAAAAGGTGCTTTGTTTTAATAAATGAAATACATTAAAATGTGAACTACAGCATATATCCAGGTGCTCAGTATAGATTTGGTGTTTTGGTACTGATTTTCACCGGTTTACTGAGCAAGTCAATGGTTCCCAACCACAGCAGTGGACATGTGAGGGAAAAAAATGGGATGGATCCCACTACTCCTGGAGTTCCTCCATCCAATTCCCTGGTGACAGCGTGCAGAGGCCTCGCCCTACCCTGAGGGATGTCACTTTCTGATAGCAGCTTGTCCCTCCCTGGGACCCCTCCTGGCCCTCCATGTCTCACCACCCCTGGGACACCCAGTCAGGAGGGGTTTGCATCCAGCCAGCACATTGTGACTGATCAGTAAAGAGGGAAAAAATGGACATTCATAAAGTGCGACTGCTAAACAATTCTCTGAGATATAAACTGATGACATTTTAAACCCCAGTGCAAACACTACAAAATTCACGATACTCACTATATCAAAGCGCACTGGAAAATGGATGTATTGCTTTTCTCTAGGAACTCGAATTTCTATATTATTAAAACAGTTTGGGAGGTGGGAGGAGGAACCTGATAGATTTAAGGTTTATACTTTTCTCCTAGTACATTGCCAGGAAGATAAAATATTTAGTGGCTTCATATTCCCTAACCATATTTTTGACAATATGCTTCATGCTCTATTTGCCACAAAAGTTGTGACACTGCAGTCAGTCTTCAAAGAATAAAGTATGCATTTGTCATGGCAAAAGTTCAAAAAATCTCATTTTTTATTACCCTGGTATTGGTTAAGTCAAGCTCTGATAATTAGGATATTGGATATTTATGAGGAGCTATTCTGCCTTTATTACTGCTTTAGGTGCCTGTTGACAGATGCAGCAAGACAATTTACATTGATGTGTGAATTTGCCAGTATTTCAGTAATAATATCCAAGTCTAAGTCTATTAGAAAAAAGGTCCATATCTCACTCTTGGAATATATATTTCCAATTAATTCTGGTTTTGTAGCATTTCCTCTGGCATGCTGTCATTGAGGGTTTCTATCATTTGTTTGTGCTCTGATCGAATAGTAGCTCAAAATAAAGTCCAGAGGGTAACTGGATAAAAGCAGGTTATTAGATTAGAAAGGCAGAATGAACCACTACAATCTCCTTGTCTGACCCGCTCAATAAACACGGGCTGGAGGACTCTCCCTCTGAATTGATCCCTGCTGCCATTGCAGCATGGAGGAAGGAGGGAAGGGAAACTCCTTCCCTGCACCAAACCAGGGCGTAGAGACTTGGGGACAGAGAGCAAGTCACCAGGGCCCAGGCAGGTGAGGGGGGAAAGTGCAGCACAGTGCCAGTCTCCTTTCCCTATGCACAACCTCTGTGAGTTTTTTCACTTCTGAAGGCTTACAAATATTCACTTCTGTTTAGAGGGTGCGGGCTGCTGTGCCTCTCACACCGTGCCCTCTCAAGCTGCCCCTCATCTCCTTGCAACTACAAACAATTATTTTTTTTCTTTATCCCAAAGATTCAGTCTTACTATTGATGCTGTGTGATAAAAGCGCACTGATCCGTTCCCAGTTAATCTATGTCTATTCTACAACCAAATGGTTCAATACTTCCTCTAATGATCTGTACATTTCAGATTTTCTTATGCCTGAGAAAGCTCCAGCAGAAGTTTATGGTAGCAGAACCATAAAATCAAGCATGGAGCAATATATAATTGCAGGAGACTGTATGCTTGAGACCACTGATTTAAGTAGAACGGAGTAAAACCTTAATGCTTTCAATTACAGGCACTTGAATTGTCCTGCCTGTCTCGAGCATTTCCAGGGAGGAATGAGACAGAAGGGAAGCTTTATCATTACAGCCTTGGCATTTACTCACAAAAACATCATACACCTCTCCTGTTCATTGCCAACAACAGTTCAATGGCTTCTGGAAGTGTTGCACCCCCAGAGACAAAAGGGAAATTTGGTCTTCACAGCAAAAATTACTCAAAAGGAGGGAAAAAAAGAGTAAAAAGCAGCTTACTCTTGTGCTGAGCACCTCATGAACCTCTGGAGGGTTTCTTAGCGATAAGGAGGAAAGGGTGCCACAAAAGGAAGGTGAAGAGCAGCAGTGCTGACTGCTAAAGTGGGAAGTTCAGGGTAATTTATTCTAGCAACAGCCTCTCTCTCCTCTCTTCTTCACCATCTCACCATTAATCCGCCAGGTCCTCCTTACTCAAGGTGACAGAGAGAAAAGAAAGTTTTAAATCACACGTCCTTCCCACAGCAAGGCAAATGAAGGCTGACCACTCTAAATAACTGTGTTTTATTAATAGGATATTTACAGCACTTAATGATGCTTTGGCATTTTGCTGTAATGGTCAACACATTTTTTCCCTGGAAGACTTTTAAATGAAGCCACATTTTTTGTTTTGCTCTGGCTTCCACCTGAAACACTCCTCTGGGTCAGAGATATTTACAACACGGATGGTTAGAAAACAACTTAAAAGGAATAGGCAGGTGAAGAATAACACTGCTTCTAACCCGACCTTTAATAGGTTTTCAGAGGGCTTTAATCCATTTTTCCAAGTGTGATAGTGAGCATGCTCCTCCGGCCTCGCTGACACCGTGCTCTATCAGTCGAGGCAGGTGTGAAGGGGAACAGAGACATAGAGAAATCAAAGAGCACTCTTTAACCTGACCATACAAGTTATATTTGAATAAGCTTTCCTCAGCTCTCAAGCTCTATCAAGTCCACAAAGATCCTCCAAGCAAGAAAAAGAACAGAGAATGCAGGAAAGGAAGACTGACCAGGAGAAAGCCCCAGTTTAAACGATTTGATTTATTCCTAACAGCCAGCCCACCATGGCCACACAAAGGACAATGCAAGGGCTCTGTTATTGCTGCCTCTCTGTAATATATTCATTTTGCGCTAATTTTCCTGATCACATAAGTTATCATGGTAACAAAACAGATTTTGCTCTTGTGCTGTCTCTTCTCCTTCCACTGACAGGAATAAGAAGGGCAAGGCAGAAGCTGTGGCCAGTGTTAGAAAGTGTAGTTACACCCAGGTAAGCTCTTAACCAAGAAAACATCACAAAATTAGTGACAAAAGCACAATTCATGTGGGAGCTGTTAGAACTCAATAACAGTGCAGCAAATGCATTTCAGAGATCAATAAGGAAAAAATAAAGGCAACACAAAGCAAAGCATCACCACTAGGACTCTGCCTGCTTCTTCAAGGCTGAAGCACCCATTAAGTCCGGGGCGTCAGGAAGATGCCCAGTAACTTTCCAGTGAGTTACTGCTTTCTGAGGTCCATGACATTACACATTAGGTGCCCAAATTGAAGGAAGGCTGGAATGAGGTTAAAGCTATCAAGCTTCAAAGACACAGGAAAGTCTACTCACAAATCTGAAGGGAGAGCAGGAGGAAATAAAAGGAATAGGGTAGAAGTTATTTTCTATGAGTTTCTCACTTGCAGAAGTACCTGTGGAAGATGACGTTGTACAGGCTCCTTCTACTTGGCAGACAGCATTTTTCTCCTAGTATGAGAAAAGCCAATATAAGCAGTAATTTTTAAATAAAGTAATTGATTAAAGTTAGTTTTTCTTTTACACCTGATTAGACCACAAAGCCATATCTGAAAGAGGTTTGACGGCGCTTGGATCTCACAAGCACATCGATTGGCTGCATGTTAAAATTAACAAAACAAAAACAAGTTCAAAGCTCTGCAGACATGAACAGCAAGGAGCAGGGCTGCCAGAACACCAGCTGTGGGTCCATGGGGACCACACCCCTGCGCACACAGCATACCTGGGACCTGGGAGCCACAGGAACACTCTGCTCCGCTGAGCTGCAGCATGTGCAGCTCACAGTGCTTGTTTAGTTGCTTTTATGCAGGCAAAGATATACATGGCACTAGCAGCTAGAGATTAGCATAATTTCTCAGTATTCAAGATTGCTGTCTTATGGCTCTCAGCTTCCAGAGGGAAACTCAGCCCGCAGCCATGAGATATCCCAGGAGCTGTGGACTGTGATCAATTCCCAGTATTCAGGCATGAAGCACTAATGTCTTTTTATTCAGTGATTACACCATCTTTTGTTGTAAAATCCTAACTTGTACTTATTCAGCACATTCTTTTGGTCCCAAGTTTGTGCCCAGCCTGAGCCCACCCAGTGGGAGCACTAAGGGCACCGTAAGCCCTGAATTGCTCGTGCTTGGAGAAGGGATGAGCCAGCAGGTGCTTCCCACAGGCCCTCAACCTCTGCAGAGAGCTGCGGTTGTGACAGGGATGCACTGAGGGCTTACATCAACAGCTCCAGCACTGTCTCCAAGGCAAGCTAAACATCCACCCGTTCCTCTAACAGGAAATTTGAAATCCACCCTGCGAGGCACGGGGCAGAAACTGCTGAATTCTGCAAGGAGCCCCAATCACTGCAGCTCAGGCCTGAGAGGTGCCAGCGCTGATGCTGAGGTTGAGAGCAGCCACGAGCTCCTGCAGCGCAGTACCCAGGCTGGCTGCTGCTGAAGGCATGCGAGGGAGGAGCAGCCACTCTGAGTCCCAGCTCAGGCTTTGCCTGGGATAATGTCAGCGTTTGTGTTTAACCCTTTTCCGACCTCTGTGTAAAATGTAGGTGCCTGGAAGCAAAGCAGAAATAGTAATGAAACAGTTCATTGCTCAGTTCACAGTAAGCAAGGACATCAGAAACTTTCACTACAGAAACCAGCAGCTACAGTCAGATCAGTCTATTTGATGTTTGAATTAGAGGTTAAGGGCGGAGGAAAAGGAGAATCTCGTTGTTTGCGATAAAACTCATCTCTCTCTCTGGATACTGCTAAGCCATCCCTGGCAGGGATGGACTTTTATCCCTGGCTCAGACTTCTGAAGAACAAATCTTTTTGCATTTTGAATGCACCAGATGGTATGCCTTTACAGAACTGGCCTCCAGGGAAAATACCTCTAAAATCCCTTCCTGCAAGGACTTCACTCTCTGCCTCCTCCCCCCCAAATTACTCAGTCCAGGCTCTGCGTAATGCGGGACAGAAGCATCTGCCTTTCCTTTGGCAATTGCATTGTGTTATGCTATTAAGAAATATGCCCAATCTGCCTTCTTTTCAACTCAGTATATTGTACTTCTCCTAGATTGATGTATACCTCAGACCAAATAGTTCTGCATGGCCTAGAGTGGGGTAATTGGATTACATTTATGTGAAACTCAGACGTTCTCAGGGGTGATTTGCTTTCTCAGACTGCCATTAGAGTCCCAAGGAAACCAAGTACAAAAGCCTAAACTAATCTCACATTAAACGGGATTTTTTTTTGATCGAGTTGCGCAGGGCAGTTGACTTTTAATAGGAATTCCACATCTAAGAGACTAAAAAAAATCCCCAAACTCCTAACCCCAAGGGAAGGACTTCAAAACATGAGAAGGGAGGCAATCTGCATTAATGCCCACACAAGTACTCGGGCTCACCATGCTGTGCCCATGGGTGCTGGCAGCTGGTAATTCACGCAGTGGCGAAAGCCAGGGTAATTGACTCCACTGTAGCAAATAAAACACCCTTACAGAGAGTCAGAAATCATTATCACTACCATGTGGAAGTGTCCGAGGCACAGGGAGAGGGCACAGCTTGAAGAAGGTCACTTAGCAGAGCCACGGAGGAGCTGGGATCAGAGCTGAGCCTCAGACCCCATGGCCAAGGGCAAATGTGTTCATGGCTGGCAAGATGTGCTGGGAAGAGAAGCTGGCAAGTTACTGGCAAACTTGCTGGTCTAACTTTGCTGTGACAGTGGAAGAGGAAAAAGCCCTCAATCTTGAACATAAAAAAGGAAGATACTTGTGACACATTTTGAGTGAAATGTTTTGAATGGCTACAGTGGCCAAGGACTCATTTTGATGTGCCTGCAAGGAAACACAGGGCACAATCCAACCTGCCGGGTGAGAAAGGGCAGCAGTCACTCCTCATTCCCAACAGAGGGCTGTCCTCACAGCACCTGCACCTGCACCCCGTGGCTGGCTCAAGGTGATTTCTTTGAACTCTATGATTTCCAAACTGTAAATAACCATTTTGTCCTGTGACAGGCTTTTGCTAGTATTTCCAAAGGGAGAAGATATTCTCACTTGAAAATACAATTCAGAAAACACTTTCAAGGCTACTCTGAAGCAGAGGGGAGAGCATTCTTTCACAGACATGAGGGATATTAACTATTTTCCATTATCCTACTAATTGTCTCATAACATCCCAGCAGCGTTTATTTTTCTTAGTGCAATGCAACTGAATTACATCTGAATGGGGAGTAATTAAACTAGTTAGGTCTTTTTATTTTGTCTCCCTTGCAGACATAGACCTAATTTGGGTTCATCTTGAATGCTGCTGCTATAGTATGCACTGTACTTGGAGCTGAACAGCAGAGGACATAGAGTAGTAGTTTAACCTGCAGGGCAACTTGGGAATAGAAACTCGGAAAAATCCCAGATAAATGGAATCAGAAAGGCTCCTCTGACTAGATTAGTACCTTTTTCTTCAGAGCACAAGACCTTCAGCAGGGAAACTATGAATTGTGTCTCAGAAATGAGCTAATTTGCGGTTTTTTGCCTGTGCTCTTAGCCTAGACCAGAAGCAATGATGGAGCCTGCAAAGAGAATGATCAGGAGGGAAGAATGAACCCAGAAATGGATGCAGAGATCTCACAGAAATGTCACACGCAGCAGGCTGAGAGCTGTGGGCAGCTCCAACTCAGCACTGCCAAACCACACTGCTCAGGCCTCTCCTGCTGTCGGTACGGGCAGCATCCAGGGACCATAACTGAGCCTTGGGCTCAAGTGGACAAAGAGATGTTGATTTGAAACCAGGCCTTACAGGTCACTGCAGTGAAAGGCCACTCTGCTCAGCTCCTGACCCTGGGAGAGGCCCGTGTGATGGGAACAGCACTTTTCCCTCATCTCACCTCTCACACAGAGGTGCTTTCTGGGTGGCTCCACAACCACCCATGGGACAAATCAACACTCCATGCCTGTGTGTGCTGGCTGAGTTGTCCCACTTGCACACACTGAGTTTTCCTGGTGTGGCTTGGGGCACCCCCAGCACTCCCAGCACTCTCACAGACTTTTCCTTGTGAAGGGATGACATATTTCAGCTTGGATTTCTTTTCCCTCTTGGCATCACCATGTTTGTCACTCGGTCAATGGTTGATGTCATTTTTCTGTTTGGAAAGGAAATTAGTCAGAGCTCAAGGATAATCAGCAGTGATTTCTGGTACCCCACAGGTGCTGACCTCTGGACTTGAGTATGTGAGAAGTGACATTATTGTGTATTGGTGGGAGATAAGAGGTGTCACCACGGATGTGACACAGCCCTGAAAGCCCAAAAACTAAGCTGTGTCCTCAGTTCTTCCTCCTCTCTGCCCTAGATGGGTTTGCCACTTATGGGGTGGGAGGAACAGGGAACACCTCAACTGTTGATTCTGCAGATGAGAAAACACCTTTTGGCTTTACTTCTTGACATACTTGAGACTTCATTTTCCCAAGTGAAGAACTATTTTAATCTTTGTGACCCAAAACATTAAACAACAAAATTGCTGGTATAAATAGCTCCTGTTTGACAAGAAAAAAAAACCCTGAAGCTCTGTTCTTAAATTAATATGAGCGACACCCCTCCCCAGCCCCTATCCCATTCCTTCCTGCTCCTTCCCTATAACTGCCTGGTCACCCCACACTCAGCCCTACTTCAGCTAATAACAGGGAATGGAGAAACAGGAGGGAGGACAGGATGAGAAGTAAAACACTGAAGAGATGGAAGAAGTCACTCCTTTCATCAGGAGATTTTCTACCAAAAACACACAGAGATTTTTTTTCTTTTTTAGGTTTTAAACACAGCCCTAGAGCTCAAGCCTAGAGCTTGGATGGGAATCAAGGAGGGTTGGTTTTAAATCAACCTGTTAAAATCCATTCCAGAATAAGCTGCTAACATGGGCTGTACAATTCATGTATAAATGAGAAGAAGGAAAATCTAGCACTGGAAGTCATAGAAAGAAGCTTGTTGGACCGTGCATACCTTATTAAGAAAACAGGATGTAGAAAGTAACTAGCCCAGCAAATTACTTTTGGTTTAAATGTGGTGTTTCTAAATTTGCTCCAAACTGGAAAACCCCTGTTAATTTAAAACATTCTTCTTAAAACCGAGCAACCAACCAAACTCGGTCTTACGTGGTAAGGATATATAGCTTGGTATCATTAAGAGTATTTTCTGTAAGAAATACAGCAATATGACAGTGAACGTATCATTGACAAATTTACCTACAGATCTGTATTATGACAAGCATAAAAATCTATCTACACTACAATACAGCTCTTCATAATAGGTTTTGATAGTTGAATATATGGAAGCTGTCATGAATACAAATGGAGGGAAACCTGCTTTCCAGCTATTCTGCAACACAAATCTTTTTGTGTGGCACTGAAATAATTTCTGCTGCTTTTTAAGAGAAAAGAAAAAGATACTGGGAATGTACTTCTTCTTCCAGCTACACCATTTGAAGTTCTTGTCCAATTTTTCTATAGCAAAAGCACAGAGAACCTGAGGGCACAGTCCCTGAGTGTAAAGGCTACAAATTTAGCAAAGTTATTGCTAGTAAACATGTTTATTTCACAGGGTGTAAAGAACGAAACTTGTTAAATATAATCATAGTGATGGTGCCATTGGGACAGAACCAGTTAAGGTAGGGGCTGGGGGAATGAAATTAAATCCTATTCACTTTTGATTTGGGGGAAGAAGGAGGAAAAGAGTTTGCTACTACTGAGCAGTGAGAAAATTGCTATTTGCTTCATAACTATGAAGGGGTAAAAGTAGCTATAGTAGTAGCTTTAGAACCCTAATTGCAAGCATGTTAAATAATAAATAACCCTGGCCATATTGTAAGCAAAATATATGCATACACTTTGCTGTGTGGTGCTGAGGCATGGCAAAAGTGTTTTAAAAAGAAAAATCTTCACTGGTTCTCCAAAAGCAACAGAGGCAGCTGGACAGCAGGATAAAAATCTGAAGTTGTAAAAGCCTTAGCTGAACTCAGAATCCTGACTTATGAAAGGAATAAAATCTTTACTATGCTGCGGATGGGCAATTTCCCATAGAGAAAATCTTCTCCTGTCCAGTTATTAATACTTACTGTATTTCAGATTATCTTCGTCTGTAACAGTTTAGAAGTAATACAGCTTTATGAAGCTGGCACCCCTTTCTCTAACCAGAGAATTAAAAATCCCTCTTAGGCTGGGCTCCAAAACAGGAGAGCTGACAACATGAGCCCTTCTTCAATCACTCTGTGCACACACCTCTGGTTAAGAGACTTGGGTCTGTTTTCAGGCAACTGTCCTGCCTGCTGGAGGAAGAGCATGAGAGCCATAAAAACCCCTGTTATGGCTGGGATGTAAGAGAGAGCCATAGGTTTTATGCACATAATACGTTCCTGGCTTATAGCGTTTTATAAGCTACAAAGAGGATGTTGTCTTTGAAGCATAAAGCGGTGGACACTTGGCAATCACTTTTGGTCTTACGAGCATCCAAGGGGAAAACAACTTCTGTCAAATTAAGGTGGTTGTCAGTTGGCTGATGAGAAGCTCAAAATGACCCAAAAACGTGCACTTCCAGCCCAGAAAGCCCAAACCACATCGCAGGCTGCATCAGAAGAAACATGACCAGCAGGGCGAGGGAGGTGATCCTGCCCCTCTACCCCACTCCCATGAGACCCCACCTGGAGCACTGCATCCAGCTCTGGGGCCCCAGCATCAGAAGAATGTGGAGTTCTTGGAGTGATTCCAGAGAAACACACAGAAAATCAAAGGATTTTGGTTTTCTTTGTAACCTGGTCTAGTGCTGTGCCCATAGCAGGCACTTGAAAAGAGATTGTCTTTAAGGTCCATTACAACCCAAAACATCCCATGATTCTATGAAATCACAGCCTATATAATCACATTTTCCACAAACAAACTATGAAATTAAAGGCAGGGAAGGCTTCAAAGAAATTTCCTGTATTGTCTGCAGGTACATACTCACACACTGCTGTTCAGCCAGCTGGGGAGAAAGAGATTGCAGGTAGGGCAAAAAGGAAGATCACTCTCCAAAAATTGTTTAATTACTCATTTTTGGACTCAAATCAAGTGCCATGAGTAAACTATATGCCTTTATCCCAGTTAGAGATCCCACAGGTTTGTTCATTGCTGACTGACCTAGAACTGGCATATTGGTGGGAGACGTGGAGAAAGAAGGGGAAAGGAGAGAGGGGTTTCAGCTTCATTTCTTCACATCTTGATATCCTGGGCTCAGAAAACCTGTGCTGTTAGCATCAGATGATGGTCTTTTCAAAAGTCCAAAGTATCTGGTTGTGCAGCAGGCATTGAAGTGACACCTCACTCACGGAAGTGGCTCTTCCTGTGGAGTGATGTGTGCCTGAACTAGAACGCGCAGTTTCATTGCTCTCTTACCACCTTCCAAACAATTCCTTTGCACATGAAACTGCATATTAGAAATTATCCAGCTCAGGATATTCCATGATTCTGTGATTCCAGAAGGCCTACACTCCATGTGCCGTGGGATGTTTACCTTGCTAAATGCACGCAGTTTAAGGCACCAGTGTGTCTGAATGTGCAGTTCTGTGAGCAAACAAAGCTGCAGGCTGTCCCTGTGTTACTCCAAGACACAATCAGACAAAACAGACTCACCCAGGAGAGCTGCAGTCAGTCCATTTGGAAATACGACTGCCCATCAATGAAAAACCAGGGATTCTCTAAAGCAAATAGCTGGACTACTGCTCAGGCTCAAGATGGGAAAAAAAAAGCCTCCCAACAGCTCCATGCTCAAATGAAAGAGAGGAAGTGCTTAAAGCGGAAAAGTCCCATATCTAAAAGAGATAAAAATGAAGACTCTTCAAATGCAGATCAGGGAGAGATGAGGTTTTGTAACACTGCCAAGGGAAAAATACAAACAGGCTGCACTTCAGAGCCTCAGCGCAAGTTATATTAAGGAGTTTTCTTCAGAGAAGCAAAGCCTTTGTCTAGTCTAATCTGCAAATACACAGAAGTTATTTTTCCTCTGAGCAGCTACAAGCTGGCGCAAATAATCCTCTTCATCTTCCAACACCAGCATCAGAGGTGGCTGACAATGAATGTCTACTGGCAGCAATTCTTGCTACTCAAATCCATCTGCCTTTGACAGCTTACTGCAGCTCATTTTCATCTAGTAACCCATGATGAATATCTTAAAATATGCAACACATGTTGGAGCCCCTGGCAATCATGAGCTCTTCAAAGATAAATAATTGCTTTTACAATGAAGATTCTTGCATGTGCATTTTCAGGAAATGCAAAACTGAGTGTCCTAAAACTTGCTACACAGTTTTCATGGAGCCTCAGAAGCAGCTGGGCCACTTTCCTTCTGTAAAGAAACATTTCTTATCTAGTTTCAAAATATTTGGTACATGCACTTAATATGTAACTGCTCTGTTAATAAAAGTTAGAGGTGATCAGCTCTATATGTCAAATTTCCTTCTCGCCATTCTTTCTGGTTCTACTATGTAGATTTTGTACGTTTTGACGTAGAAATCATTGGTTCTTGTTTGTACAGTGCATAGACACCGGGGCCCTGGTCTCAGACTGGGCTCCAAAACACTACCATGTGATCAATAAACTACAAGTTACATGACTGAAATACCCACATTTATATAACTCTGTACTGCTTCTGCTATGTCAGGAGAGGCTGCCCGATGTCATTGTTTTCAGAAGCTGGTGGTTCTAAATGAGCAGCATACAGGTGCTTTGAATTTTTTTTAACTTGTTATTATGGCATATTAGGTTGCTTGCAGATCTAAATTTTATTCATGAATTGTCTGCACAGCTGCAAAATGTAGAAGATTTATTTTAGCTTGTCTTTTTACAACTGGTCTGAGGGTGAAATGCAACTTTGCCATAAAGTTCACCAGCTGCAGAATTTTTTTTCTGTCTCATAATACTCCTTAGATGAGGTTCAAGTGCTTTAGCAGGGAAGCTTCCAGAGCAGATTCTTTTTTATTTCCCCCCAGCTTTTAAGTGGTGTATGTTCCTCCCTGGGTACCTACAGAACTTGCAAATACTAATGAGAGCTGTGCGTGTGTTCCTGTGGGCAGGCAGACCTAGTACTGAAACTCTGCTCTGCTAGGCGCTCACGTCACCAGTTTCATTTGTTTTGGCTAGAGGTGTCTGGGATTTAGTCATTAATCCCAAAATAGAATTTTCCTGCTGAAGTAATAGTTAATCTAAAACAGGCCTACTACATTTAAAATAATAACGTTGTGTTTAAGAATCTCATTGTTTCTTTCCCTCCACACACAATTTTTCATGCCTTTAGGGACAACTACCAAGCATGAGGAATTAAAGTGCTCCCAAAGAAGACTCCAATTATATCTTAAATTATGTAAACCTAGTGAATAACTTTTAACCAGGGCAAACGTATTTCTGTCCAACGGCCAGCTTATTAAAGTTTAAAGAAGGGACAACAAGGACAAGCCTGAAAAATCTCCACACCTGCACAGCTCCTGGACACCTCTGACTGCAGCCAGAGTCAGTTCACTTTTCTGCCTGTCTTTCCACACCCTGAGGATGGGTGGTTGGAGAGAAAAGAAGATGCAATTTTTGCAAGGATGGACCTAGAGAGAGCAACTTAACCTGCTTGGCATTACTAACAACACAGCCTCTACAGGCAAGTGGAGAATAAATTCTCATTAGCCCAACATAACAGGTAAGGCCAACGCATACAAGTCACTTTATGATGATCTGCTGGAAAATAACTCTCAGCCAAAGCACCCTGATCCACCTGGTGTCACAATAAAGCAAAGTGGCTTCACCCGTGTTAAATTTTATATGAAAAACTGTTTTGTTTTGCTCAAGCTATCAATTTCTAATTTAATTATGCTGAGTATTGAATTTGACTTGTGTAAACACAAATTGTCAATACATTATTTCGTGCCTAAGGATTTTAGGTCCTTTCCTGTGAGACGATGCATCACAGTTTATTGAATATCTATAGCATTGACCAATTTTTCTTCTTTGCCTGTATACCAGAATTAGTTATTGTAAAATACTTATTTTAAAACTCAGATGACGACAAAGATATGTCCCCAATGTTACTTCAAGGATACACTAAAAAAATCCCTAAACTTTTAGTAATAAATAAGTTGCATGTTCATAGGATAGAAAGCAGAATAATTACTCAACTGCTTTAAATAAATTGTGATACTCTAATGCTAATCAGCTTTAGTAACCTCAAAAAAAAAGGAAGTGAATGTACATTCATTTATATTAATTAAGTAGGCAGGTTTTCTATTTTAGGAAAGCAGAGGGGTTATCATGAGACTTTTGTTTCTATTCCTCCTGTAAACCATCAGTCCTTGGATCAAAAGCATGATGTTTCACTTTAAACAGATTTTTTCATGCCTCAGAATTTTCTCCTCAAAACCACATTGAGCAAAAATTATCAGAACCATCGAAACATTAAAACAGTAGGAAAATTAAATAGAGAAGATTTGAACCCTAGGGAATCTTGACTTTCTCAGTGCTGCTTCAAGGGATAAAGAATTTGAAAATCGTGATGTAAAGATGGCAATTATTCCTGACCTGAAATCACTTGAAACCAGAGTTCAGTTGAGTTCAGTCAGCAAGATTTTTGTCACCCAAAGTCTGAAATGCTTTTAGCCCTTCTGAATCCAGTGTGATGGTCTCCAGTGAACACTGACAAGTGTGGTGTTTGCCCCACTCTCCAGGCTCTTGGGGCTTTTGCTGGACAGGTCTTTTCCCAAAATGTGCCTGATTCTGCTTAAAGACTGAACCAAAGAAGCCAAAAACCCACCCTGCTGCTCAGTGAGAGCAACGTGCCCTGAGACGTGGCATGTGGATTGGTGAGAATGGCTACTCCTCATTAGTCAATACTCCCATGTAAATATGTTTATATACACACGTCTGTGGGTGTAGACCTAGACCATGTCAGCATTCCCTGGTGCCAAAAAGCCACATTTTGTGGTCACATGAACCCTGAGGGAAGCAGAGATGGCTTTTCTCTCAGCTGGCTGCTTCCTTTGAGCTGACTCCAGGTACTGGGCCTTGCATGCCAAGGTCAAATACACAATGTGTACACACTTCAGGGAGGGTTTACTAATCAGTGCTAACCAGAGAGTAAAATATTCCTTCAATTCAACAGGAAAATTCAGGTCATCTTGGCCTCTCTTGAGCCATTCAGTGCAGCTGACCTACTGCTTTCTCCTGCAGGGCAGGCTAATGGGCAGGAAAGGCAAGGAGCACACCATAAATTTACCTTCAGAGTGAGAAAAAAATCCCTTCCCAATGACTGCTTTGTGTTCTAAGGCAAAGAGAATGAGAAAACGAAGCGTCCCAGACATCCAAGAAAAATACATATTTTTCTCTTGTCTTTGTGGTTCTTAATTTGGGGGGTGGAGGGTGTTTTGTTTTGGCTGGTTGGTTTGGTTTCGTTTGGTTCAGTTTTGGGGTTTTTTTTGTTATTTTTAAGGCAGTTCTTCATTAGAATGTAGCAGAGCATCCTGCTTTTGATGAAGCACAGTGGCCAAGGGGTCAGGCTATCGGTTTCAACTAATATAAGACAATTCAAGTGAAAAGTGATATATCTGAAAGACAGGAAGTAAAATGCAGAGCTTTATTACCAAGAAGGTGAACCAGAAAATAGCATACAAAGATATGCAGGCAATTCAGTAGCAAGGGGAGAGGGAGATTCACCTGAGCACTGCCATGGACAGGAGTCCCAGCCAGGGCTTAGACCACAGAATGAGAAGGACTGGTCCCTAAGACTACTTGGACCAGCATCAAATACCTTTAATTTTTCACTGATGCCTATTAAATTGAATTAATGCACTGGAGCTGTCTCATGCCCCAAGAGGTCCTTGGCACAAGTGCCAGCTGCAAGAGCAGAGCGTTCCTGTCTGATTTCCATTCCCCACCAGAAACATCAGTGTTTCATGGCAGGCTTGCAGGAGCCCACTGCAGCTGCTTGCCAGTGTCCGTGCAGTGTGGGCAAGCTGCCTTCCTCCTGACATCTTAACAAATTCAGGAGCAATTCTTCACCTTGACTGTTAAAGACTAAGACCAAAACAACCCTAATCAATTACAGCATTCAGGGCCCAGGAGGGAATTTAAAAACGAGCTCTCAAGGTCAGGGATTCAGTGGAAATAGATCCTTGCTGACAAGAGGCAGAGCTTCCCTGAGCTGACGGCCTCATCTGCAGGACAGCTGCACCATGTGCTTTTTCAGTGTGCTGGAGCAGCCAACAGGAACACGTGTAGCTGACTGGCAGCACACAGAAGGGTTAACCTTACATTCCATGACAGAACTTAACCCAAATAAGGTCTATGATATTGAGTCTGAAGGGAAAAGAAATCAATTCTGGTTCCCGTGGGTAGGATTTCACCACTTGATTAGAGAAAGAAATGAATCTTTAAAGCATACTTACAGGAAAGGTATTTTCCATTTGCATGAAATATGGGGATGGCTGCATCCCAAGTTAATGAAATCAAGTCTTCTGTGCCTGTTTGAGGATTTCATCTATTTGAATTATGCAAATATCAAATATAGCTTCGTTGTATAAAACTTCAAAATGAGAACGCTATCCATATATATCCAGGGGGGCCAAAATAATATCCCCACTTCCCAAACTTAACATTGTTTCACTGAAGGCCAGCAAGAGGTTTTGAGTTGGTCCTACAGCATTGTGTTCCAGCTGTGACAGTCAATTTAGAGGACATTCTGCCTGCCAACAAACAAACATTAAATCGTTTTACATTTCACCTCCATTTGATAAGGTTAAAACAATTCTCTCTTGGAGACAGGGGCTCAGAGGCAGGGTTTTGAACAGTCAGGCACAGGGAGGCTGACAGCCACGTGGGCTTGGAGGAGGGCACCAGGGCAGGCTGGCAGAGTGGATGTGGGCAGCAAGAGGAGAAGCAGCACAGGGATATCTTACCCTTGATTCAGAGACCAAAACACGTGGGAAATGGATCCCCCACCTACAGGCAAGGATCTGGATGTGCACCAAGGGGGACCTGTGTGGTCCCAGGCCAGCTTTCACAAAGTTTCCTTTTGGCAAAAGGTATTTGAAAATGAAAGGTATCTGAAAATATTCAGCTTGCTTAGGCTTGCTGCACCTTCCTTCCAAGCTCAGCAGCCTCCCAAAGGAGGATACAGAGTCACACAGGCCACACCAAGGAGCAATAAACATGACCTTTTCCTTCCAGCCCAGAGGAATCCTTGTCTTTATGGCCAGAGACTCGTCTCCACTCCCAGCACAGGCAACCACACCACAGACTTGCAGAAGTGATCACATTCTGTACCCCAGAAACCAAACGAGTTCGGTCCAGCTCTCCTCTTGGAAAACTGTCCCTGAACATGTCCTTCTCATGATTAGAAATTTTCTCATTTCTGTCTGTACTCATTCATGGCCCCTATAGACCTATTAGTTCTTGTGCCAATGCTCTCATTTAGATCAATGCAGAGAACATGGCAATATTTTGTAATATCAGAGTGTTTGCTCTGTAGGACGATGTTTCCTAAATTTCAGTATGTTCTTAGCAATAGAAAAGAATGCATTTAAATGTTGGCTTGGAGCAGAAGACAAATAGAAAGGGGACATTTGAATTCCAAGTCGCTATCAAAAAGCTTTTTAAAATTCAGTAGACGTGTATATGAGCAGGAGGTAGGAAAAGGGAAGGGAATCAAGCCAATGGAAAACTTCAGTCTCCAGACATTAACTTTTAACAATGAACTCCCAAAGCTGCCTCCAAGTACACCAGGTGGGGAAAATTTTCTAAGAAAGGGCACAAGAGAAGCACTGAAGACAAGAAGAGGGATACAGTCACAAACCTCCACAGGCACAGACCCTGCTCCAGCTGAGGGTGATGGCCCTTTGTGCCCACCAGACCAGCAGGCAGCAGTTTCAGAACTCCCTCATTTTGCTCTTCTATTGCTGTTCTTTGGTTGGGTTTTTTTAATAGCAAATCTATACTCAACATGGATTTAAAGCTCTTTAAATTTGGACTTAATCAAGGGTACTATAACTTTCAGACTCCAGTCTCTAAGCTGAAGAGGAGGATGTGTGCAGCCTGGAGGGAATTTTCTTGCTCTGCAACTTAGGCAATTGCAAACTGCCTGACATAACCTGGCTTAAACAGGCTGGGCTCCTTGGGCAGTGTCTGAACATGCACTGCAAGAGTGCCAGGCTTCACTCACTGCACAGTGAGATCAGACTGATTGTGCCCAGAGTAACTCTGCATATGGCTGTTTCTGAATCCATTTTGCAAGGTTTTCAAACCAGGGTGCAAACCAGATCTTCTTCTTTCCTTGGCACCCACTGCCCCATTGTACTTACTGATAAAGCCAGCTGTATTCTTCAGTTTGCCACATTAAACAATACAACCTCATTTAGGTTCTGTTAAAGACCTCTCTCCCCATTCTCCAGTCACCTTAGCAGCTTTTATCCTCCAACCTCAACTTGGGTAGTTACACATTGCATTTTTTCAAAAGTTCAAGTTTAAAAACAAATATATTCTAAACCATTAAACCTCAGTAGCTATATTACCCTTTTAGAATCATCATCCAAGATTTCAAAAGTATGTGTATGTCTGAAAATGCCAATACATGCTTTTACACATTTTGGCAGAAGTTGATGTCATCACTGCTAGCACTAGAGCTTAGGTATTTTGGCTTTCAAGACAAAACAATCCCTTAAATACCATCTTTTGAACACGTGTGACACAACCCATTTCACCCATTTCAGACAAGCATTTCTTTCAAGCAATCAGAAAGGTCTGTTGAGTAAACCTGTGACAGACAGTCAGAAGGTTTTTACCAATTTCACTGTCTGAAGGACAAGGGCAAGCACCAGCGTGCTTGCTTTTGACTTCTGTTCGACCTTCACCACACAACGCTGGTTCTTATCTATTGGTTAAAACTTAAAACCTGACATGCTAAGAGTTGTGTTCACAAGAAAGACTGTTTGAATATCTGTGTACTCTGTTGCTGTCTTTTACTGCAATCTTTAGCTACCTTTAAAGTTTTATTCGGATTTTTGGTTCAGTCTTTGCAGTTTCAAGAACTCTCTTTTATAGATATCCTTAAGCATTACTAAAAGATTCAGCTGGTGAGGACCTTCATTCTCAGAGCCTTTACAGGACAAATGTCAGTTTTATTTTCAAACTCAGGGAGCTCAAAAGTTGTCCTTATTGGAGAGAAACAATGTGAGGCACAGGAATTAAAAAATCAGCAAGTACTACAGTTTATCAAATGAGACACATTTTGGCGCACACACAACAGAGGAAAGTACCACACCCAGAAATTAATATCTTTTTTTTCTTGATAAGTTTATGTTTTGGGAGCAGAGGGCTGTAGGGAAAAATAACCAAAATTTGAGGGAGAGTATTTCAATCCCTTTTTTTTTTCCTTGTCTACTCAAAATTTTTGTTCTACCATATTAAACAGCTCATGTTCCTGTTCCTGGCTGAAGGTAGACAGATTACTTGCCTGTTTTGGCATAAACAGAAAGTTTCATATCAAAAGCAGACATACTGGGACAGACCTAGGACTCACCTGCCCAATAATTTCTCTCTGTGATGATACCACATAGACATCTGCAGGAAAAGGAATAAGCATAGAAGGATTTTTCTGTTCTATTTGCACCGAGGTCTTGGCACCCAGCAATATCAGGACTTTCTAGAGTGGAGATTACATCTTGTTCTTGACAGCAGTATCCTTCAAGGTTACATTTAACCTCTTTAGGAGCTCATTTTTACATCTGGCCTCCACAACAGCGAGTTTCACAATGTGAGTTTTGTGCCTTATGCTAAAAGGACTAGAATAATTGCAGTTACAGCAATCTAATAGAAGGTGTATGTGTGTAAGGAACTCCAGGGATTTGGTTATGAAGGAGCAATCAAGAAAGTCTTCTAATATTTCTTCAAATCAAAATCACCTTCAGCAGCACCATACCAGACATACCACGAAAATAAAGCACTGGGCATGAGGTGGCTGCTCATTTAGCTGTGTAAGACAATCGTTACGCTGAACAAAAAGCAAGCTGGAAATAATATATGGAGGAGCAAATCAGGGTGGATTTGCAGAAATGCTGCATGAACAGGGACAACATATTTACACTACCCTCGGAGAGGGGCTAAGCTCTTTTGTAAGGTTCAACTGCAGGTTGGAGCAGGACATCTTCCTGAACATCTATGCAGATGCTGCCTAATCAAACATGGGTAAAGAAAGCCATTTACACCGAGGACAAGGACAGATGGCAAAGAAATGTTGTCTTCTCTAATGCACGCTGGGTTTTTTTTGTACTGATGATGAAAGTTTAGTTTCCTGGTAATTGTTACACTTGCACCTATTTGCAGGTGGTCATCAAGTGCTTTCTGAGCCTCACAGAACTCTCCCTTCATGTTTCTGTAACAAGCATACACCTGCTGACAGATCCCCAACTCTAACTTCATATGAGCACTTTCAACTTAAATTCCTTATTCTAAAAATTCATAAGAACAAAAATGCTTGTTGCTTTTAAGAGGGAATTAATGCAACAACGAGAAGCTTACAGACAGCTTTAGAGGAAACAAGGGAAAGTTAGCTCATCACAGTACCAGACCTCTTTCTCAGTTTCACTTTTCCTTGTAAGTCACAATTCATAAGAGTAAAAGACTCTTAGAGTCTTAGACATAAGAGTAGTATTCTGCCCTTGATATTACTCATCCATGCACAGCAGGGATCAGAAGGATAACTGCTTTCTCACCTAAGCAGCATAAGCGTGCCCATGATACCCTCAAAAAAGGCTAAAAAGCTGCTGGAGCACATTGTGCCAAATAGAAGTTGAAAACTCTTTATCTTCAGTGGTTCAGGAACTCAGCTGCAACGATGAAAGGGGAGAAAATAATCTTTAAGATGTTGGTCAGTTCTCAGTTTGTTACGCAAGTGTTGTAAACCAAGAAGTTATGTAGGATAATCATAGAATGGTTTGGGTTGGAGGGGACCATAAAGTTTATCTTACTCCAAGCCCCTGCTAGACCTTCCACTGGACCAGGCTGCTCCAACCCCTGTCCAACCTGGCCTCGGACACTTGTCCAAGTCCCTCTGGATGGCATCCTGTCCTTCAGGTGTGTCAGCCTCACCACTCAGCTTGGTGCCATCTGCAAATGTGCTGAGGGTGCACTCGACCCCTCTGTGTCATTAATTAAGATAATAAATAACAAAATTGAAAGCTTCACTAACAAATGCACAGATATTAAAGTTCTTCCCCATTAAAATTCACAGGCTTGCAATCATTGTTAAAAGATAATGGCCCCAACATCAGATAGGAAAACAAAAGACTTAATTATAGGAAATGTGGTATAATTTGAATATGAAACAATAGAGGATTAGATAATGCACTTAGCTTTCACAGGTGAAGATTCCAATAAATCATCTGTGAACTTCCCACAAATGACTCCTACCTACTGAAACTGAGGAGCTGCAAGAGCAATCTACATTTGAGATGGCACCTTGCTCAGAAGAGATAGCAGGAAAAAAAAAGAGGGAAACTGGAAAATTAATGCTTAGACAATAGTCTCTTGACCAAAGATTAAGGGCAGTAGGCCAAAATTGATGGGACAGGGTTGCCTAATGCAGGGTTGCTGTGTTTGTCTGAGGGCTGCCTCCCTCAATCCACTTCATACCTGTAGCAACATCGGTGTTTCTCCACTTCAGAGAAATAAATCTTCCTGCTTTCCTATCCACTCTGAAGAAAAAGACAGTTTCCAAGGCTTTTACTTGTAAGAGAACATGTCCTGTGGAGGGTTTGCCATGATGCAGTGTATTTTTCAGAAGCTGAGGTGACACAGCCAGTCCTCAGCTCCCAAAGGCAGCACTCCCCTGCCTATTTCTTGGCTCAGGTTGCCACAGCGAGGGAAGCTGCCTGCACTTCCCTAATTCCTTCTCTTCGCATACACCTAGGAGTGCCGGAAGAACCGAGGGCTACTAGGTTTATTATCTACAGCTTATAAGAGAGAGAGCGATATTAATATTATTAAGTTTAAGGCCAGCACGGGTAATGGTCCTTAATGAGGCTTAAAGACTTTGGGCAGCTGCAAGTACAGGGCAGAAGTACTGCAGGAATCTTAGCTGTGCACTTATTCTCTGGGCAGCACAAGTGCTGAAGCACAAAGAACCCAGACCTACAGGTCCCTACAGACCAGGTGAAATACCAGCTTCCTTGTAGGCATCAGGGGAAAGACAGAAGCGTGGCCACAGCTTTAACAAAGCACCAGTAAAGCACTCATTGTCCTCACGGGCTTCTCATGCAAAACCAGCACTCAGGGGTCCCCAGAGACCGTATCTGCCAAGATATCATATATGGAGAATTATACGGATTACACTAGTGGTGAATCTGGTCCTCTGACTACCCTATTTGCGGGGTGAGGTTGTTTTCAAAGCTGCAGACTTTTCATGCTGAAGCAATTTTTAAGTACTCTAACACAAAGTGTAATCACACATTGATTTTTCCATTAAAACTACAAAAGTCTTAAATACCTTGGGGGTGCTGGCCTCAATTAGTCCCTATTCTTCGATTCTATTTCTCTTGGTGCTGTTTTGCCATCCCTCGGCGTAGGAGGAAAGGAAGGCTGTCTACTTATGCCAAAAGCACAATCTTCTATTACATGAGTCCAGTTAAAAGCAGGAGTAGATAAATTGCTTTCTGTACAATAGGGAGGAAAATTACGCTGGGCTCTCCCTATGTTCCTTTTTAAATTGCTGTGTGGGAAACCTGAACATACAGAGGTCTGGATCTTGGAAATTTGCCTTGTGTCTATTTTACTGTGGGTTTTTTTTTTTTAAACTGACAGAAGTTCCCCCGCTCTTCAGAGGAGATTATTTGTACACAATTGTCCTGAGAAGCCATCATCCCTCAATGCAGCCTTTCCATTGTCGCCTGTTGAATAGCTGAGCTTCCCTGTTGTGCTACCAGCACTGATTGGTTTTGCTGTTGACACCAGGTTAATGCTTTTGCGGAGAAGAGGAAGGCAAATTTTACCGAACACCAGCAGGAAAATAAATTGCTTTGATCACTTTCCCAAGAAGCAGGACCTAAAAGAAAAAACTTACTCGTTACAGAGGGTGGATGCCCCATACAGCTGAGTGGCCAGGCCCCAGTCTGCTGGTCAAGTGTTTCATGTTCCCTGCTCAGCCCCTGCCACCCATTTCAGTGCACTGAGTCTCCTACTTGTCTTGTGTAATTCAAAGCCCTGCTCAGGAAAATATATGGCTGGAAACACCGTACAAAACACAGAGGTTAAAATCTTATCCAGCCTACAGTGTACTCATCTTCAGACACGTCTCCAACAAAGTGCCTGAAGAAAGGCAGCTTGATGGAATGATTAAAGAGGTGAACCAAGAGGAGTCAGTGAAGCTGAGTTTAAAGAACACGGGCTGGAGCTGTGTTCTGGAATCCCATAAATTAGGTTGTTCTTTCTATTTTTTTTCTATCCCTAACCTTTACGTTTTTCAGTAAGGAAAAAACCCAGTCAAATTCCAGCCTATGAAGAAGCATCTAATTTTCCTTTAACAGAAGTCCTACCATTGTCAAGCTACACTGTGCCTGAGTCATATCCAGATGACAACCATGTATTTTTCACAACTACTTGAAGTATTCTGAAGTAATTTGCCTCCTGAAATTTGCCAAGTGCCTTACAAAACACACTTCTCTAGTGATCTTTGGAAAGGCTATTCCTACACATAATACCTTTATTCTGAGCAGAGCATTAAACTGCCAGCAGCAGTATATGGAAAGAAAATGGTGACCCATCTTAAGTTCTAAGAGATCCTTTTAAATTCTGAGTCAAGGTTTTATCTAGATTCAGCTTATGGCTTGGTACAGCTGCTCGTGGTGTTTACAGAGGCTTTGGTGTTGTTATAGACTAGCCTGGCACTGTTTTAACAACAGCCACCAAAAAAGTAGCATGGCCTTGGTCAGCTCTGACTTCCTCCTGCCTAGCTTTTCCAGCCCTCCCCTTTTGCCCATTTCCTTTTTTTTATTGAGCGACAGGAACTCTCTTTCATTCCATGGCACTCCCCAGAGTCTCAGCAAAGCCTCTGGTTACTGTTGCCCTGTAAAGCAGACCAGACCCGAAGCTACCTGCACCATACCACATCCCAGGAAGCCACCCCTGCTGCTGCCTTCAGGTTGACACTCACTGTATTTGACACACTTTAAGTGTTAGACCACGTAAAAGAAATTGGAAAACCACCACTACACTGCCTTTCTCAGATGGAGGCACTGCCATAGGTTATAATAAAATTCCCTTGCCTGCTTATTAAAGGCGCTGCAGGATATTTGCTGTCCTGGCAAAATTCATCCTACATCAGATGGTCCCAAAGCAGAAAATTGCAGTTCTGTAGAGGTGGGAAAGAGACAGCAGCGGGAAATTCCTGCCTCACACGTCCCAGGGGAGCTGATGCTGCTGGGCTAGTACCAACAGGGCCCCCAGTTAGGCGGGTCCAGCATCAGCTCTGGCTCCTGCTGACTGCTGCAGCTCCAGCAGTGCTTTAATGCACCTCCACCAGCAGTTCCACAGCAGCCAGATTACTTTGATATTTCTCTTTTCTGGATGGAAGATCTTGAGAAGGACAGGTGTTTCATCATGGACAGGAGACAGAAAAATAATTCCCAGACAGCAACTGGCAAAGCACCCACCATGCCCAGCAGCCCCACTCAGTGGAGCTGTGGGAACAGAGTGTTGCTCCAAAGGGCAAACTGGAAGTCTATAATACAAAGAAAGAGGATGTAGCAGCACTAATGGACTCTTCTTTCAGCGTCTGGGCTGTGGTAGGCTTGAGGCTGCTTTATGCAAAATGATCAAGGCTTTTAGCAGAAGCTCAAACTGAAGCTGCCAAGGGAAACATCACAGAAGCTTTAGAAGCGACACCTTTTTCAGCTGGGATGGTCAGAACTCACTTTGTTGTAGAGGGCAAATTCAGGTGAGTCAGATGCAGTGTGCTGACAAACCACACAGCTGTTTTTGTACAAATGTGGTTCTGTACAACGACCAGGTTAAGAATGGTGCAGCCATGGCCACTGAGCAGGCACTGCTGGTGGTGCTTTCCCTCCGGCAGCGTGTGGGGAGGCTTGTCCCATACTGCTCCTCTTTCCCAATGTTAACATTTCCTAAAGGCTTTTAACTTACTTTCGGCTATGGAAGTGCGTTCCTTTTGTAATATTTATAATTTATAATTATTGCACTAGTTGGAGCTCTGTTTTATGGAATCCTTCCTTTACATTGCCTTACTTTGTTTGCTACAACCCACTTACCATATTTATAACAATAAGATATACATTCTCCAAACTCGCCCTTTCTTGAGAGCTCTCTGCTACAGTGCAGGGGCCTCAGCTCAGAGCAAGAGGAGCAGCAAGAGGTCCCCAGTGGCACCTTGTGACCATTTAGGTGGTCACTGCTTTCGTGGCCATTGGAGAAAGATAAGATCAAGTAGCCACAAAGACTAAACTGATCCCTGTCAGGGTGTGCCAAGCATATTAAGAGGTTTTTAAATACTGTTAAAAGCTTGAATTTCATTTAGGAGCCACCAGCAAAGTGTTTTCTTAAGTATAACAGCTGTCCAGTTTCTGCAGGGGTGTCACCCCATCCAGACCCCATCCTGCAAGCATCAATACCACCCATGGCCAGTAATCTTTCAACATTTACAATTCATTTCCATGAATGTCCTCAAGTGCCACACAATAACATGACACCAAAAAAGCATTAGTTCCTCCCCATGTCATCCTCTACTTAGCTTTTTCTTATCGTCAGAAGATTTATGATTTTAATCTCCATTTTATAGAACTTATCACTTTTAACAACCAGAAGAAAATGCTAAATTGTTTTTATTGCTGTTAGATGTACAAAGACATGATGCTATATACTGCCATTTACATTTCACATTAAAAGTGAAATATGCTGTGAATGTGCAAGTATTGGTTTTAATTTGACCCATCTGTTAAATGAAAAACAAAGAGGACTTCTAAATCACAACATTTAAATTCAGCGATTTGTAAACAATTTATATGTTCATTTCTTCTGGGTTAAAACTGCCCTAAAGCATCACTCTTATGAAATCTCCAAATTAAATTGCTTTGCATTGTTCTCAGAAATGCAAGCTGGAGTTCCTTCCTCCGCAGTTTATTAATTTATTCCCCAAGCCAAGTAAATTAGCAAGACTTGTATTAAGAGTCTTGCCACTGAAATAATTTTTGAGAATTCACACAAGTATCTCCTGCCTCCAGAAAGCTGAGAGTACAGAGGAAGTGTCAGATACACTGGGTGGCAAATTCCCTTGTGATAAAGGGCAAACTGGCTGGTTTCATTTGTTCAGCACTTTTGCAAGCAGCACTGCATCTGCCTACTCCATGCTAGAGCACCAAGGAGAATAATCAAGAAGGGGAGGGAAAGTCATGGAAATTTACCTTCCCCTCTCAACTTAGCCAGGATTTGGATCTTAGACTGGGCTTTAATGCAGCTGTGGTAATGTACAAGAGGAGGGAGATCTACAGACACCTAAGGATCCCCCAAGCAGCACTTCAAGAGCAGATCTCTTTCCCTGCTTTGTGCAACAGGTGTATTTAGCTCCACTGCCGTGCCTCTACCCCAGAAATCCATACTGTCACTGGAGTGAGGGACAGAGAGCCCTTTCAGTAATCCACATACGGGGCCTCTCAGCACCTTGTGAGAGGAGATTTCTTCATGTCATGGCAGCTTCATGGCCTGCCACAGACCATGGCAAAAGCAGGACTAGGTGAAGAAGCAGAGAATCCTCAGGAAAAAAATTTTAAAAAGAGGAAAAAAGTAATACATAATCTAATCTGCTTAAAGTTGTAGGAGTGGAGAGATCCACGAATTTCAAGTCCCTCTCTGCCGTATCAGTCAGAGCATCAAAAAGCAGCACAGAAATACTGAGTCTACTGTGCACTCCTACTCTAGATGGTTAATTTACTACATCCAGCATCATAATAAGCGACCCAACAAAACAGGAACTAACAGTAATGCAGCCAGGGCATGATTAAGGGTGCCTATAACACTATCAACAAACGTGGAGACTACATGGATCACTGCCCCAAGTTGGTGAAATGACAGCTTGATTAGTTTTTTGTCTGACAAATGTGGCGAGAGAGATCAGAATCAAACATAATTTCAGGGTTGCAGGCCTTCAAATAAAAAAAATTCAAAGAGGGCAACTGCAATTTGTGAGACCAAATCAACTCTCCAGTCCAGCTTCCTTATTGCTCGGATGCAACACAGCCACAGCTGCTAAGCAAGAACTCTCAAGGAGCATCCTGAATTAACAGGGAAACGTCTTCAGAGAGGCAGGCTTGAGATCTTCCAAGACAGTCTTCCCTCCCATCAGCAGCCTTACTAAAAACACTCGTATTTGTAATTTAGTGGGAAAACATCCAAGTAGAGCTACTTTATATCCAGGCAACTGTTGCCTATTGCTACCCCAAAGGTCAAGCTGCAACAGCCTGTCACCCATATTGCTGCATGTAGGCACGTAATAAAATCAAACAGAAATAGCAGACAGTAAATGGATTTTTCCTTCTTCTTCTCTCCGACCTGTTCTAATGATAAAAAGAACCAAAAACACACAGAAAGATCAGGCTTCCTAAAATGTATAATCACAACCAAAAGTATTATCCCTCATTTTGTACCACTTTCAAACCATGTTTCCCCTTTGGGAGAGCTTGGTGAGATAAAAGTGGAGGTTTCTGGGCTTTCTTCCCATGTGGAAAGGGGGTAGGGGAGGGAGGGGAGGCAGAGTAGGACATGGCTCTTACCCAGGAATAAAGTGATCTGTCTCCTGGAGCTCTTGCCCTCTGAACTTTCACTTTTCCTTAGGTACTGTTCCTGGTGCCTTGGTCCACCCTTCACTGCCACAGTCCCTTCCTTGTGGATCCTCAGGGCTTTCATCATGCTGCGGCACATGAAGGTGACAGATCCCAGCACGATGATGTACACAGCAAAGGCGCTGAAGACGCTGGCTTGAAACAGAGACCACTTGGAGGAGAGGTTGGTGCAGATGGTCATGTTGTGCTTCAGCTCAGGAATGTAGTGCCTGGGAGTAGGTTTGACACAGGAACTCGTTCTCTGGTAGCCCTCGATGATCTCCAGGGGATACTCTGTGCCCATGGCAAAGAGCAGGGGCAGAGCCACTATGACGGACGTGCCCCAGACAAAGGCGATGAGCAGCTTCACCGTGCGTGGTCCAGACACAGCCTTGAACTTGAAGGGGTGGCAGATGGCCACGTACCTCTCAAAGCTGAGCGTGGCCACGTGCAGCAGGGTGGCATAGCTGCAGGCTTCGAAGAGGAAGTAGTAGAGCTTGCAGGCAATGTTGCCGTTGGGGGTAGAAAAGGGGCTCCAGATGGCACTGTAGAATTCCACGGGCATGCCCAGCAGGATGACCAGCAGGTCGGAGCAGGCCAGGCTGACCATGTGGTCGGTGACCTCCTTCTGCAGGTAGCCTTTCCTCTGCAGGATCCTAGTGGCCTTGATGGTGATGCTGTTGCCCAAGAGGCCCGCAACAAAGACGCAGACATAGATTAAGGCCAAGGTGATCTTGACCCACAGAGCCACCTCAAACTCCGGGACGTGGCTGTGGTCAATGAGATGAGAACAGTCTGAAGAGGGTGTCTTCCCTGCCATGACCAGTCCCAGGGTGGAGGAGGTGCTCTCCTGCCCTCTCCAACTTTCAAGTTCACAGCAAACAGATCCTTCCTCACTTTGCCCCTCTCCTCGAGCCACACATGTCCGAGCAGTCGGGTATAACGAGCGTGTCTCAACCAGCCACACCTGTGGGGTTTGTTGGTTTGCGAGCAACAGCCTCTGAGTCAGACAGTCGAACAGGAAAGTGTTTCAGTTCTTACCTTTCTTTATGGCAAACACCTCTTGCTCCCTTTGGATTTTCCTCCTCCTTTCTCCACAGGGTGAAGCTTCTGTTCTCCAACCCTTCACTGTGGGAACTGCTCTGCTTTCCACGCTTGCCTCTTCCCCTGTGAGCAAAGCTGCTTTTGGTCCTGGCCCCAGCAGAAGGAAGTCAGAGTCTGTGTGGTTATACTCTGTTAACCATTAACCAAAATCTTGGCTATCCTTAGTCACTGGCAGCACAGCAGGTTTCGAGAGAAGGGGGAAAAAAAAGCAAGCCCCTCATATCTGAAATTCACTTTCTGTCACAGGAAGAGGTGTTCTCCTAAAGCTATGGTTTGCTTGTCAGGCTGAATGTGTGAACAGTGCTGAAGAGAAAGTGTCTCCTCACGAGTTTAACATTCACTGGGCTTCAGACTTCACTACTGTGTGTGCTACTGCCCACATGCTTCACTACTTCGCATTTCCTCTAATGAAGACCTCGGCATCTGCAGTGCTGGTTGTGGATCCTGTGCAGCCACAGACTGATTTACATCAACAGGAGGTTCTGGTTTTCAGCTGCTGATGGTGAACTGGCAGCTTCTTAAATAACTGATTAGACTCTAAAGAGGCTTCTTGGAAGTTATAAAATAAGATGAGCTCTGAATTTAGACACGTGGATTGTTTCCCTTCAAAATTCCATCTTCTTCGATAACAGAAATAACAAAATCAGTAATCCCAGTCATACACATGCTTTCAAATAATCTGGACTAGCAGGGATGCAAATGTTCTTCCCCCTCCTGTGTCTCACCGTGGGGGGAAAGAATTTAATGTGGTCTTTAGTTTTAGTTTCAAACCATAGCACTGAAGGCTCCCAAGGTAACCCCTGGAAACATTTAATTAGAGGGTGTGTATATGGATTAGGAAACCTTTAAATTACAATGGAAAGCAGCAGTACAGCTTTTGCAGCTGTAATAGGGAGAGAAGCCCAGCACAGTGATCTGCTCCAATACCAAATCTAAGAACAGTGGGTTCACAAAGTGATTTTTATTAACTAGACAAGCTCATGTGACACTTGCAGCTCATGATAAAAGAGAAACATTAGGAAGTTGTTATTAAGCAGTCTCCTCACATTCAGTGGTTATCACTGTACCTCAGCAGCCCAAGTACATAATGCACAAAAGATGCCCAAAACAGGATAATCAGCACCTGTTTCTGTGCATTATTTATGCATTTCTGTTTCAGAAAAATCACCTCAAACCTTGCAGAACTTCAAGCTGTGTAGCCCTAGTCATCTTTCCTTACGTTTGATAATTCACATTTGTTCTGCTCAGACAAGCTTTCTATTATTACCCCATTTCTTTCACTTAATTTTACTTTATAAAAGTGTGAACAAAGATTACATATGCATGACTGAATTGTGGAAATGAAGCTAATTAAAATTTGCTGCTTACCATCAAAAGGGAAAAGGGAGAGAGAGAGAGAGAGCAAAAGAGAAGGCCCAATAGGATTAGATCTCCCCCTTTTTTTCCACACCAATTATAAAATGCAGAACGCAATTTTACATTTTCAATATTATCTTTAGAACATACACAAAGTTTATTAAGTTTCTAATAGAGAGCTGGTGCCACAAAGGGGATAGGAAGGAAAGAGACAACTGTGGATAATCACAGATGGGGACCATTAAAAATAAAAAAATCTTACGTAGGTTACTGGACTAGATAAACCAGGAGTGAGTATTCCAGAGTAAAACGCCTATCATGGGTGATTATAGAAAGATACATCTTCCTGGAGAGAGACATTTCTCCACAACTAAATGTGCTTAATGCCTCTTTGTGGCATGGAGGTTGAGAGCTCACAGTCTTTACCCCGGTGGATGTGATACCAGTTTATAAATTTAGGATTTCTGTAATGGTCCCACCTTAGGGATTTCATTAGGTTTTCTTTTGTATCTTGTAGCAGTGAATACCATGAGTTAACTTCTGTGTTGTTGCCTTTCCCATAGCAGTTTTGAAAGTGAATGTGGCCTGTGCAGTTGCACCTGGGAGAACACTCCAGGGAGTCCCTCCTGACCCAATTTGTTGCATTGCACACCGTGGCTTCAGCTGCCAGCACCGAGGAGGAGGCAAGAGCATTAGGGACAGAAACCACTGTATTTCTTTCTAAAATCAGCACACAAGGATGCTGCACACTGCCAATCACTTGTCAGCCCCTCGGAAAGAAAGCTGAGCCTCCTGAGGATGCAGATTCCTTAGGCATGGGGTGCAGCTGGCTCTGTGTGCCACTCACTTGGCCAGTCCATGCTGACCCAAATGTTTGTAGTGATGCTGTTGTTGGTGAGAGATGACAAGAGGTGGGAGCCAGAGAATCACGGAGATGGAGCACAGATTGTTGTTTCTGTAGTGCATAAGGTGATTTTTTACCTTCAGAGATAATAAACCTGCTGTGCTCACCCGCCCCAGTTTGTTACCCAGCAGAGTGTACAAGGTTTCCTGGAGGGCTGCGTGCTTTTTTGCCTGGTCCTGGGATAACACCGTGGTGAAAAGCCTTTTGGGGCAGGAGAAAGCAGAGCTTTACCGTCCGTCCACTGCATGAAGCTCCCCGTGTGCACCTTGTAAAGCTCACCCACCGCCTTGCGTCCCGCCGTGCCCGTGGACCAGGCTGAGCTGGGGGCAGGAGGGGCTGCAAGGCACCCAGCCCTTGGCCAGCTGCTCATCAAAAGCCAGGTCTCCCCAAACCCCTGATGAGGCTGGGCCCCCAAAACTGGCAGGTAGCACAAACTGTAGCTGGAACGAACGCTGGAAAAACAAACTCGTTGGACAGATTCCGTTGCCTTTGGGTGAGGGGGCTGCAGAAGAACCTTTTCCAGAGTGCGAAGCCATCGCTGCTCCCGCCTTGCCAGCGCCCTTCCCTCCCCCGCTGCACGGGGCGGGCTCGGGGTGCGGGATCACCCCGCGGTTCTTGCTCAGTCACCGTACAGCACAGTGCCAGGCTGCTCTGATTGGCACACAGGCGCTGCCACACTCGCGTTATCTCTGCAGAATTATTTCTCGATAGCTGTGTTGTGAATATGCAAATCCACCGTAATTGGCTACGCTAATCACACTGCTCCGACTGGTTTCTGTTCTCAAACTGTTCAAGCTACTTGACAGGAACAAAGAAAATATCTTGGTTTCTTGCTTCCCTTAGCTTAAAAACTCTAAAACCTAAATGAAAAAGGAGAGCTATCTCAAAAGCAAAGAAAATGAGGCTGTGAAAAGGATTAACTTTTTTTCAGATAAAAACACACTGACTCTTTTTTTCTTGCCAGTCTTTACCATTCCCCATCTCAACGAACCTCTTGTCCCCAGAATAGCTGTGATACTTTTGTCTTGCCAGTATTTGTTTAGAGAAAGTGAATCCTGGGCTTGTTCAATTCTCTTTGAAACACAAAGTAAACAAAATGAGATTGCTGTTCTGCAGAGGCAGCTACTCTGATCTGCACAGGCAGAGGGGAAAGTGCTGTGGGAATGAAAGGAAGAAGCAACACAGACAAAAGTGAAATGTCCAAGTGATTTTAAATGTTTTAAGAAATCAATTTGTGTAAGACAGCTCATGTTGGCTTTTAAAATTATTTTTCATTAGAAATTTAAATAATTAAAGACTGCTCTCAGATAACAAGGCTTCTTTCTGTTTTCTGGAATCTAACAAGCCTCTTTACCCTTAAGATCCCTTTGTATTTTTCTGGTGAGTCATTCTTGAATTATATTTTTCTTTGGAAGATTATTGTGATAGTTAATAATATAAATAAACACAAGTCATTAGTGAAATTTGTTTCTTATTAATTTCCCTAAGAGTTGGGGTTTGGGTGAAACAGTTTAACAACCACTGTGCTGTTAACTGCTTGTCTCCTTTTCTTCTGGCAGCCCAAGAGACTGAGTTATGAAAGCTGGGCAGTGGATCTGCTGTGTAACCTGAACATTTATAGTGACTTCTAATGGAATTAGCTTACCTCTACAAAGGTGGCACGTGGAAAGCTGCCATCTTCTATTCAGCAATGTGCAGTGTTACCTGCTGTAATGCCATCCTCTTGGAGCATCGCATTGCGAGTGTTTGCTTATTTGGAGGATAGAGAAGGGATTTCAAAAGTGCTTCCAGGATACACAGTGAAAAAGATCTCTGCTCCAAATCATTCCCTCTAAATAAATAGATGAAAGCACTTGTCTACTTGCCATGTATTTTACAAATTGGCAAGCAACATGAGAAGAAACTGGAGACAGTGAGACTAAATGGTTTATAGAAGATACAGAAAGTCTGTGCGACACCTGAGCCTCCTCACCAGTACGCTGGATTCCTGCTAACTTCCTCACACGACCTGCAGCACCCCGACTGCTGAGCAAGAAATGCACTTACACAGGTCTTCGCTGGCTGCTCTGGTGCTTGTAACTGATGTTAATTCATGATAATTAAAACATGACTACAGCACCAAAACACATAATTATTGTACACAGTCATATCTGGAATTGTTGAACAATACACCACCTGCTGTCTGATCTCCCTGGCAAATTAAAGACATTAAAGCTGTTCAAAGCCTTCACTCAATTGCAATGCTGTCTGAAGTAAACCAAATGCAGCAGGAGGTTTGTGGTTTGCTGTGATTAGGTGGGAGAGCACTTTGCCTGGCAAGGAAATGAAAGGGTTAATGTTCCACTCTTGGAGTAAGGGAAGAGATGCACTTCTCTGTCCCTTGACGCTGCAGTAGGTGTTAGCAGGCCAAGAAGAGGCCACCAGTCGTGGCCCCAAACTGAGAGCAGCTGATTAGACAGGCTGGGAAATGCAGGTAAAGCAAATCTCCTGAAATGAGACTGTCCTTTTGGCATCCTTTGGGAATGAGGCACCAAAGGAAATGAGTTTATTTTTGTGCCAGGCCTGACAAAGGAGCTGTAACTTAAAACCAAAACGAACACATACACTAAGCCTGGGTCCCAATAATCACAAATCGAATGTACTGAACTCATACCCTGAAATATCCATCAGACTCCCCTCTGTCTGAAGCACAGTGGCACCAAAGCACAACACTTGGTTCAACAAATCACCACTGTGTGCCTTGGGGCACAATCCCCAGCACACTGGATCAAATCCCATTTTTCTCTGTGTGACTTCTAAATGGCCACCTTGTCCAAATAGATGTTAATGGCTGCAGAATACAATTCAAAGCTCCAATTTGAGAGCATACTCAGTTCCTTATGCCATAATTTAAGTGAAACTCTTCTGTGCAGTGTACTTTTCCAGCTCATCTTTTAACAGAGGTTCACGCTTTTGGATGCTGCTATGCTACTGCCCTAGAATAAAAGCTTGAGCTTTCTTTCTCTGAATGTAGCTAATTGCTGAAAGTGACAAGACAGAGAGAACTTCTGTAAAAATGCATCTCACATCCTGAATTATCCATAATTTTTGTTAAAAATCTGCAAGGTCGATAATCTATGGAAACGGTTGTCACATGCTGGTACCAAAGCACTGCAGTTCAGAGCTCATGCTTTTTCTTTTTCTTTTTCTTTTTTTTTTTTTTGCTAACAAACCAACAGGGAATCTTCTTAAAAGATGTTGATGGTTTAATCCTGGTCTCCTGAAAAATCTCGTTATAGAAATGTTAAGCCTTACTATTGGAAGGAAAAGCAAAAATTGTCTCCTTGCTTCTTGTGCTTGCCATTTTATCACCGTCAGGGCTTGCACTCACGTGCCCAGCTGAGCTATTACAGAGTTATTTTGCCTCTTGTCAGAACTCAGCTGATGGGGTTTAGCCTGAAGCAAACTAATGACAGCTTTTTGACCCAATTCTAAGGAGTTCTAGCAGCGCATCACCACAGCGAGGGCACTTCTGTCACCCTTCCCTTTCTCATCCACAATACATATATGATGCCAAAATTCAAAATATCCAACTCCTCACTTTAAGGATCTTGCATTTTACCACTATATAGTTCATTCTGAAAAGAAATGAGATAGATTTGCCTTTACAAACAAACTGTGGGTCTGCTGACAGGCAAAGATAGATACTGAGAGGCGAAAGAAGCAATGGGAAGAACCATAGATTCCATAGGAAAAGAAAAAGTGGGGGGTATACATTAGAAGGGGGTTTGTATTAAGTGATTCGGGAAGTCTGTACCTTTCAAGTACCTCAGCCAATGGGGAAGGAGAGAGGGAAATGTGGCTGGGAAATTAGGATAAGCAGGAGGCTGTGCCCTCTAACAGTTTGAGAGACCCCAGGGGAATGCCCCATGGCCTCTCCCCTTATTTGAATAAAGTAACAGGACTCCTCTGTCTTCTTTTTGGACATAAATACTTCTGGTGGTTTTGGATTAATTTTCCTGACAATTACCTTGCAGAAATGTCAACAAATCCAGTTTTAAATAGCTTGTAAGAAAAAAGGCAGAGTGTTTCACCTGTTGCTGTGATCTGGGCTACAACAGGTAGCAACAATCACCTGTGGATACAGCAGGAAAATTAATATTATACAGTAATTTATGCATCTAGAAGGTGCCACAGGTAGGTTTCTAAGTAAAACACGTAAATTCTGCCAGAGATGAAATCTGTCCAGAATGCAGGGCTTCAGTTCTTGTTCTCAGATAAAAACACCAGGTGATTTTGGCTCCAGGATATTCTATCACCACCAGCTCAATGTTGACTCATGGAGGATTGCATTTTTTCTTCACTGCATTTTAGCTGTCATTGAAATGCAGAGGCAAATATTAACAGTGTAATGGGACTGTTTGGCAATTTAGCACTATACTGATAAATGCAAGTCAAGCAAGGAAAATATAAAACAAACAAACGTGCAAGTGAGCTGATCTAAATTTAGAGCACACGCTTTACCTCCGAGTTAGGGTTTGTCTTGCTTGCAGTGCTTATTTCTGATGGCCCTGCACATGTGTGTGTGTGGTTCCTCATTTGCTTGGGGCATGCACTTTATCTGTGTAACTTCCTTCATTTCTGAAATGCTTCTATTAAACCGTGACACAGGAAGTGGCTGGTCACTGTCCTACAGATCCAAATCCTGAAACTGAACAGGGAAATAAATAGGAGACGGGATCCCAAACTGTTTATTTCACCTGCGTTTGTGTGGTACCGCATTCTGTGCAAGTGGTTGTTTAAGCACAACAGGACCACCTGTCAGTGCATACCTGTGATCTATAAATTGTTATGACTTCACATACCAGGTAAGTAGAGCTCTTCTGTTTCGGAAAAATACAAAAACTCCTTTGTCTGTAGGAAACTGAGTGCTTTTCTATAAATTTTGAAGCATGAATTATATAAAGTTAATGTGAAAATATTTAAGTTACGCCTTTTTTTCTCTTTGCTCTCTGAATCTCTGATTCTCTCCCCCTCATCCCCACCCCTCTTGACAATAGTTTCTATCTTTTTTCCATGGCATGCTCTTCCTACTAAGAAAACATATGCTTTAAACAGCTGGAAATGCCAGCCTGCTGCCACAAGGCCTGTTTTGACATCTGACACTGTCACCCCGGGATCGCCTGTTGGCAGTGAAGATCTTCCTCACTGGAACCAAGACCTGACTGGTGCCATCCTAAAGAAGACGTGTAAAATATTCCTGCTGCCCCGGGAGTCTGTCTTTTCTCTGTTGACAAAAAGGGCTCCCAGCACAAACACAGCGTGGAGACAGCGTTTAAAAATCTTTGTGTGTGCATCAGCTGACATATCCCACTCGCTCTGTGAATGTTACTTTGATTGCCCAACTGTTGGGTGACTTTCCTTTGTTATTGCAGCTCCCAGTCTTAACTTCCCTTTGACTTAAGAGCCATCAGGAAGAATCACTGCATGCAGAAACCAGCTAGCAATACAGACTGCTCGAGAGTCATTGGTGTTACAGGACATCCATTCGGATGAATAAAGGACTCGGGTCTAGGTCAATGGAAATAACTCTTCCAGAATGGACTTGCCTGGTTTGCTTCTAAATAAACATTTGATAAGGAATAGAAATTATGTGGAGGCACTGTCCTAGAAAGATAGTCTCTCCAGATGCGACCCAGAAAGAACAAACTGGAATTTGTAACAATGAAAAGTTTTAACTCAGACTTGTGTACTATCTATAGGAAGAAAAGGCTCTCTAGGGCGAAAAAAGAAACCTGGGACTGTCAAACATCAACCAAGATCCTAAAGGGATGATAAGTCAGGAAGGTCTCAGAGAAAATGTCTTGTGTGTAACTGTTTGCAAGATTTAGAGTTGGTCTTTGGTTTTGCCTACACATGAGCTAAGTTTAAAAATGCATTTGCAAACTCTGTGTGAGACTTGTTGGGAACTCTGCAGGTGGATGACTGACTCGGGGACTCTGGTTCTCCACTGCGGCTCTGGAGGCTGTGCAGGACTTAGACCCCACTCCAATTTTCAGCACTCATCTCCAAAATAAATTCTTGGTAGAGGACCTGTACCCAAGAACATGCTTAGAGAGGCAGAGCCAAAGGGCACTTTTCCACACGGGAGGCCTGGAGTGGGCAGGAGAGTGCAGGCTCATGAACATCCTACTCTCCTGCATGGGGTATGTACAGACAGCTTGGCAAAGGAAAGGAAATAAGAAGGGAGCAAGTAAAGGGACAGGTCTGAGCACTGGTGGGTGCCAGGGGATAACTGTTCTCTTATTTAGATCAGGCTCCACGGCCTTGCAGTGAGAGATTCCTGCCTGCTGAGGTTTCCCTCTCCTCTTTTGGCCCCGAACTGGCAAAGTCTCCTGCTACCAACGCTGAGGCCAAGCCTGACTGCAGGGCTTGTAGGAAGCCCCAGACTGGGGCTGCTCTGGAAGTTATGCAGCACTGCTGTAAAAATAAATGTGGGTCTTAAAATCTAAGTACTTGATGTCTTTAACTCCACTATATGGTGAATTCAGTGAGAAGGAGCTAAACCCTAAATGTGGTCAAAACAGCCATTTTGCTTTGTTAAGTGAAAACACAAGCTCTTTCATTTGCTCCCTTTGTTACTGGCAGAGATAATCTGCCTCCCACACTGAAACATTTCGGAGTAGAGTATCACGCCCGTCCCCTTTGTGTGTCTGTGCTGCGTAAAGCACCACTGTTTCATTCCCACTTTGATTGCAGCATCGCTCTTGGAGACTGCTGTTTCCAAGGCATTGCATCTCTCACACAGAAGCTGTGAGAAATGACAGATCCAGCTTCTCAAACCGAGGGGCATCACATCCTTCCCGGGGAACTTGGGATGTGTCCCTGAGAACTGCTCCTCTTCACAGTGTGTGAAACGTAGGAAGCACCTCCCATGAGCAGGGAGATTTCCCTCTCTCCCTGAGCAGGTGGCTGTAAAGCCCTTCCCCCTTTTATCCAGATTGATAATTCCTGACTATTCTAACCTTTCAAAATATTTTCAAGTAGTCTAACGCTTGGGAAACAAGTTAATATGGATTTCTACAAGTATGCAAGCTCCAGCAAGTCGTTGCCCTTTTTTTCAGTTATACACTTTTTGAGACCATTTTACTTCTCTACTGTGTTACAAATTGCTTAATAATTGTTTTTGACAGGTTAAACCGGTAGTGAGTATGAAAGAAAATAATCCCAAGATAGTGAACTGAACCGTTCAGAGGTTCTCTAACACATTACACTGCTGGAAAGCCTTAAGGAGCAAACAAGATGGGAATCCCACAGACCAGGGTTAGATATAACACAGGTTAGAAATGAAAATTATTCCCTAAACTTCGAGCACCCAGAGGAACCAAAAACTCTTGTGCAGAATTTAAATTTACAACATTAATAGAATAACTGCGCTAGAATGCCATGATTTGTGTTACTAGTCCATGGAAACACTAATTCCTTTTTATCTCCTATGACATCCTTCCCATAAGGATTTCTCTAAATTATACCTCCTGTCCTTCAGTGTTGTGGATTAATAATGCTTCACTAATGAGGATTAAATAGCTCAAGAACTCTGTGATGTGTGCAAACAGCAATACTGTAAGGCAAGATTTGTATTCAGAACCAAGAACTTTGTTCAATTTTCAAAAACCTGGAATTATGCTGCAGAACTTCTCTAGGTAAAATTTAACTGCCTTCAATAAAAGCTGTGTTTTTTCACCCATGGGTTCATTACATTGAAGACCAGAAGGGAACAGGCTGGTCAGATCCCATGACAATCACCCAGGCCCCAGCAGTGAGCACATCAGCTTCTGTTTGGCTGAGATATCTGCACCCTCCTTCACCCAGAGACCTCAAGAGATGGAGGCATCATTATTTCTTTTTGTAGTTCCTTAAAGTGTGAGTACAGGTTCTTATTTGCACTGGTTTGATTTCTGCCTCCAGACTCTAGTTCTTGTTGTGACTCTAATTTTAGTCAAAAAGCCCTTGAGAAAGGACTTAGAGCCTCTTCCAGCCACCCATTTATTGTCACCTGTGTGTGGTCTTCCTGATTATTTCTTTCTTATACAGAGATATCTGGCCCTGGTCATGCTTGTTTGTTTTCTACCTGGAATCCAGCTTTTTACACCTCTCGGGTCAGGGTTTTCCATGGAAAGCATTACTGCCTTCAGCCTCAGCAGGGTGGTACACCTGGGACACACCTTCCCAGCCCTATCAGCTGTTTCTCAGCTAACACTTCATTCTTCCTCTTCCTCCTCCTCCTTCTCTCTGCCACAGTATCACTTTGGCAAATTGCATTGAACTTCAATTAATCTCCTAAAACATCTTCCCAGCTGCTGCTTCCCAGGGAATTCTCCCTTCTGCAGGAGCATCCCTTACAGGTTGCCTCTCGGTTGCCTTTTGTGCACGGGCTCAGATTTATCGAGTAAACTACAGAGCAAGCTGGGATACCCTGCCCTCACGCTGACCACTGCCCCAGGCTTTAATCCATGGACTTGCAGCTGGATCATTGACAAAAATGTTCAGTAGTTTCAGATGCTGTTTGAACCGTTTGAAATACATCCAAGTTTTCCTGCTTCCCGGAGGGGATGCCCAGCTCCAGCCCATGATTAGCCTGAGCTGATCAGTCGATCTGCTACATTTTGTTTAATGTTCCCCCAACCAACCTCCCTCAAGCACTTTAGGAGTTCGGTAATAATTGCCAATGATATCTCATTTTTGAGATCTGCTAGCTCATTTTTAATGCATGTTTCACTGAAGCTGCAGAATGCAAAATTTTTCATCAGAATATAAGAAAAATATTATCAATATCTACGCAACAGCCATTATCAACACATTTATAATCTCATTCAAAATCAGGTTTGCTGCATAAGCTATACTTTTCAGAAAAACTGTGCTGATTAACATTTATTATATTTCTGTCCTTTGAATCTCTATCATTTAAATCCCTTATTAACTTTTCCTTTATTTTGCCAACATTAAGGATAAGAGTATAGCTTCTCATCCATGTCCAGTTCTTCAAATCTTTGGAAAATGCTATCACATTAGCTATTTTACCCCACATTTCATGCTTTTAAAAGAGCATCACAAGGCCAGAGATGCCATTTTAAAAATCCTCTTTTCAGTTTTGTAGAGTGCAAGACACCCAAGTCTGCTGCTTTAAACTTGTTGAAGTCTTCCTGCTGTGATATCAACCAAGAAACTTCACTGAACATTTCTGAATCACTACAGACAATTTTGCTGTCTTCACCTGGAAACAGCCTAACACGTGAGCGGGGTCTGAAGGATTAGGCTGTAATTTGACTGCAATATTCCATTGCATCATGTGGCTGTATTTAATTTCTAAGCTCTGTTTTTCTCCGTCTGCATAGTAAATTGCTGGACACTGCAATCCTACTGCAATCAAATGCAATAGTTCTTCAGCAGGTTTGGGTCCCACCCCAACTGAATTATGAATGAAAAAAAACTGCTGAATTGAGCTTCCCAGCTCCCCCACATCTCCTTACTATTCCTGACCTAACAGTAGGGAGCCAGTGTGTGGAAAAGATTAATCTCTTCCATTCGCATCTTGAGCAAACTGGTGTATCAGCTGTGCTGAAGGCTTTTTGGTACCTGGGCAGGTGTGAATCTGTTTTACTGGGTTTGGGTGGGAATGCAAAGAGAGAAATGCAGGCTGCAGATGCCAGATTTCTACTTTGTTACTAACGTCCTCCTAGTTTGACATGAACAAGTGAACACACGCTGAGGTACAAGTGGGTAACCTGCTACCCAAGAACTGCACAAGTCTGTGTGGAAGGATTCTTCTCTGAGCTCTGTTGCTCTGGCCCAGGCTGCTCATAAGGACAGTTGTTTGCAATACAGGATTAAGAGTTTCATGTTCTGCTGAAATAAGCCTGCAGTCTTTGTGCTGCAGTTCCAGAGCGCTTCATCAGAAGCACAGAGTTAGCAAATCGCACAATAAACGTGTTATCGGTTTTACCTTATCAGAAAAGTTAACATGAGCACACTGCTAAGAAAAATCTGGCTGGTTTTAGTGGTACACAGGCTGTGTTTTCAGCACCAGTTCTGATCCTGAAGTATTCTGTAATGCCCTAAAGGATGGCATGTAAGTATCTCATTTATGATAAAAAAGTGTCAGTATAAATCCTGAAGCAAAAATTGCAAATCTGGATTCCTTGTCTGACAGTAGATTTCCAAACAATATACTTTGTACTATGGTCATGTTTCAGTGCTGAGCTGTACAATTTATCCTACAGATGTCATTGCACACTTTCAGATTACTGTGAACTTCAGACATTGATATAAACATTCTATTAAGTTGTTCTAATGCATTGCTGCCGTGATGAAGGTCTGGAAATAGAATTGATTTGGCTTGAATGTTTGAGTAAGATATTCCACAATGACCTCAGAGGTAAAAATGTGAAAAAGAAAATCTTCAAGAGCCAGCCTTTAAGGGGAAATGAAAGTTGTTGTCGTGCGGAGATTTCAGACTCAAGTCTCAAGGCATGTAAGAACTGAAATTCCTTGCCACACTGGGACAAACAGCAAACTGTGTGACACAAGCTCCTGGCCTCAGGCAGCTCCCTGGCAGCAGGGCTGTGCTGGAACTCCTGCCCTGTCACTACACATCAGAGAGGTAACAACTAGCGGCAATCACCTGAGGCCATCACCTGCCCCTTGGACTCGCTGCAGCAAGACACAGACCGAGAGCTGCTCTTGTGCAAGAGTCACCACGAAGCCAGCCAGGGCAGCAGGAGTGTTGGCACAATGACCTTCTTGCTCTTAAGCCACAGCTTCCTTTAACTGCTGTGAAAGCCGATTCCACCTTTGGCAGCACCAACAACTTCTGAGATCCACCCTGTTCCCCAGGCTCCAGTCACAGCTTGGGCTCTCCTGCCCCACAGTCAGGACTGGGGTGCTTTAGTTACATGGGATCAAGCCAAAATCACTGCATCCTCTCCCTGGTGCTGGTTAACCCAGGGCAAAATGAGCATAACTGTGGTTTGTACTGGGTTAGATCCTTAGAATAAGGCAGCAACCTAAGTGGTGCCTGAGCCATAGCCTTGTCCTGGGCTGAAAAGCTGGCGGACCCATCACTAAGCTCTTTCTTCCAGCTCCATGAGTGATCCTGGGTATTCCACAGCACTCGGCTGCTTCTCAGATTGAATGAGAAGGAGGAAGGAAGAGCTGGAACTGTCCTCTAGGGACATTTGGCTTCTTATGTTAATGCTGACAATTTTAATTACCCTTATCTTTTCTATCCCTCTCTCCCACATTGCAGAAACTGTAGCCAGCTCAGAGGAGAAGCAGAAGCAGACTGGGAGCAGCAGACACCTGCTTTTCCTGGAGGAGATGAAGAATATTATTTACCTATTGAACATCAATATGACCTTAAGTAAGAATATGCAGATTCAATTTGATAACCAGCTAGGAAAATGCACGCTGTCTGTGCTTGGGATTGGATCCACAGAGCCACAGAAGAGTTTAGCAAATGGCTTTTTCCACATTTTTCTGTATATATATCAGTGGTCAGCTCCATACACATTTGCTAAGGGTACTGTTCATTTCAGATAGCTCTTGCCATTTCAGCTCTGGAAAATAATCTTGCTTTTTGTACCTCTATGAAGTATTATGTAAAAGTCAAAGACTTATGGTTACCTGGCAACCTATAAATGAAGTCTTTGGAAAAGAAACCTGGAAGAAGGGACCTATTGAATATCAGTCGTCTTTCTACATTGTAAAGGAAGCTCTCTCAAAAAAGATGTCAAGTGCAAATGGGTCTTTCCACTCTGAGACTAGTTTAAAGTTAGAAGTATTAGCAAAATACAAAAATATAAATATATTTATATGAATAAACAAGGATGGTAAAACCTTTTCCCTATCCTGACCTTTTCCCTATCCTGACCTTTTCCCTACCCTGCCCTGGCCTGTAACTTCACCTGAGCTGCAAAAAAGCTTCAGCCCCCTTTGAAAGGCTGCAGGTGACTAATTAATTAATTAATTAAACCAGAAGAACAGTGAGAGGAGTATGCCTAAGTAACTGGTGCAGCCAGGGCATTGCAGTTTCCTCCATTTCAGGCTTCAAGCCTGCACAGAAAGGCTGCCCTCACCCATCCCATCAGGACCTCAGCGCTGGCGTCAGCCCGGTTAACAACACGTTGAGAAAACTTTTTCTCTTCCGTTGCCTCCGTAATTCCGAAGCATAACCTGGCCCTAGACGTGAGCCAGAGAACTTTACAGAGAGAGCAGGGTGGACACTGAAGGGTGAAATGCCAATTTCAGAGCTTTCTGAATCCGGTGGTGAGCCCGGGCACGGGGGCTGCTCTTCCCTCCTGCCACTCCTTGCGGAGCACAGGAGGAAGCTCAGGCTGTTCCCTGCAGATGCAGCAGCAGCAGCACCACACTCCCAAGCAGCTGAACACATCTAGCACACAGATGTCTGGTTTGGTATTAATATCATTTCAGACGCACATTAGAGGGGCAGATGTACAATCTGGGACTACATCCAAATTGTCATTTAAGGACGTAAGATAATCAGTAAGAATTTCTTCCCTCTTTATTGTTGCTCATTCTTCCTCCTGCTGCTTAAAAACTAAAGCAAGGAAAGCAAAGAAAATTAAAAATAACAACCTTTAAACCAAAACCAAAACAAACAACCAGAAAAAACCCACCAACAAAACAAAACTAAACTAAACAAAAAACCAGACTGAAGCATCACAGTTAATGCAGTTCTATGGCACATTATCTAAGACTTGATTATCTCTGGAAGTGCAATGGCTTTTGAAATAAACAAACATTTAAGCCTTCCATGTTGTAAAATGACCTTATTTAACTGAGGGTCAGACCCCACTTAACAGGTAGCACCTATAAAGAAGAGAAAGGTCTTAAAAATGTGTTTAAATGTTTCTTTTCTTTTCAGTTCCTATCAACAGTTGCCCCTCACCTCCCGCAGAGGTGTCTGCTCTCTGCCCTCTGGGCTGAGAGCACCATAGGAAGGCAGATGTCAGACAGGACATGGTGTCTGTACAGTTATTTCCCACTGATATAAGCAGTGAAGCAGAAATGATAAAAGTTCACCTCCCTGGTAAAATTCAGAGTAGGTGGGATGCCAGTGATCCTGCATTGTTCCTGAATGCACACTCTTCTGAAAAGAGCTGTAAAGCTGTTAGAGAAATTTTCATGTGTTCTTTGTGAATTATATAGATCACCACGTATAACTGTAGTAAATAGTCTGGAAGAGGGAAAAAAAATCCCTGCCTGGCTTAACCCCACGTGTAACAATATTCTTCAGATTGTCTGGGAATCACACAGAATAGTTATTAAGAAAAAGCCATGAAATTTCTTCCTGCTATTTCACTTTTACTATACAAACACGAACGATAAAAGGCTTTGCAGTGGTGCAATCAAAATTCATTCTTCCCGGTGTTTGTTCTTTGGGGCCGGCTACAGACGTTGCCGTGCTGGAAGATGCTAACAGGAAAGAGGGTTATTGTGAGGTTTGTTATCTACATCATAGCAATGGCAAGTTCATCAACACAGATAGCAGGAAGATCTGCCAGAGTTACTGTTTGTTGTACAGTGCTTTCATCCCTGGAAAGGCAGGAGAACTACAAAATCTTGCAGTAGAATAATGACAATAATATCAGACTCTAGTTTTTCATCCCCTCAAAAACCCAAGCCCCGATCCCAAAGCTGATTTTCCACAGAAATGTCACATCCTAGAAACATCATAAAGCCCTTTTTGATGGCTGAGAGCTGTGATACTGAAGTCATGAGAGCAACAGGAGTGCTGGCCTGGGCTCCATTGTTGGTGAAATGATGGGAAACAATCAGATCACTGCTGACAACTTAAAAGCTTAGCAGGAGAAATAAGAAAGTACAACAGGATTTCACAAATCACTAGATCCATAGTGATAAAAATGTTTTACTTACTTACAGAGGAGGAAATAAAATTTTCCTAATCCCGAATCACAGGCTGAGTTGTAGGTGGGTGCACTTGTCAGATCCAGCAGACATAAAACACTCAAGAAAGCAAAATAATCAAGTTGGAAACAGCTGCAGATTATTGAAGTAACAAGATGAAAGTCTACCAAGTCTCATTCAGCCTTCAGAATATGCAGATGGATGTAAGAAACCTGAACCCTGTCTTATTCTGTATTATTTAAAGTTATCCTCACAAACCCAAAGAACTTTTGTAAAATTCTTGCAGCTGAAATCAGAAATAGGACTCCAGTTAATTTCAGCAGATGCCCACAGGTATCCTGTACAGTATAATTAGTCATCTGGAAAACGGGGGGGAGGGAGGAAAACTATTCTGTTATTATTATTTTCACTTTTCTAAGACAAAGAAAAGCATGAGCGCATTAAACAAACATATATCAGACAGCATCAGGTACACTTCTTCAGAGAGTTCAATAAAAACATTTAGCAGAATGCAGCTGAATGCCTACAGTATAGTACTCTGCACCATGCAGTGCAATAATTATGCACAATTAAAGCCTACTGTGCAATTTTGTTGCCATAAAAGCTCACTGACTCACACCAATTGAAAGATCTAAACCGACCTACTATAGAATCACTTCCCACAATTAAATGCCAATTCACAATTTCATCTCCATGGCCAAAATGCATTTCCCAGTTCGGTCTGATCTTTTCACAGTTGTGGTGTTTAAAGCTCAGGCTCTGAATAAGGGAACAAGAATTAGCACTAAAATAGCTTGGAGAACACTTCCATGTTTCCTTTCTAGGAAACACAGCTCTCATTCACATCTTGGAGGCTCATAATAGGTACTGAATAATTAAGACCATCATGAAATTTTGGAAAAAATCTTAGAAATACAGGAAAGCTGCGTTCCCACTGTAGGAGAATGAATAGTGCATGCTAATTTATTTGTATGAAACCCACAGTGTGGAAGTACAGGTTTATGTTTATTATTGGGTGCCTGACAACTCATTTGGTCCCTCTGCAGAATACATTACAAAGGGTAAGAAATTTAAGACTTGTAAGTTCAAATTAAATGTAAGAGCACTTCCAGGAGTCAGAAATTTCCACAGATCCCAAAACTTACTAAAAGGCACTATGATGGGAGCTGGAAAGGGAGAAACCCCAGGAGAACATAATAGGTATTTTAGCCTCTTTTAGTGGAGAGCATCTTAGAGCTAAAAGTGATATATAAAAAGAGACATAATATATGCACCTATATTTATGGATGTCCAGCATTTCCCCCAAAAGTATTCTTTTATCTCCATCACCAAAGAAGGTGCTGTCCCACTGGCTTCACTGAGGTCATAATTTCACTCTTTGGAAAGTTTCACAACTGGAGCTCAAGGGATCTTGAAAAACACCACTCTTGCACAGAAAAAAAGCTCACAAAGGGTCAGCTACCAGTGATGATAAAAATGTCACATTTTTACTACAAAAATATTATTTGGTCTAAATTTATGAAAACAAATAAATATTACCAAGAAGGGTGTGCTGATCATGAGTAAAAAACAGAAGGAGAATCAAGTAGAAAATCAGTGAAACACAGATGATATGCCAAGATTAAAACCAGATCCTTAAAAAATATTTAGATGTGGTAGTTGGTTATCTACCAATCCCTTTGGGGTAGCTATATTCAATTTTTGTTAGGCACCCATATAAAGAAGAACTCAGAACAATTTGCTGCTTCTCTTGACTTGCCTTCCTCAAGGGCTCCCAAGATAGTGGGACACCACCCAGATCTCATCAACCTCACATTTGAAGAAATCCTGACCAGACACAGAAGCAAAGATAAAATAATCTGAAATACTATCTCCATCAGCTTGAGCAACCTATATACCACCAGGCAAGATTTTTCATTCCTGGTAGTGTCCTCTGCCTGATAAGTATCCTTTTTCTTCTGTAAACTGTTCTTCTTTCTGTTATCCCTTTTCTCCAAAGAGAACCCAGCTTAGGCTGCTAAGCCAGGGGCTTTGGGAGCTGAGGGCCAGCAGAGAAGCTCCAAAAGCAGCAGTTTAAAGCTACCTGGCTCTCATGCAGATTTGCTGCCTCAGAGTGGCTCAGGGTATCTTCTGTCACTGAAATTCTTCAGCTGTCAGGCTGCAAACAAGACTTACCTCTAGACAAGAGGTTTTTTTCCTGTTATCTTCTATGTGTTTGTTTTATTTAGTTTTCAAAGAAGATAATTTTTGGAGAAACAGCAACTTTGGCCATTTGAGTTCACTTGCTTTATTAAGCAGAAGAGCAGTTCATACTACTGCTGAAAGTCTATCATCTGTGATGGATGCATTCTTCCTTGGTAAAAGAAGACTACACATACTGCTAACTTATTTTGTATTTAATACTTTATATTTCAGGTTATTTAGCTCCCCATTTTATATCTCAAAAAATTTTTAGTGAAGTAAGAGGCTGCTGTGTTTGCACAAAGAAGGCAAGGTCTCTTCCTTGGAAAACCACGATCCAGGGAACATGGAGCCATTAGGTTTGTTTCAGAGTACACCTATTCCATCAAAAATTACAAAATGCTATCACATTCAGTCACCTCAGGCCTGACCTGCAAGACAACACTGTGTTGTGCAGGAAAGGACGAGAAAGGTTTTGAATTTTAAAATTCAGTGCACATAATTTCAAATCAGAGAACAAAAGACCTTGTCTGCTGTCCCAAAAAGGCAGGATTTAGGCACGGAGCTCTGCCCAGACAGTCAGACAGCAGGAGCAGCTGTAGAGGACGGACAGAGATCCGTCACCCTTTTGCCCCTGCTCTTGGAAGCTCAGGCTGGATTGCTGGTGAGGGAGTGGAGGCACCTCACCGCCTTTCCTCCTACATTCCTGCAAGCAGCTTAACCCACTGAGGTGTTATTGACCAAACCCAGGCTCGGGCTGGAGTGTTTAAGGACAGAGCCAGCCTCTCAACCTGCAACTTTCAGCCTGAGCCTTAAAATCTTCCCAGCACAGGGACAAGCCCAACCCAACACCTGCCCAAGCCAAGCACACACTCTGCCATCAGCAGCACAGCAAGAGGTGCTGGGGTGAATTCTCAGGTTTCCCAAAGAACCTGCCAACTCCAGGCGCCAGGAGGGGTTTCCAGTGAAGCTGCTCCACGCCCCAGGCACTGCAGGATGTGTGGGAGCAGAGCAGCTCCTGACCTGCAAAAGCACACGTGGGCCAAGTACCCAAACCAGAAACCTCTGCAGTATTTTTCTGACCTTGTCTACATGATCACGTTTTGGAGCACAGGGCATGAGCTCTGGGGTGGTATCCCTGCTAAATCCAGGGGTAAGATAAATTCAGCAGGCATCTTTGGAGGGCACACTGTAATGTCCAGATGAACCAAAGTCAATGTTAAAGCGACCTCTGGAGACCACATAAGTAGATCAACATGAAAGAGCACCAATATAAGCTTGTTAGTAAGATTATGATTTCAAGGCTGTATTTTGGCTCCCCGAGAGCCACTTCATGTCACTCGGGCAACAGCAAAGCACCGTGTCCGTGAGAACCCACGGGAAGTGACAACTGGAGGACAAGGTTATGGAAAGACACAGGGTAAGACATTCCTTTGTGGGGAAAGGATAAAGTAACAGAGCTGATCCCATGGTCTTCCCAGCCTCATCACTCCACACTGTGCTGTGAACCCACACACCCATCCACACCTGAGGGCCCCTGACAGGAGCTCCTGGTGCTCACCTGGCCCTGGCTGGCATCGGAGATCTGAAGCACAGTTGCCAGGGCTCCCTCACTACAGCTGGTAACTCCAAAATCCTCCAGAGACAGACTCCAGAGCACAGCCCAGAACTCCTGCTGCCTGGTGTTCGTGTCTGGGCGCTGGCTGTGGAGTTCCCTCTGTGCCAGACATGGACAGTTCCCGCCAGGCTCTGCCACAGACCCCGCACAGGGCACAGCTCGGCCCAGCAGTGACAGCTGCAGAACCTCAGGAAGGGTCAAACAGCACCAAAGGGTGAGGGGACAGGTGTGGGAGACAGCCTGGGGACTGCCCAGGGCAGGCAGCAGGGGAAGGAGGCTCTCCCAGAGGAGAACATAATACAAAATTGGCCAGGAGATAAACACAGGACTAAAACTGTATGAATTTAGCAAGAACTCCTCTGAACTAAATGCCCGAGGTGATTAGAAAGGATGGCAGGTTTTGACAGCTAAGGATTGTATGGGATAACTTTACAAATACACCCACTGGGGGTCTGTCTTTGCCATACTGTTTTTGCTTAGTTTCTGTTATGTCACGCAGAATTGGCTCTTCAATGCATTTAAGTCTTTCAGCATCAGTAAATATTACATGTGATTATTTTGTTACTGCGCCTTACACGCCTGGATCTGTTTCCTAAAGTGAGTTTGAATGACACACTTCAGTGGGATGATCCATTATTGCGACATGTGCATCCCCTCCCTTTCTCACTGGCCATGTCTGTAAGAGTAAGGGGCAATTCTGAGCTGAACACCAGGTATTGTGTCAGCTGTCAGGTGCAGCTTCCTGCCTTAATTTTGTAATTGTCTGGATATTTTAATAATTTGGATATTTTAATAATTGTCCATATTACTATTTAGATGAATCAATTCATACAGTGTACATTTGATAACTAAACACCTGAAGAGTGAATCAGTTTCCCAATTCTTGAAGCACCCTTCACTAGAAGGTGTCTTCACCTTTCTTTCACTTGGGACAAGTGATGATTGTTCTGGGTGAATAAAGCTTGACTCTGCATGCCAGACCAGCCTGCTAGTCTGGAAAATTCTATACAGCTGTTTGAGCAAGATGGACATTTACAGGCCATGGACCAGAGCCAGGCAGCTCAATTAGGGGTATAATCTTCCTCTCAAGCAACTGCAGGCAAAGAAATTTTGCCAGACCTGGATTTGAAATAATAGAACAGACGACCAGTAAAGGAAGCCATGAATAAAACTACCACACTAATTAAGAGTAAATAATTATTGCAGTGTACATAACTGATTCTGAGAAGGCTGTTCTGCAGACAGAAAATAGCAGCAAGGATGTACTTACTTTGCAAAAGAATCAAGACTAGCGACACAAGAACTCTCTTCAGGAAAATCAACATTATTAAGGGTCAAGGACAGTCTGCCCTCCTGTTCTCTTGGCATGATTTGTTAAACCCCATGCAGAATTTATAACCAGCACATAGCCATGAAATCACTAACCCCAAGAAGCTCTGCACTTCAGTTACTATTAGCAATAAGGTTAATATCATTCTAAAACCAAACAATTTCGGGAAATAATATTAAAAAACTCCACTCCAAGTACAGTGCAGAGAAGAACTGAAGCAGCAACTAAGAGAGAAACAGAAAGACAAAATTTAAAACTCTGAGTTGCCTTTAGGGTGACGGACAACAAAGAAGTCACATGTAATATAAAGAATTCATTCACGTGATCCACGTTGGCTCATGCAATCAGCAAGGAGCAAGACACATCTCTGTTGCTCCTACTCTCACTTTTACTGTAACAAGCCTCAGGGATATCTCTTTCTTCTAGTCACACAAATTTTAATTCGCTACCAAAAAATTTACAGAAAAGTTACAAAATCAAATTAGCAGAAAATAAGCACCCTAAGGACTGCATTTAGAGACAGTTATTTACCCATTGTAGGGATTAACTGCAGATTATCCATTAAAATCAGATTTTTTCATTGATGTGAATTAGCACAGCTCCATTCAAATAAATGGGGCCATGCCTTTGACTCCCAGTTGATGATCCAGCCTGTAACACTCTCAGAAGTGGCATTTTGTTCACCTGAACAGAGACTCAGTGGGATGCCTCCGAGCAAAAGTTGTAAGTCAGTGTTCACAGCAAGCCCAGTTTCACACCACACCTGCTGAGATGTTTCAGCTATCCTGAATTCTCCAAAAGGCTCCTTTGTCTGCAAAGGAAGGGAAAAAAAACTCCCAATACAGCAGAAAATTAAGAAGGAGGAAAGGGACACCCTAACTTTAAAGCCCATAAAGCACAGAGAAATCTCAGCTCAGTGGCACAGTAAGCATGTGGGCGAGGGGTAATTTTTTAGATGTTTCTTCAGAGAGTTACAATTTACATGTAAGTGCTTATACTTTCTGTAGAAGACACACATTTCCGACTCCCAACTTTTGGAAGCCAGACTATCTCCAAGGAGTCACTTGGTGCATATAAAGAGGGGAAAAAGAAAAACACGGTAGGTTTGTGGGAGTAACACGTGATTAAAAACCAAACAAAAAGCACACCAGGGTACCACTAACCAGCAGAGTCCATTTACCAGTAGAAGAATTTCTCCTACCTAACCTGAGTTTGGTGATTTGCAGAATGCAGGAAAAGCATTTTTAGAGGTCCATGAAAAGGTTTAGAGGCAACAAGGTGGCTCAGAGGAAGCAAATGTTCAGACTCAATAGACTGTGGGTGGAGAGTGATGAAATTATTGCTAGAAGGATGTTTTCAAAATGTTTTTCACTATGTGCATGTTTTTCTAAGACAGAAAAATAAATATGCAAACATCTCTTGGGTGTTTCGATGCTGCAAGGTATGTCTGGTCTAAGGGGACAGAACAGAAATATGATTTCACTGCTGTGAGAAGGAATAGCTTAGAGAACAGTAAACATGGAAAAGGTTTGATCTTCCAGCTTTGGGAATTACTGATTACTACCTTAAAGGGCAGAATTAGAGATGGAGGGAGAGGACTTGCACAGCCTTCACCCTGTGTATGTGCTACCTTATTTACCTCTCTTCCTACCCCTCTCTCCTTCTTGGCTCAGTCCTTTCCCTGGTCTCCAACAGATGCAAATTTTGGGGAGCCTGGGCCAGTTCCTCAAACACTGAATCTCAGCCACAGTTTCTAACTTTTCTACATCTCCATTATGGTGGCTCTGCACCCTTTGGTACGGGCACAGCTTCTGTAGCAGCAGCCATCGAGGTAAACCGACATTTGTCACATTGAAGAAAAAAGACTTTTAGGTGTTTGGAGCAATCCCCACTCTCTTTTCAAGCAGCTAAAAGACTTCCTTTAAAAATGTAACAAATAGTAGTTAATCTTCATTGGTGTCTCTCTGGTGGCTTGTGTACTAAAGGTCCTGGTCCAGCACTGATCTCTCCGTGCTGGCACCTCTAGTGGGGACTGATTAAGGACTTGGGGAAGTGAACTGACTGCTCAAGTAGCACAGGTCAGGCAGGGCAGGAGGAATTAGGGAGATTTAAGGGAATATGAGAGACGAGATGGCAATATTGCTGCAAGGCCTGGGCTGAAAGCTGTAGCTATTGCTTCCTTAAGAACTGAGGCATTCTTAAGGACATGGGAACAACATTTTTGTGCCCAGGCCCTGAAGCAGCTGTGCCAACAATTTATCTTGTTTTCACCTCCTAAAGAAGAAATTGTAATCACTACCATGATCTTAGGAATGGGAAAACCCAAACCACTGGAAGGTGAAGGAACTTTCCCAAGTATGAGCAGTAAGGATAAGGAAGGGAAGAGGTAGTCTTGTGCCTACTCATAACACTCAAAGCAGCACATAAAAGGTTGGGTCCTTGGAACAGGTTGTGTTCAGAAGGACACTATGGAATTGACTGTAGGACTCTAGAGGTTCTCTTAAGAGTCCATTCTGTCTTGAGTTTACACCCAGCAACCTTTACCTTGAAACTGTTATCCTCTCCTGAAAAAGCAAACCAAGCAAGAAGCACAGCGTTTTCTAAACATATAACACAATATTGTTATGTGGAAGAAGCAGCTTTGTTCAGAAGTTCTCTTGAAGATCCACTTCAAGGCCAACATACATTTCAGATTTAAATAGCCTGGTATGTGAGGAGAAATTCACAAAGTCAGGATTCTCAACTCCTCTGTACTTGTGCCTCTTTGCTATACTGCCAGGGTGACTCTGCTGCCAATTTTTCAAACAATTTAGAATTGAACTGACTTTTTTTAAACCTGTGAGAGGAGAGGGGGAAAAAAAGGGAAAAATGAAGAATTTATAAAGGGAGACATAAATGTGTCAGTTTTAGAAATCATCTGCAGGGGGAGGAGGTAGGTTGGCAGGTATAATGGCAGACCAGAGCCAGAAAGCAGAGATACATCATTAAAAGCATTAACTAGGTGTTTTGAGGAATTACTTTGGCGGGGTGCCAACACAACATTACAATTATTTCATGACAGACTCGCTGTGTCACCAAACCTTTATACCATTTAGACCCCTAAAAGCAAATTAGTGTTTTTCAAAATAATGCAACAGTTCTACCATTTCAGTTTTTGGGTGTTTTGAAACTTTTAATCCATGACAATCTGAAGCTGATTCATCCACTATTCACAGAACAGTTGAGACTCTCACAAAATTGTTCTGTCTTGAAGCTTTATCAAGAACTCAACCTCTTACCCTACCCTCGAGTACAAAAGGAGCAGACAAGGACAGGAATAATTTCAGCTCAGGCTGACTCCTTTTGCAAGAGCTCAGGTATACCTCATTTAGTGGAAATCCATTATGTATCTAATTCCAAGGGGCTGCTCATTCCCTTTCCAAGGCTCTCCATCAGTTCCTGACAGATCATTACTTTGTTCTTTTCTTCTTCAGGTTGGGGTTGGTCCTGATTGCCCCTTTGCATCTCAGAGAGGACACTGGCTTAGTCCATAACCATTTCCCTGAGCAAAATATTTCACTGAGACTCTGTTTTACCCATTTTCCACGAGCTTCTCTTCCTACACTTGAAACTCACTATGGCCAACACATTCCTGTAGGAAGAGTAATGAATCCAACTCCATTTTTAAGCACTGGGAAAAACATCATATGCAAAAGAGTGACAGATGGAGCTGTATCAGCTTTTACCCACCAGTGAAAGGGGAGGTAGAAGTCAGTTTCAGCACTTTTGTCAAAATGTGTTTTTAACAAACGACGTGTGTTAAATTACTAACACATACCCATAATATTTTTAAATATTTATACTATGAACTAATGACATCCTCTCAATTAGTGAACAGTGTCTTCTGTACATTCCTTTGTGAGGAAAAAAACACATTAAAAGGCAAGGAGGACGTGGGGAGAGGTGTGCATGAGACCCAACTTCACTCATCATGGTCCTTGCATAGGATTTCCTCTTTATCTCCCTTTGCTCTGAGATCACCAGATGTCCCATGGCCAGCAACCTCTCCTGGGGCATCACTTCCCTGTTTTCCTGCAATACCACAGGCACAAAAGCCATCTGCTTAAAACTTAACTTTTTAAATTTTTTTTTTCTTCTAAAGGGATTATAAAAAAAAAAAAGAAGAAAGAGAAAAGAAGTAGATCTGCTGGCAGATGAGCTTCTTTCTTAATGGGAACACTATTACAGATAGACAGAATGTTCCTTTATGTTTATGAAGCTTCTCTTGCGTTGTGTAAATGCACACTCGCAGTGTAATCATGAGTTTTCTATCATCATTAGCAGCAGGACCCCAGTAGTTAAATCAAAGAAGCCTAGAAAATGCCCCAACACTGGAAGATTCCCACAAAGAAAAGCCTATTTAGATAATTAAGGAATCTTTATTATATGAAGATTCTCATCTCACAGCAAATTATAACACGTTAGGTAACACTACCAAAAAAAGTCCTGAAAGCTTGCAAAGCCACAAGCTAGAACTGGCTTTTCCTTCATGATCTTGAAATAGTGGCTGGGGGCAAGAGGAGGGGGAAGTGAGGGGAAAAGAGGAAGAAGAGTTCACATTGAGGTAGTAAACTATTGTTTCTTTGGAAACCTTAAGTTTTGTCCAAGTTTTTAAAATCAATATAAACGGAACATACTTGGGTTGCAGATATAAATAAAACCCAAGAATGTCTCCCACATACATACTGTTGATAGAAAAAGAAGTTTGAAAATGGGGTTTAAATCATCCTTCTCAGAAGCTTTAAACCTCACCTTGTAGCAAGTGACACTGAGCTTCTGGCAAGTGGCAGTTTCATGTATGAAACGTGTCTCCTGAAACTGAAGAGCATACAGAGTAGAACAAGATCATGTGTCAACAACTTACATCTGAAAGACTGAAACCCATGTAGAGAGCCTGCCCTGACTGATCCCTTTGTATACAGAAAAGTACCAGGTGTCAGGATATCACAGAGCAGAGTTTAGATGTTATTAGCCTAACAGAATAACAATACATCGATTCACAGTGTGGATAAGGGAAAAAAAAACTAACAAATACCCACAAAGCAACAAAAAAACCAAACCACAAAACAAGTTCTTACCTCAGCTGTTTCCCCAGTAGCTCCTCCTGGGCCTCCACACATCTTCATCAAAGCCTCCACTGCAAAACCTACTCCCCGTGGTTCTGTCACCACCTGCCCCAGCCATTTATGCAGCCAGCTGTCCCCTCAGCACAACACATCAAGTACTGACAGAGCCTAAGAAATTGATGTGTTTTAGGGTTTTATGTTTTAATGGCAGAACCTGCCAAAAATTATTCCACATTTTACTTTATTGCTGCAACTTAAAAGGGAGGAATCACACAATGACTGGGATTCTAGCCATCAGTTAGGACACTAGAAAAAAGAACAGGATTGTTATTGCCAGCTTGCCTTTGAAAGTATATAGAAAACTTTTCAAGTCAAGTTACTTCAAATTCTTAATTTGAGCTCCAGAATTCCTGTTGCTTGTCAGGGAATATGAGATTAACTCTTTGTTAATTAGTTAGCGGCAAAGAAAGTATCCCCTTGTTTTAGTGTAAAAAGCTGCTTCTTCCTATAGCTGTGCAGTAATATTTATGATCTCGGTAAAAAAGAATTCAGCTGTAGTTAATCCAGAAAACTCAGAAAAGCCTATGGCAAAAATTTTTTCCTTATTTTTTTTTAATTAAGTATTCGGGTAAATGTCTATCATCCCCGAGGTTTTAACTATTAAAGACGCTGAAAGTTCAGCTTCAAGAAGAAAGGTCAATGTCTAGCCCTGGTTAACTGCGGGAATCGGGGATGATAAACAGGTAAATTAATTGTCTGTTCACTGTTTATACATTAATTGCTCAGCCGGAGCCGCGGGATGGGCACGGCCGGAGCTCCCCCTGCTGCTCACAGGCCTGTGCACACTTTGCCGTTCAGGCGCTCGCACATAAAAATCACCCGCGGCCGCCAAAAGAGACCCAAAATCGGTGCTTGACTGCTTCAATGACCCGACTGTCGTTGGGTTGTTGTTGCCGCTGTCATTTAACCCAGCCCCTCACAGCCGCTCGCTCCCTGCCCCAGCCGCGGGATCGGGGAGGGAATGGGAAGGGTAAAAGCGAGAAGTCCCGTGGGTTGAGATAAAGGCAGTTCAACAGGGAAAGCAAAGCGTGCCCGCGAGCAAAGCAAAACAAGGAATGAATTCCCTGCTTCCCATGGCCGGGCAGGTGTCCAGCCATCCCCAGGAGAGCACGACCCCATCACAGGTAGCGGTGACTGGGGAGGACAAACACCACCATTCCAAATGTGCCCCTCTTCCTCCTTCTTGCCCGCGCTTTAAGTACCGAGCACGATGTCCCGTGCTCTGGAACGTCCCTGTGCTCGGTCCGGGGCACCCACCCCGGCTGCGTCTCCTCCCACCCTCCCGTGCAGCCCAACCCGCTCCCAGTGGGGCGAGGAGAAGCAGGAAGGCCTTGGCTCCGGGCACGCCCCGCTCAGCAGGAACAGAAACACCTCTCAGTTCCCACCCGTGTTCAGCACAAACCCAAACGCAGCCCCGCACACGTCACGGGGAAGAAAACTGACCCAGCCCCAGCCAAAACCAGCACACGGACCAAGCTGACACCAAATTATAACCCCAGAATCCTGGCTGACTTCAGGTAAAACGAGAGATCCCAAAACTCACTTTTAAGCCCACCCCTAGTGACCATTTTGTCTTAACTGATGATATAGAATGCACTAAGCAGAAACCCCAACCAAATACCAACTCCTGTTAAGAAAATAAGATTTATAATCTTTATTGTTTACTTACATATAATAAATATAATACAGAACAAAAACATCACACCCATGGATTGTATTACACAGGCTGTTAATCAGAATACATTACATTTTCTTTTCATTAGCCCTTTTATAGGGTTTTGGTACTGGATATTAAGAATTTCAATTTATAAACCTTTTAACATAAAAACAATCTTCCAATTTTCACCTTCATGCATGTTTCAAATATTCATATATATACTTGGTTTTGTTAAAAATATATAAGCACTGTTCAGTATTTGCAATATAGGACTTCAATTTCCATTCATTAGATCTCTATTAATATAGAGAATTTCAAAATAATAGCTTAAATCTGATTTTAATTAAAAATACTTATTCTCTATTTTTCATTTAACTGACCTCCCATCAGAAAATGAAGTGACAGGACAAAGACACCCCAGGCAAAAGCCAGTGTTCACTTTTAGAGAACAAAGGGTAGAAGTTCTGGTCCTTGCTTCACCTGTATTATCCTGGAATCATGGAGACACAATTTGGTATAAAGAGGGCAGGAGGAAACCAGAGTTTCTGAAGAGATACACATCTTCTTTTCAGATTTACCACTGCCATCCTGCTGTTTTCTTGGCTTAAGAATCACTGCATCAAACCCTGATATGTGTTTTTCTCTGCATGAATATCCTTGCCATTAAATGGAAATTAGATTAAAATGCTACATTTCTTTTTTATCAAAAATAGATCAAGGTTTAACACACTCTGAAATCAGGTTTTCAAGTGCAAATGCAATACACATCAGCAATTCACGTTCTGCTTTTACTAAGGAAAATGGTTAAAAGATGATGCATAAAGATGCTTCATAGAGGATACATATCTGGAACTTGCTATGCTCCCAGAACATCTGAACTATCAGCAAACTGTACAGACTTCAGGGGAAAAAAAAGTTTTCTTCAGGTGAAAGCTCTTCAGTTAAAGCAGCTTCCACTTTAAAGTATAACTGAGAATTCCCTGAAACTTGGTATAAAATGCAATGCCAAAACAACCATCAAAACTACGACTGGTTTTGTGCATCTTTTAATGCACTCAAGTTTCAGGACTTTCATAAATCAAGGTTTCATAAACAATTTTGTATTACTAGTATCTACTCCAAAGAGACCTTACACGAACTTTGAATCATTACAAACACCCCTTCAACTCTACAATGCTGAAGTTGTATCTCATACTTGGTGTATTTCTCTAATTCCATTTAGATAACATCAGCTCCGACACCTGGCTATGCTCTCCGTGTAGCCTTGTGTAAACAGCCTCTCATGAGTGCCAATTAATCATTCCTTTGTAACTGCATTGGATGGACTTCAAAAAAAACCAAACCACAAACAAAAAACCCCCCCTAAGACTCCAAATACAATTTCTTTCCTTTTTTTTTTTTTTTTTTTAACAATCACAGGGCTTAATTTAAGCCTTCGGCTTCAATATGAAATGATTATTTAAAATACCTACCTTCTACATTACATCAAGATCAATCAGAGATCAATCCAATAAACTACTGCCCAAGCACTTCCTATGTGGAATTGGGCTATGCAAGAAATTAGCCCAATCATTTTACAGCATATGCTTCCTACTTTCCTACTAATATTCTTGATTTTCAATTAGGATTTCTGTTTTAGTTGTTTGGTTTTTTTTCTTCTCCAATAGGAAAGTGACACTGTTTGGTTGGAAAGCCCCTGCTGTTCCCCTAGCTAGAGGAAAAACTAGATTCTAAAATATTTTAGAAATTACTCATTCTGGAAGTGGAACTAACTTAACTGGTATGCAAGAGGTCAGATTTAGGTAGAAGAGAAGCATCATCTGTAACACAGACAAGGAAGACGTGTGGACTGGCAACATCAGTAATATATTGACTGATATAATTGATAAAAATACAATCATTTGCATATTATAAAATTAGTTCTGTGCTAAATGTCTAATTCCTCTCAGATTGATAAGTGTGGGGTTTGATTTTTTTTATTTGGTTGGGTTTCTTAGAAAAAAAAAAGTGGGAAAAAATCAGGAACATATGTGAACTATAGAAACAGCCCTGAATTATTATTTGAGGCCATTTCAGTATCCAGTCATATTTCTTCTGTGAAACATAAAGAAATTTGTGCACCTTCCCTGAAAAAAACCTTCAGAAGTTCATTAGTAAAAAAGAGGGAACATTGAATGCAATTTCATAAACTGAGATGCAGTTAAAGGACTCTGAACTTGCAGAATGAAACAGCTGTTTTCTACAAAAATCCTCAGAGAAAAGCCCTTAATGCTTTTTAAAAGTAGGAAGTGAAAGCCAGATGGAATTCTGGATGCATTCCACATCATGATAGACATATCCAGAAAAGGCTTGGTTACCTACTAATACCAGATGTAATGACAAGAGTGAGAACACAGATCTCTAAGTAGTCACATTACGTGTCAGATTTATGGTTTATGTCAGATTTCTAACACCACAGAGGACTAGGGCAGTCAAAATACAATTACACTGGCTTTACCTAGAGAGAAAATTCACTTTGCAATGAATGCAACAGGGCATGGAAATGGAAATGTCAAAGCAGAAATCATCAAGAGGAAGCTGATGCTCAAGGCTGATGACTATGATCACATATTCTCACTATGGACAAAAAAAGTATAACCCCAGCAAACTGCAGGGTTAATATTTCTCATGCTGCTGATTTCAAACAAAAGTCATATAGCAAGACAAATTCACCTTCTAAACAATTAAGCTGCATACTGGATATGTGGAAATATCTTTTGTGACCAGTAACAGTAGTGTGTTTACCATTTTTACCAGCACTAAAATCCCTCCATTTATATTACTGAGGTCTTAAAGCAAACCACTCCAGATATATGCTGCAGACAGAAATACTGCAAAGGCATAAAGGTCAACCTGACTGCGGAGTTCCTTTCAATAAAGCTTTACTTTATTAATGCTGTCTATGACTCTCATGGGCTTTGGATCAAATCCCAGTCTAGCCAAAGTAACTTTACAGGAAAAACAAACAAAAAAATCCCCAAAGTGAACAGACTTTGTAAAAATTTAATGATATAAATGAATATATTTATGTTAGAGATTCATCCTGATATACCCCAGAATCAGATTATGTATTATTACAGCACTGCCTAACCCTGAAAGTTAATGTCACTGTCATGCCAGAAGTGCAGCTTCAAAATCAGCAGAGTAACTATTCATTTATATGGCACAGAGGACAATAAAGTAGAAAATCACACACATTCTCAGCATCAGCTTAGAATGGATATTTCTCCAGAAAGTAACCAAGTGCTGGGCAGAGTATATTTTATTGACATCTTTAAATGCTCTTAACATTCTCCTCATGATTTACCTGATAAGCCTAAGGGAATTCAACATGGAAGTTACATGATGTGAAATGTTTGAGTGAAACCTGGAAATGCTTGTAGGGATTTTAAAAGCAGGAATTAGTTATCAGCTCTCACAACCATATGGTATCATCCATATTTCCCTGAGAAATCATGCCCTGCAATGATCATGTAAAACAAAATACAACATTAATGAAATCATGGATTAGATAGGGAAAAAATGCATAACAACAGTTTATGAATGAACACATAAATGCTACTGGAGTTATAACTATTAAATTGCAGGCACTACATGTGACAGGCATAACAGAAATGGGAACTAACTCAAAACTTACCCCAAATAAAGAAAACTGATTCGAAGTACCATCCTACAGTTAGCCATAAAACTCAACATTGTGATATTAACATCAGTTTGTTTCTTGATTTTTGAGCATGCCAGTTCTTCACTTCATTTACAAACACTCTGCCTTTCCGAGGCCTATCTCCATATGAGATTTAAAGTGTGTCCACAAACTCAGCCTGTCTCCAAAATTTAACTGGTTTTCCCTGTCCTCTGATAGCTTAGTTCAGCTCAGTAACGTAATTTCCCTAAGACAGGAGGATCTTTTAGTAGGGAATAGGAATGACAGCATTCAACACTAAGAGAAATGGAACCAAGAATTACAAAGAAATCGTTTTGCCACCTTATTTAAAGCCATCACAGCTGTGAATAGCAGTACCTAGGCACGAGTATTGTGACAGGAATGACAATTACAGCAGCACACACCAAGAAAAGCAATTTGCAGGCTCTCCTATTTTTGTTAGTACTTTCCAAGGAGGTCTGCCACAAATAGACCAAGTATCACCTGCAGCTCCCCAGCTTGAACAACAGCCCTGCTTAACACCCCACAAAACACCTCAGCATCTGGCACGCCACAGGGACACCCAGGCAGTGCCTCAGCCTCCAGCTTCTGAGTCTGTGTGCAGTCCCTGCAGCCCAACTCCATGGCCAGCCAGACCAGTCCTACAGCCCCTAGCCCCTCACAGGGATTCCCAAAGCCCAGAAGCCAAGGAGCAGGATGCAGTGAGCACTGGGAAAGCCAAACAGCAGGCCCTCAGTGCCTTCAGGGAGCACTCATGTGCCCCAGACTGTGTAACAGATGTGGTATTTCCATCCCTTGCTGAACCAGCATTACATCTGCAGCAGTCCCTTGTAGTGAACACACTTTCAGCATGACTGAAACCCAACTTGAAGTGGCCAAAAAAACTGAAATCCCTTTCTGCCTTTGTTCTGAAGTACAGCACACTGCTTATCGAACTAGGGGAGACTCACCAAAACCCCAAAAGCAAAGGCATGCTTTGTAGCTTTTGGCAAATTATCATAATTTCCTTCATATACAAAAACCAAACAGCCCCAAAACCTCAACTGCACACACAGAAGAAATTGTTGGTTGTCTCAAAGGATTACAGGAATTAGTTCAACTGTTTGACAGAGCAACACATAGTATTCATTTCCCACTTTGTAGGCCTGGGAAATCACTGTTCATTAACCATCTAATGACAATCAAAGAAATGCTCGACATTATTTTTCTAAAGTATATGTGGTTCCTACAAGAAGTAAGTCAGGATAAAGACATTCCCAAACTGAAACAGTAAGAGCAATGACAATTTACGCTACCACACAGAGGTAAAGCATTCATGAGAGAGCTCCTTCACATTCCAGTTGTGTCACGGGGAAGAAAAACCCAGCACGTCTCCATTGCTTCAGAGGTACCTGAGAATCAAAGCTAAATCTCTTGTGCATTTACCAAGCACCCATTAGAGAGCTATGCAATTTACATTTCAAATCAGACATTATATTTATAAAATATCATTGTACTAAAAATCACAAGGTTTTGTAGAAAAAACTCCATCACATTCTATTAAATGCAGGAACAATGTTATATGTCATAGCTTCTGTAATTAAAAGTGTAACACGTTGCTTGTAACCACAGGGGCACCACTGTTTAAAAATCCTTTCAGGAAGGACAGTTTGTTTTGTTCTTACTATTTAAAGAACTGTAATTTTATGCAAAAACACAGCTTAAGCTACCTAGTGCCACGAGATAAAAATATTTCATATCTTATTAAAAAAAAATTAACACATTTTTGCTAAAAACAAAAACATTTGGAAAGGCCAGACTTTGAGTTTACGGAACGTTCTTCAACGTTCCTGGGGTCAGAGACAGAAGAATATTCTCTTAGTACTTCTTTTCTTAACCTCTCAAACTAATGAATAATGCAAATTAACAGTCATATACATGGGAGGCTATGATGATCTTTGACTTTAACCCACAAACACGAGGGCAAATATAAATAGCAACTGCCCCTTTGACATCACAGCTCCAATCCTATTTGCATGACCAATTTCAAATAACAGTAATAGAAAATTTTGCTACAAATACTGTCATTGCCCATCTGAAAGCAAACTCAGTTTTCCCAGGCTTAATTCACTGATGCCACAAGTCCCAGCTCATTCAAATTTGGAGTTAATGCCTGGTATGAAATATTCAGCAGGGTGTCACTGAAACTTTTCATTAACTGAATAGAGACATTATCTTTTTATTTTGAGTAGGCATTAGAATACTTATTGAAAAAAAGTTAACACGAACATCCTCTAAGTTGTCATAATTTTGAAGGACAAATCCAAAACCTAAGGAAATTCCACTGATCAAAAAATGCCTGAAAATTCTACTAAGGTAAAATTTAGTTCAACACACTGCATTTTCAACCCCTCGACTCGTGGGGTTTGGAAATTTAACTGTGAAATTTAATCGACTTTCTTGTCTCTTTTGGGTTTGTGATTTTGTTGTGGTTGGTTTGGGGTTTCTTTTAATTCCTATTTTAGTTCCAAGAAAGACTTACTATCTCATCTTGAAGAGATGGCTCAGATCACCAAAGTTTGTACTGCAATCCAGTATTAAAAACAGAAAGGAAAAACTTGATAAAGATTGAATATTTGAACAGAATAGCCCCAGGTTCATTTTGTCTTCCTTCTCTACACACAGTTCTTATATTAAATTCCAGCTGCTGGCTCAAATTCTTGTATAAATGTAGAGCTAAGCATGTTGTTTTCCTGCATTCCCTCTCAAATAATAAGTTTTATCACCAAAAGACCAAAATTTCTTTTGGAAGGATCATTACTGAGTGCCAAAACATGAACAGGCATTTCTGCTATGTCATCCTTCTGTATTTGTGTGGAGGGACAGTAGAAATACCCTACATTATTAATAACCTTATTATATGGAGGAAAATACTCCTGGCTAAAAATCCACCTTACATTCATTATAAAAAAATAAAATCCACCAAAAGCCAAAATTAACTTTGATCTAAGCGTCTTATAGGCCAGGAGCTGGAAAATGGCATTGACTAATTTCAAATATTCCTGAATATAATTATAACAGCTTCTCTGGATTAAAAAGGATAGAAACACTGCAGTGGAAGGAAGATAATTATCTGTTTTAGAATACATTTATTAATACAGCTGGGGTGAAAAAAAAAATCAGTGCCAACATCTTTCCTTTTCAGATTGCTTAGCAGATTAGTGTAGTGCCAACCCACTGACTGAAAGAGTTCAAATTAATTGTGAAAGTTTTCACAACGTGGCAGCTACACCTGAAAATTTTCATGTCTGTGATATAACTGGGATTGAGAACGGGTTACAGAACCAGTCTGTTTTCAAACAAGTATAAGGATGTATACCCAAATGTACTGTAATCAGAAATATTTTACCATACACTGAAATTTTAAGCATTCCTGATTGCTGGGCAATTTTTTTGATTTTTAAACATCAGCACCCATTGCCATTACAAGGCTACTCAAAATGGCCTAAGACATTATATATGTAGTGTTCCAGGACCATACAAAGATCCTGCCTCAGTAATCATAAGAATGCACTTAATAAATTATTTTTCTATTTTCATCTATTAATATGCAAATAGTTTATACAACATAAAAAATTTAATTTGTACCTACTACAGGTAACATATCTATTTAGCTTTTCATCTGAAAGCCTGTTAAAACTTGATGACCTGCAAACTTATTTACATAACTCACTTTAAAGTATCTTTTAAAAATAATATTGTCCAGCATTTAACAAAATTGTAACTGAAAAAAAGAAAGAAATCACTTAACAGCATTTGCTTTCTTGATTTTCTCAAGTAATGTCACCATCTCAAGTGTTATAAGGCAGGTTGGTTGCTCAGATGGACTAAGACTCCCTATGGTGACAGGCATGTAGTAAATCTGTTCATTTATAAAATCAGATGAAAGCAAGAAAGAGAAAAAGTTTAGAGTTTCAAAAGAACTGAAACTTCTTATTTTTACTACAAATTCAGAATAGGCACTGAAACATGATTCCTTAGGGGCTTTTCCAGAAGATTGTCTCTTCGCTGGGCATCATTCCATTTTTAAACTAAGAAGAAGAAAAAAAAAGTTACCAGGGGTACAGAATTCAGGATTACAAAAGAGGACTTACCATAAGTATTTATTTCTATCTTACTAATATAGGAAATAACTCCATGTCTTAAGACATCACAATTACTGTTTTGGTAAGAATATTTTTAATTTCATTATTAGATTTAAGCAACACTGAAAAATAAAAATATGCCTTTCATGTAATTCTGTATACATTATTGAAAACCAAAGCTCTGAAGCACAGGGCTAGTAGAGTCCTAAACTTTGTCTGTTTTAATGCTCCAAGCCAGTACTGACAAACAATGTAATGATCCTTTTAGAGATTTGTGTAACCTCCTCTTAAAGAGGGATATTTTGCAGACTTTAGCTATTCTACTCTACTTCCCCAATGCTTATCATGAGAAATATTTAGCCTAATATTTAATGGAATTTAACAACTTAATTCTTGTCAATCACAAACACAAGGGCTCCTTTCCACTTTTGGGACTTGTAATGATAAAGTCTGGTGATGTTCTCTAAACTTCCTTAAATGGCTGGTGTTTTTCCTGAGCTGCAGCAACCCAGACTGAGACCCCAAGAGCATTAAAGAGTGAAGGAATCACTTCAGATGTCTTCCAAACACATCACCTGTGCCAAGAAGCTGAATGCCTCTTCTGGCATATGACTCACATCCAGTTTTGGATGAACTTTTGTAATACTCTTTAGTAAAAAACTCCATTTCAAAACCATTGACCAAGAACTGTGAGAACAATGCTTGGCAACAAGTAGTAATAATAACTTTGAAGATACACCTTAAAAATCTGTCCATCAATACAGAACAAGACTGACTGCATGCTCTTTAAAAACGGATCTTTGCATAACACAAATGCCACCATGAAAACCAATCCTCACCTTTCTGTGCATTGTTTGAGGTTTATTAAAGCTTTACCTTTTGTCTATGAACAGCAGCTGTCTCCATCCTGTGAAACACTATGCATAGGGATGAGGCTTTCACACTGCTCGCTTTCTTCTGGCATTCTTAAAAGAAACACAGGTAATTATTTTTAAGTCATACAGTAATATTAAATTGGTTGTTATGAAGCCAACAGAAGTACCAAGTATGCAGCTGTTTGATCTTTAGCCATTAAAAACATGCAAAGACTCCTTAAGTTTGTCAAGTGTACTCAAGTTTGCACAATTCTCACTGCATGTGCTGGGTACAGAAATTATCATAGCTGCATCAAGGGAAAAAGCTGTGACACTAGGAAACTTCTTTTAAAAGGTAAACAGACTTCACATCTTTCCATTTTCTGATCATTAAATAGGTTAATAAACGGATTTTCAATTACTACTATTAAGAAATTAGTACACCTGAATATAAAATCAGGTGAAATAAATAGAGTATGAGTATTGTGGCTTATAAAAGAGTAGAGGATATTGGAAAGGCTAAAGAACAGACAGGATTATAGTTTGTGACTGCTCTACCTTTGAATTCGATGTTTTCTACAAATAAAGGCAAAAATTCTTCTGATTCCCACCATCACTGGATCCCAGTTGTTATAGTGACACAAGAGAGTTGCAATGAAAAATGAAAAAAATACAGGTACTGCTCCTGCAAAAAATAACCAGGAAAACTGCACCTGGAATTGAAACACAAACATCATTCACTCAATAGCTTAAAAAGGAATTGACATGCTGTGTATTTGGAATGATTATTATTGTAAGTTTGAGATGCAGTTTTAAACAGTATGAGTTATTTGGTACAATTTCTATAGCTATTGCTTCTTCTAAGAACTGCATCCATTCTTTACAATGGAATATCTGTTTGCACTGGGAGCTGAATGAAGACTATTAATAGTCTCATTTTAGGTTTTTAGCTTTGTCTGTGGTGCCAAGGAGAAAGCCTTCTAGACATTCCATGGGTTGGAAAGAGATGATCTTTAAAGCCCCTTCCAACCCAAACCATTCCATGGTTCTGTAACTCCACACCAAGGGCACAAGGACAGGAAGAGCCTGGGACATGCCTTTCAGGATGACAGCCATGAGCTGTGGGCATGGCCCCCCCGTGTGGAGAAAAGATCCAAAACTGAAGACTTTGGAGAAAACAGATTCAGCTTTGGTACCTGGCACTGATGATCCTCTTCAAAGATCTCACAAACTGCAATTGTCAAGCCCTACGTTTCCTTACTGATTTCTAATGAAATTCAGAACACATAAGTTGCCAAAAGGAACATTTAATTAGTCATTAGAAACTTGGTTGTAATTCCTAAGATTCAGATTTATGTTAGAAAATTACAGAAAAATAAATACCCAGAAAGTTAGTGATTATGAACATTGTATAATTACCATGCCATTTGACAGTCATATGAAGGCTGCATGTATTGATATTTTAATCTTTATGTTACATGGTGTGATTCCTGGGGTGTCCTGTGCAGGGCCAGGAGTTGGACTGAGTGATCCTGATGGGTCCCTTCCAGCTCAGCACATTCTATGATTCCATGATTATGAGCCAAGACAGTGGCATTCTTGTGCAGGTTTCTTTCAAGTAAAAACAAGGCTGGCCAGAGGCCTTAACAGGGCAACTTGAAGCTGGAATTAAATTTCTATCAGGTCATGTGAGATGTGGACACCTGAGACTTCAGTGAGCACAGGGCCTGGCTTAGGATAGTCTGATGTCTGTATGACAGAGACATCCTAGAACAAATACACTTTTGTGCAAAAACCCTCAATGTCTACAGCAGTTTGCCTTTAATCAGGGTCCCCCACTTGTTTTTCTAATAGCAGTAATTTGTTTTCTAAAATGTAAGGCAGAAAGGATTTACTTCCAACAATGTGAGTTAAAAAGGTAATTTGCCCTTTTGTTACCAACAGCAGCTGAAAGTCATCCAAGAGAGCTTTGGAAATGTTTCTGCTATTTGAAATGCCTCCATGTTGCATTAGTACATGAAGAATAAATTAGTTTTACAAGATCTGAATTCTGTGTTTATTCAGAATAAACAGCCTAGAGATTAAGCTGTTTACTGGGAATTAGAAAAGCATAGTCCATTTTTCAGTGTATCCCAGAAGAAAGTTTAGACAAATCACTTCAGAAGACAACCAATTTTCATATATTGATATATATATTACTATATATATACACATCTCTACCAATGTATTTGCACAGGCACACACATCTGTGTATATCTAAAATGTGTACTGATACACAAACCTACATACAAAATTCTTTTTTTTTCTACCAGCATTAACTCACACATAAATCTAATTCGACCTCATGAAAGTGAATTTTGGGGGAGGAGTCTACAGATACTTTATTCCTTGAATCCTTTATAGCTATCATGAGTTATTTACCATCCCATTACAATTTATCTCTCAAGTGTGCATTGCAGATGCTTTAAGAGCAACACAAATACAATTATCTTACCAACAAATGTTTTATTATTGTTGGAATCACTGCAGTGTTTGCTACATTTCCATGCTGGAATATGCAGGCAATACTAACACAAAATATACTGTGTATCACATGTTCATTACAAAAGTATTTATTCAGGGTCTGACTCTTTTTGACTTTTCTTTTCTTTACCATTTTATTTTTCTGAGTTATTTTCCAAAATCCACACTGACATGAAATAAAAGCAAAATACATGTTGTGTTTGGGGTGTTTTTACCCCAGTTTTATATGCACAAAATTTCAGAAGTCTAAAGGTACTCATCACAATTTACACTTTGCTTGTGAAAACATTCTTTTTGGCTGGAAACATTCCAAGTGCAAGACTTGACTAGTTTCTTGTACCAAATAAACAAGTACAAGCCTAAAAGAATTTAATTAGAAGAAACTCTGTGAATAACGATCAAAATTTAGTAGTACCTTACCTTTTGCATGCACATGTCAGCTATTATGGACAGAGGTATTGTAAGGCTTAGGGCAAGTGTGCCTATCAGTGATGAGGTAAGAAAGCACCCCCTAAAAGACAATAAAACAATCACAATTATACAATTTAATGACAATAAATAATAATTATAATAACGAGGTCTTACTTAGAAGTTAAAAGACAACCAAAGTAATAAATCAAATGAGGAAGACACTTGATGAACTGTTAGCTACTGTTTAATAATCAAAAATTAACTCACACCATCACACTCCATCATAAATCTGTGAAAGTGCACAGAATTCTTAACTAGGCAATTGATGTCTTCTGGGCTGAGGTTTAATTCCCACACCAATCTTTTGAGATGATGGAAATTTCCCTATTTCACATGTAGTAACTTCATCTAGAAAAATCAGCATTTTGTTTCCGTACCATGATTCTCTATAGCGTAAGAGACTGCTTCTGAATTACAACCAACCTGTCCACAGAAAACTGTAATTGAATAGACGGTACAGAATCAGCTCAGCACATATCAGCAGGTTAAAAAAAATAAAATGAAGAGTCACATCTATCCCTACATTATCGAGTCGGTAATATGTGGTTGGGTGGAGTAAACAAGTAGGTTAAAAGACATTATTTACTTCCAAAAAAAGGAAAGAAGACTATACTAGTGGCACACCGGATGATATCAGCACAAACTCTGAAATTAGTCCCAGTCCAAAACTATAGAAAAGGAACTGGAAGTAAAAGTAGCTCTTTAATTGGCTGGAATATCATTCTGAGTAATTAAACAAATATCATGTATGTAAAAAAGGCTGTGCACACCCATGTACTTAACCCTACACTAGTACCTTGATTTTGGGACAAGAGACAATGTTTGAGGTTTGAGGGGTTTATTTGTTTGTTTGTTATTTTGTCTAATAAAAAATTACACTTAACCTGACACTGATACTGATACAGGATGGCATTAACATCACAAAAATATTCTATCAACAAACAAGTTCAATTGCAAAGGAACATATGCTACAATGCATTTATATTCAGGACGGGTGTAAAAGTTCGCCAATAAACAAAAAATCTCATTATCAAATTTCATACATAACTTTAAACTTGAAAAAAAAACAAACAAAAATCCACAGCACCAAACAAAACCAAGAGGTTTTTGTGGAACTCCATCTACTCCACCTTGATCTTTCATTGCAGTATTGTCACAGAACTGTTACAACAGAATCCATGCTCTCCTTTTGCTACTGCAACTCTGTAGCACAAAGTCTTTTTGTCCCAAATGTTAATTCTGGAATAAGCTAAGCACACAGTATTTTAATTACTACAAGACCACATCAGCTACTTTTTAAAGTTAGCTGTTGTCTTACCAGGACATTGTGAATCGATGCTAAAACTGCACAGGTGGACAGAAAATAAAAAAGAAAAAGAAAAGGGCAAGAACCCTAACCTAGACAATTTTACATCTCAACATCCAAGAACACAGCTAAGATAATTTATGTGAAACACATTCAATGTATGGAGTACATACCACAGCCAGAGGAACTCGGACAAAACTGTTCCAATAAGGCCATTTATGACAATGCACATCCATATCAGTTTATTGGGAAACTCAAACGCTTCAAACCCAGTATAGTGAAGCAGGAAGAACCCTGGCCACAGCAGCAACAGATTAAACAGTCCTACAAAACCTGAATATAAAAACAGTATTAAGTAAATCACAATAAATATTCTTCAACATAACCAAAATCTCAGCTAAAATCTGCTATTTTGACAATATGCATATAGAAAAGGAGCCATGAAGCAATAGTTTAAATCTTCCAAAGGAAACAAATGTAAGAAATTTAACCTGAAATTCAAAAACTAAATTTGCATCAGATATTTACAGGTTTGAAATTGAAAAGAAAATAAAAATTAGAAATCTCATTAAGTCAGTAGGGCTGTCTGCTTTCCTACAGAAAGTTACCTCTCTTTAAGGCACTAAACAAGAAATAATTCACACAACCAGGCTCTAAAGGACTCATAACCATGGGAGTAAGAGGCTTTCTCTACTTCTTTGGCTTTTCTAAGCCCCTTTACCACTCAGACACAGTTCAGTGCCTGAAAGCAAATAATTTAATCACACATTGAATTAAAACTTTCAGCAGAGTTACTTTTGGTCTTACCAAAGAACATTGGTATGTCAAGTTTATCTTCTCTATCTACTTTCCTTTTTATCATGACTATGTAGACAGCATACAGCATTGCTCCTACAAGAGACCAAATGGAACCTGGAAAAATGGAAAAAATAGTCCCTTGAGATATGCCAAGCATGTTATATACACAAGGATCAACTCTCCTAAATCTCTGTTGATTACAGAATCCATTACTAAATGAAAAACATGGAAAAATGGAGAAAGCTCTAAAATGTAAATACTTTCCCAACATATGCATAGGGTGGAAAATTATCATAAATGGCAAGTTTTAGAAGTTGAAACTAAAAAGCCAGATTGTGAAATGTTACATGAGCCAGAGATGTAGAGCTTGCTCCAGGACTACTTAGTGCTGTCAGAAGATGGTACTCATCACGCATATTTCAGGATTAAAATCCATAAGTAAATACCTATTGTATCTTTTCCAGCAGACTTTTCAGATCCAGAAAGGTTAACAAGTACCACACCACCAATGCTAGCAAAAAAAGAAGAAATGCAAAATGTTACTCGAACTCAGGAATTTCTTTACAAAAAAAACAGATAAAAGAAAGAGAAAAACAAATATACAGTTCTATCTTTAGGCATTTTTAGTTAATCAAAACCCACTTCTGGAAAGTCAAAAGGAGTTCTCAACTGCTAAGATATGATCCCAAGTTAAAAACAACCCAGCCCACCTTTAACTTCCCAGAACAACACACCAGGCATTTAATGAAAGAGGCTGAAAACACTCCATGTCAAACCTCTTCTTTTTTCACCATTTACACAAAAATAAACAAACCACAACTAAACAACAAGAAAATAAGTTCATCTACTTCCAACAGAAATTACTCTTATTTCCTATGGGAGAATGAGAATTGGTAATGGTTTGTGATACGAAGCATTTAACTTAATTCACTTGCTCAATGCATCTGTGAAACAAGGATTTTTTTAAAGGTAACACCTTTTACACCTGACACCACAGGTATAGTAGGTACAGTTGTCCCCTCACTGTACCAGGGAGTTTTTGACCAAATGTTCCCTCCCATTATCTTACCTTAAAATAACAGCTAGTAATTTGGACAGGGTAAACCGATCTCCACTGTTACTGGGAAACACTGCAGCTAAGATTAAAGTAAAAAGCCCTGCAAGAGAAATTCAAAGAGTTTATACAATCAAGTTTTGCCAGCAGTTTGCACAGAAAATTACACAGCTTCAAAGCTATTACACTCCAAATACAGTTCTTTAATATACAGATATAACTGCAGAAGTACACACACAAAAAGCAGGGGAATCATGAAGGTACACTAAAACCTCTGCAAACACACAATGAATTTTCTAAACACGCATATTCAGTGATTTAGGTCAAATCCCCAGGTAAAAATGTTACATAAATCCATTGTAACAAGGAATTTTTATGTTATAAACAGCCTTATAATGCACACCTGGTGGTGTAAATAAAACTTACCAGAGGTTGATGACAAGATATTAACTATGGCAACTTGGGTATCTGACAGAGCTTCCTGGTACGAGAAATTTGCCAAGAACCACTGGGGAAAAAGTAAAATAATTTTGTTACTACATGAGTAGCAACAACAGAGCTTAAGTTTCTCAGTGCAATAAAGTCCTAGTTTAAAAAAAAAATTTAACCAAAAAAATAAAATCAGACCTAGATGTTTAGTTTAAAGAGACTTCTAACTTCTATTGAAGTGGCAGGCACATTAAAAGACAGCAGAAAACTTAGAACTGGCTCAAACCAATCATATTCAAGTAGGAGTTTAATAACAAAGTAACATACTTCAGAATTTAAAAAGAATTAAAATGACATTATAATAGCTAGTCTGTGGTAACTAAAGCTACTTTTAGCTTGGAGTCCTTCAAGATGATAACTGCACAAGGGCTGCAAAGAAATTTCAGTAATGCATGTGACATTAGTCAGCCTAATGAGGTTGTTTTAGAGTACTTAAAACCAGCACACATCTCCACTGTTAAAAACAAGAATCTCATCTATTCAATGCCTAAAAAATATTTCTTAATTCCTCCATAAAGGAATAAAATGGCAAGTGTTTTCTCACTTCTTGATTGAGATCTCATTAATAAGATCTCAGATATATTCTAAGGGAAGTAACCACTCTCTAGTCTTATGTGGAAATATTCATAAAGTCCAAGAAGAAATACATGTACATGCCAGTAGTGTCCATGAACAGCATAAACAGGATTTGTTTCGGACATGAGGACTCTACCCTACAAAAAATTACACCACCATTTTCTGCTACATGCATCAGTGGTACTATTATTATTATTGATGACAATAATAATAATAACAATAATGTTTAAAGAGCTCTACTTCATGAGGAAAAGCCGTGGTGAGTCCACATTACAGAGAACATATTTGGCAGTACTAGTGAAGCTGTCTCTGGAAAAGATATCACTGATATGCCCTCTACATTTTTCTGTCTCAAAAATCCTGCCACTGTTCCCTTTCTCTCTACCCCCAGAACTGAGGCATGATGCTGCAACAGCATCTACCAACAGATTCGTAATTAAATCTCGCACGTCCATGTCCAGCACAAGGAAAGTTTTACTTCCTATAGGACATTTATAAAATAAGGCTTAAAGAATACAAGTCATCTCAATACTTTTTCACTATTATTATACAAGTTTTAAATGCATCTGTACTTAAGTTTTCTGAAAGAATGGAGCACATACCACAAAGCAAAAGAAAAAGCTAATTTTTGCTACTTGGCTGGCAGTGAGTTTTCCTACAGTTTTTAAGATTGATTCCTGCTCCTTCACTGTTGGATATGACATGCGGGACAGCTTTGCTTCCAAAGCATGGCTTGATGGGAGCTGCCGGATCTCCATGATGTTACTGAACCTCACACGAGGCTTTTTGGGTGCTTGAGAGGAGGAAAAAAAAGAAAAAAAAAGAAATGAAAAAATATTCATATTATCATTAAACTTTTTGAGCCAACACAATATGTAAATAAAACCACGATGTTGTAACACACCATTGATTACAATACTGCACAAATGACAGGGTTTTATCCAAACAGAAGACATGCCATTATGATTTATTGAACTAATATTTTGCTATTCAGGAGGGCAATAATAAGACAAAGCACAATTAATTACTGTTTTCAGTCAGTAAGTTGTCCACCCACAAAAACCTCGCTGAAAAGCACCACCCCTGCTCCCTGTCAAAAATATCAACAAAAGGTAACAACATATTTTAATATAGGAATTAATTCCATATTGACAAACAGTATAAAGATAAGATTTTCTTTAACTGTCTAATAGCCAAACAGCCAAAACCTGTGCGCAACTATACCTAGCTGCAAGGACAATTTTTCATTCAGAAGATGAAAGTCCAACAGACCTCAAAGCTTACCAGAGACCATAAAGTCACTTGCTCTTTTGAAATCCACTCTCTAACTAATCTTGCAAACTAGGGTCAAGTTTTATTTACAAGGTTATTTTAGTATCATTAGCTTCCTCTGTAAAGAAAACATTACACTACACACTACAGGAAAATATTAGCCTAAATCAATATGAAACAGAACCTAATTTCCTAAAAAAAAGTAAAGGGAAAACTGCAGCTGGAACAATTCTGAAGTGAGTGGTGCATATTGCCACAGGAAGCAGAGCCTACCAACGTGGTTCTCAATGTGTGCCATGTAGAAATTAAGAGACTTTCCCTTTGATAAGCAGGGACTCTTTTGCAGAGGATTGGCTAACTGGATGTTTTGAAGCCAACCTTTCTACAATTGCCTGGGACAGTTAGGCCTGTTTCAGGTACTATCACAAGATAGCAAGGCTTAAATAAAACCAGAACGCACATAGACTGTTAAAATTCTTACTTTGACTGCTTTGCTCCTGCTCTAAAAAGGACAATAGCTTGTTTTTCCAGAGGCTGACTCACTGCTGCTGGTCTTACAAGCCCAGAAGGAAAGAATCACAAGTACTGAACCCAGATGGTCCCTTGAGATAAACATAGGCTGCATCTGTAGTGACCAAGAAAGGTAAACTGAACAACAGGCCTATGTTTTCTCTACCTGAAAGTAAATACATGAGACTGCAGTTCATGCAATAAGAGATTTCAGAAAGGAGAAAAAAGAAAAAAAAAGGGGGAGAGGAAGGGGAAGCAAGTTCTGCAACACTACAGCAGTTATACTAAACTAAGAGAAAAGTAACTCCTTCACCAAAGAACTAACATTACAGCATTCCAAAAGTCTTTACTCACTTTTCTCTGCATCACTACTATTACTGCCATTTTTTTCAGTTGGCAAATCATGAAACTTTACAGGAACATATAAAGGTTCACTCTGCAATGAATCGGTATAAGTAAAAATACAGTTAAGCAGGATATTTAAATTATAAGTAGTAAAATTTATTTAGCAAATTAGAAAACTAAATAAAGAAAAACTTGGTGAATAGTAAGAGAATCAGACTTAAAAGTGCGTTTGCACACAGTCAACAGACTCGTCAAAATGCATGTAAAAAGTATATTGTATGTTACACATATTGGTAAAACACAGTACTAAAAGAGAACTGTGCTCTTTTGTGTGTATCCTCATGAACACTAAACTTATGGCCAGAAAATTCACACCTACTGATTTAAAATTACAAAGTAAGTGATCAGTATCACAAATATTTCATTAGAACTACAGCTTCTGTCCAAATTAAAAATTAGAAGCATGAAATACAGAACATGTATGTATATACATGTATATACATGTATATACAGAATATGTACAAAAATTAATGTACTCATTTTCTTCCCATGACCCTAAAACCCCTCATTTTCTTCCCTAGACCTAAACATCAAAAAACTTTGGGAAAAATCTACAATACGTAAGTTACTTAGAAGTATTTCAGGCAATTAAAACTTCTGCTAACAAGACAAGTTTTAAGCTGCTTGTTTAGATTAAATTAATAAACTGTAAGAGTGAAGTAATGAAAAAGACCTGGTAGTTGGATTTTCATTAGGCTTGTTTAGGACTAGAATTTTGGTGGATGTTTAAATTAATGCAAAATTGTCCAAGTTTCTAGAGTCACATGAACTTAATGAATTGAGCAGGCTAAGAAGATTTTGTTCTTAAACACAGACAGATAAAATTGAAAATCCCCCCAAAATTAAATGAAGAATACATCTGAAAAAAAGTCTCTTCAAGTAATTCTGTATAAAATATCCGTACAGTAATTTGCCAAGATGCAATTGTTTCCCCCACTCTGTTACAGAGATGGCACTGAGTTGAATATGTAAAGGTTTCCTTTGTACAGGATAGTATTTCTTTGACAAACTACTACAGAAACATTCAAGTAAGTGCTTTATTGAGCTGAGAACCCATATTTCTTATAATAAGCTATACCATTATGTGCAGTACTCACTAGTAACACATAAGCAAGTTACCAATCCCCTTTGCCAAAACCTATTACATTTAAGACTGCCATATTTTATAAACAGTAAGTCAGGATGGTTGTGCCATATTATTGTAAAGCATTGACCTTCATAAATGAAGGCACTTACCAGAGAACTGTTTATAGTGGTGTCTGTTGTACAAGCAGCAAAATAACCTTCAGCATCTGCAAACTAATTACAAAAATTTTAATGTAATAAACTACCAAGGCAAAGTTATTAGTAACTGAAATTTTTGAGGAGTAAGTTTTTTTTATTACTTTTTCCATAATTCTGTCACAATTCCCTCTCTCCCCTCAGCCCTTCTCCCCAATACCAAGAGGGCTTACAAGTTCAGTAAATAATTTCAGTACTTCCTTGTACCTCTTGAAGAACCTCACTGAATTCAACTACACAGATATTAATGCAGAATGAGACTCTTAAATACAGAAAACCTGCAAAATTTAGTCTTAGGGACACATTCTCCACTAAATGATTGTGCATCTATTAACAACAAGCTGCTTCTTTTTCATTCTATTGAGGCAAACCTCCTTTCCCTCTTCCTTTCTGCTCCTTACCAAACCCATATTCACTGACCTGCAGCTTGCTGTTCTACCATGCTGGTAGCAAATCTATTAAACAAAGCTTTTAATGTGGAACAGAACTTTAAAAAGTAAGGTGTGAGTGTTTATCCAAGCAATCATTCAAATAAAACCATATAAAAGGATATGTTTTCCAGATTAATAAACACAAGACATTTTAAAGGCACTTGCAATAATTACAGAGTTGAATATTTAACTACACCCCTTGAGGGGGGAGGAATTTTCTAACTGCACATTACAGTCCTGTCTGCACTGTTCTTTTGAAAAGGAAAAATAAAGGGATTCCAGTAGCAGTGTCATGAGTGCCACACACATGTGACAGATTGGGCACTCTTACTCATTGCATTCCAGTTCATATTTCATTACTTTCAGCAAGGAAACTAAGTTCTGTTTATTTCCAAATTATCTTATGAAGATTCTGAACAACATCAAGTCTAACATGTGCCACATTACACACAAACAATTGGTATTAAAGGCTGATCTAGCAAAAATTATATCAAGATATCAGTTAACTCTAAATGCTCTATGTGTTTAACTCAAGAATTTTAAAAAACCAAATTTTTTTAGTTGTTGTGTTTTGTGTTTTCTTTTTTTAATAAAAATAATTTGTATAAAAGTCATGTAACACTTTAAATATGTTACGCCTACAACTGTCACTATCAGTGAAGTCTAACATATCCAGAAAATCTGAAGTCAGTTCCTTTCACACAAGCTATTTTCTATAAAGACATGTTGATGGATCACATTTTCTGTTCTTTTAATGTGAGATTAGTATCAGGCCAAATGCCTTACTGCTTCCTGAGTGCTGCTGTTCAGCATTCTGAAACACTGGCACGGAACAACTGCTCTTCCCAGCATCTCTTGGAAAAAAAACCACCAATATTTCTGTCACATAATAATAATTTTAGGTTTTAGCATAAAATATGCCTAACTCGAATGGCCATCAGAAGGTCACTCATGCATAAAAGCTATAAAAAACAGTATTAACAACAACAAAAACATAATTCTACCACCCTTACTAAATGTAACTTTAAACCTCTCAAAACAGTTAGCAAACAGTTCAGAGTTGTGCCAGAGACAAAAAGAAGAGCCAGTGCTAAAAATCAACTACAAAGTCCAAGTTCTGATTCCATTGGTTACAGACGCTGGGGGAGGCAAAGGGAATCAAGAGCCAACAGTGGTGAGGTTCATAAGCTCTTGTTAAGAGGAATTATCCCCTGCAACTGTCCAGGATACAAAACCAGGCTGCATGGGCCAATGGTCTGGCCCAGCAGAGCATTTCTTACAACTCCTGACACATCTCATGTTGTTTTCTCTTGCCTCATCCTTTCACATGACAACTGCTACAGCTGCCACGTCTTCCTGTGGCATGACTCAGGTTATATCTCAAATATGTAAACTTTGCTCTTCTCTAGTGTCTATTTTAAGGGGTTTTTTTCTGTACAAACCTAAACAAATATCACAACATCTACAGAGTTATCATACTTACAAAAGCTGCATGCCTTCCACGAAACCCTCGAGTGCACTGTTGCCTCCATGGTTTCCAAACAATAAATCCCAAGAGGTATAGAACAAACATAGATGTTTTTGCAAATGTACTGAAAAAGGGTTTGTTGTACCTTGTAAAAACATACTGTGGAAAGAAAATAATTGCAGTATCCAGAATTACCAAATAGGTAAGAATTCATAAAATTCATGAACAGGTGTAAGTATATAGACCAATCTGGTTCCCAAAATACCAGAGCTGTGAGTATTGACACGGATGACCAAAGGAACCAAGTGGCCCTATCTGTTCTGGGGGAATCCTCTCCCAGACTACCTGCGATGCCAACAGAAAGGAGCCTTTTTGCAAGATACAATGCCACAGGAGGAAAGCTACTTATTACTTGTATCTCATCAAGCAACGTATTTATATGTTACTGAAATGTCGCACTGAAAATACATACACACAAATATTTTCTAAATTAAAGACCACTTTTATAAGCAATAACATATTAATCATAAATTAGAGAAGATTACTTTGGCTAAATAACATTTCAGTATCAATAGTGACTCCACCAGCTCATTGCAAAAAATATTTCATTAGTATCACATGATAAGCACAAACATTGTATATGCTTAGTTTCAAAACTGATATAGAACATAACTTAATGCCAGTTCAGAAAACTGAATTTAAGAGTTTATTAAAAACTCAATTTCCATTGCTAAAGCTCTGTTTTAAGTTCTAAAACTTAACATGAAGTAAACACCACAACAGTTTCAATATGGTGAATATATTACCTAGATGCAATTACAGGGCTTAAACTCCATGACCTGAGTCCTTTCATCCTGTACTTCTGGATGTTCTGAATTACAATGCACCACATCACTCAGCCTTCCATGTTACAGCTCATTTACTAATTTTTGGGGAACCATAGGGGCATTATTTTAATCAATATGGCAATAAACAAAATGAACTCCCTGATTACAGTACATAGTTATGAGCTTATGCTATTTAGTTTTAAAGTCATCAGTAACACTTTCTGTCTCAAAAGAAACAGGCACTGAGTTGAGCTTATCTGTAACTTTTAGCAGATTCACGCTGGTGAAACACTGAGTGCTTGATAACCATGTTCCTGTTGCATTTTCCTCTTTCATTTTCCCTTTAAGATGCATGGAACAACACTTACAGAAGTGAGCTCTGAAGAGGCCACCCAGATCACATCAACCAGGAGGAGAATGACAATTCCTAGAGCCATTCGCCTGCGCTGAGTGGATGAACTGCTCTGGGAGCTCATCCGGTTCATGATAAAAACCCACACCATCTGGAACCTGGGCAAGAGAGACACCAAAATAAAACACAAAAGATTACAGTGACACACAGAAAAAGAAACAGTGGGGGCAACTGTTTCATATATAATATGAACAGGATCTAATATGCAAGGACACACATGGCTGTGTTGTTAAAAGCAGATCTTTGGCCGACCTGGCAGGAAATTTTCCGAGATACCAGGGACAATTAGAAAAATCTTGACTTTGCAACAATTTATCAGCTGCTTTAGCACTGAAGTAAGCAAAAGTAGGTAAAACACAATGCCTTTTGGGAATTTATGCTACAAGTTCTGCAAAATTTGAAACCACTATGTTTTGGTAAATTCAGATACCTGACAGTATAAATTAGATTGATGTGTTGTGACAAATGTCAGAAATGTGTTTAAGCTTAGAGGCATTCAACAAACATTTCTGAAGACATAGGAAAACATTTGAGTAAATTATAAACCCTTATAACAAGAGGTGATTCAAGCAAAAAAAAAGAATAATTACTTGTAAACTTAAAAAAGCAGACTACATACGCAGTTGAATTAAAAAACAATCATGCAGCTATTCGGCAATTTATGAAATATAGGCATGAACCAATTCTAGTGAAAATCTATCAAAAATCCACTAATGCTACTACAAGGGAATTCAGATTTGTGACACAGCTTTACAGCTGCCCAGTGGATGGCCTAAATTTATGGAAGACCTAAATTTAGGAAAACTTTCAACTGTAGTACTAAAATGCTTGAAACACAAGTGACAGAGACTAATGACTCATTCATTGCTCCACTTGTACTAGAATCCTTTACAAACTCTCCAATTAATGTCAGTAAGACATGTACGTGGTATTTCTATGATTAACATTAATTTATGTGTATTATGTGTATATTTTAAGAATCAATTTATTAAGAGTTTATTATGTACAGATGGCATAGCATACCATAAACTCATACACTATCTCTGAGAGAACTACTCAAGGAACTGCAATCTAAGCCACCTTTACAGAGCAGCTTCTGACTTTCACAGTAAATAGAGGTCGTCTGCTTTGCTAATACGGTTTGGTGACTTTAAACTGAACTTCGTTTTTTCCACATGTGTCAACATACAACGACTTGCTGTCTTTTCATTATTTACAAATTATGAAAGAGACAGTGCAACAATGTCCTCAGTGAGTGAGGAAGGTACATTTCTTTTTCCCAGAGTAGCCTGTTCCTCAGACTAATGATTTAAATGCCCAGATATGCACAAGTGCATTGGAGATCACAGCACTGTTTCCTGCTTTGACTCATATCTCTATGCAGTCTCTGCCATGTTCAAATCTTTACACTTTTTCCTCCATTTCTTAAAGGGCTTCTTTCAAAAGAAAAATGAACAGGCAGAGCTCCTGAAGTATAATTATACCACTAGATCTATGCTGATATATTCCATGTGTGGGCATCAGTTCTGGATAATTACTCTGCTTTTCTGATAAAATGGTGGGATTGACAAAAGAAAGCAGAAATCTGTAAGTATGGAGGGGCAAAATTATGAAAGACTCAGCAAGGAATTAGAGTTTTTACCTGATATAGAATAAAGGAGAAAACATTTGTTCTCAAAGAGAGAGCAAATTATCTTAAACTCAAGCAAACGAACATAAAGGTTTTCATGCTTTTCATGCTTGAAAGCTTATAAAGGTTTTTTCAGTTTTTATGAATTGGTTTAACAGATACTACATATTAAACTCTACAAACTATGCCTTCATTTTATCCTGACTAATAGCCTACAAGCCATTACATGAAGTTATATTAGATATAGCCTAAAAATTGCTTGTGTGTTTGCATAATATGCAGCTAAAATGCAAGCTGGGCATAGCAGAGTTCCAAACAAGCTGGAAGGAAGAAATCTCATTCCTGTCAGGCTATAGCACAACACATGGACAGTGGGGAAGTATACTAGAAATGAAAGCACTGCAGCCTTCCACCAGTTCTGTGCTGCAGGCAGGAGGGGAGAGGTAGCTGGGGAGACAGGAGGGAATGGCAGCAGCCTGATCAAGCGGACATCTCCACATCACATGCTCCCTCACACCTACAGCTCTGCTGCTCTCACCACAGGCTGCTTCAAAGCACGCTCTGTGAACAGAGATCATGCACAGATAATGTTCACATTCTGCAGTTGCTTAATCTTGTACTCAGCTTGTCTACATTAGGCTTGAACAAATCCCTTGCTTTAAAATCCCTCAACAGGAGTGAAGTAAAGGATGATGGAACATCCAGCACTTCTTAGATAAGAGGTTACACATAAAGTTATTCACAGTCTCTGTACATTTCACACCATTTCTTCTTCTACTTTGATAAGTAGATGTTAAAATTCTAAATAAAGAGCCCATAATTACGCCTTGAAGTTGAAATTTTTTATATGTTACAGTAAGAGCAGCTATTACTTTCTCATCTGACTACCAAGTGTCTTTAACAATTCTGTGTGCCTAATACAGCCCTTTGCTTAATCCTTCCCTAACAAGGCAAAAAGCTTAACAAGAAAGGGTGACCACGAAGTGCAGCACCATCACCTTCAAGCTAATAGCTAACTAAAAAAGTTACAAAACAGCAATACTAAAATGCCTATAACATTCAGCACAAATTCAAAAGCCTACTGAAACCTAAATATTAAGTTTTAGGACAGAATTAAAACCTTGTGAAACATCACACAAAATGCAAAGACAGATTGAAACCACCATTTTGAGAAGTTTGAGACAGACACATTATCCCACTTACTAACAGTACTCATGAACTTACAATGAAATACAATTCCACACTTTTATGTTTGGCTTCTGTACATTGAGGGCAATATGTTCTGACAGAAACGAACACAAAAGATTTACTTTTCTCATATTACCTTCCACAATAACTGTAACAAAGAAACAAAAGTGGTGACTAACAAACTTCACACTTCATGTCAAAGTGAAGATAGTCTCCTAAAAAAAAAACCAAAAAAAAGCGAAGTGTGAAACATTGCGTGCATGGGTATATTAAGCATTTATCTTTGCAAAATACTGTCTAAAATTTCAAGTTCCACAAGTGTCCTAAGTGTTGGGGACATACAGATCTAGAACCTTAAGAACTGGTCGGCATACAAAATACCAACAAGACAGCCCTGAATTGCAAGAAAACAGGATCCTTACCTACTTTTGATATTACAAAGAACATGATACCTTCCTTATAAATGGTCTATAAGAGGGTCACATGAGGAACAAGAACGTGATGATGTTAAGTTCTGATTTTTTAAGCTATGCAGAGAAAGGCATTATTTCTAAAGTGTACATTCCTAAGCTAATAATTTAAACATTAGAACTAGGAAGGTAATGGAAGAACATATTGGCTTGTTGGCCTTAAAATAAACTAGAAAGATAAGGCACCTCCATGTTATATCTTGGGGAAGCCCAGTATCTTTCCTTAAATGGATACAGCATTATTACTGTATTAAAACAAAACATCACCTTGCCTAAAACTTTTTTTTTAACTTAATTTTTAAACTCAGATGCTATAAACACATTCAATAAAATCCACTTTAAAAATGTTATATAGGAAAAGAAACATTATACAAAATAGATCCGTAAGTTTTATTGCCTGGAAGTGCTGGAATTTTTATTAGTATTATTATTATTCGTGTGAAATGTTTCTAAACTCTGCTTTAGGGATATCCTGAATCAACAAGAGTCACACACTATGGCAACGAGTCTCAAATTAGTGTCCCAAACAGAAGTAGCAACAAAGGCAGAACTAAATACCTACCCAAAATCTTGCTTTTGATCACCTGTCAAGCATGGCTGAGTGCTGTAAGCTGTTAACAGGGGGCAATAGCTAAATTCATGCTTTTCACCTATTAGATTAAGAGGCAGCCCATAAGGATGGACCCTACAAGCCTACAGTTCAGCCCCCACTGAACTCAACATTTACACACAGCAAGTTCAAACCTTTTCCACAGTTTACCAAATGACCACAACTGCTTAAAATAAACACACAAACAAACTGGAAGATGCATTTTTTAAGACACAAGCATGTGATTATCTAACTTCTACTCCACAAAGCCAGTGCTCACTGTAGATCCTGAACACCAAGGCAATAAGTCACAGAACCACAGAATATTCTGAGTTGGAAGGGGCCCACAAGGATCCTAAAGTCCAACTCTTAAGTGAATGGCCCAGGGATTGAAGCCACAACCTTGGCATTATTATTGTAGGGCTTTACCCTTACAAAACATTTAATTTATCAAGTGCACAGTTATTATAAATTTAAGCCACCAGAAGACATAGAGGCTGAAATAGAAATTATGGTTTAAAAGTAAATACCTCATTCTACTCTATTAATAGAGGAGAAAATTCAGCATGTTTGCCTTTTGTTTCCATTATTAGGAAATAAATATGCTTTCCACATGGCGTAATTTTAAACATACCAGCTGAAATCTGACATTTAAAGGAATATTCATTTAAAAGGCATTTCTTAATATCACTATAATTTTCAGCAAATAGCAGAGAGGCCTTTTAAAGTCTCCTTTTTAAAAATTTATTTACCATTCCAACAGTCTTAGAGTTGGTGCTGTCATCTTGTAGAACCATTTTTCAGCCAGTTACATGAAGATCTTCTGAAAAATAAATATTAAAAATTTTCTTGTCACGACACTGTACTTTGATTTTAAAATGTTGCAATACCCTAGGTCATGTAAGAAGAGTCACCACTTTAATTTATGATAAAAAGATATAAAACTCGCTGTGTAGTCTACAGGGCATGTTCACACAGCTGACTGCACTAAAGCCAACAGGCTCAGCAGCCTGTCCAACCCTACTGTTCTGAACATGCAGCAGGCAGCTTCTGAGGACAGGAAATATAACTGCACCATTGATACTTCATGTGCAATCATATTTGGACAGCATCAAATGTTTCTTTGTGCAGATATTTCCACATTAAAAGTTCCGCCCAAAAAGAGAAAATCACATGAAATTCACAAAACTTTACTGCACTGACAGTTAGGGAAGAGAACATTATAGGCCAAAGAATTGCCAAATCATTGCAAAACAGAAGTATTGCTGTTCTGACTGTTCTAGGAGGAAAACAGACAGCCTGTCTCTCCCCCCCACCACCAAAAAATAGAAAAAAAGTACATAACAAGAATGACAAAAGACACAGAACAGCAGCTCAGTCACAAAGCATGGTGCAAGCAAGTCAACTGGAAATTCTTCCTTGTATTTACTCAAGATTATTTCCTATACAATTTGAAAGACAACATATCAAGATAAGACTTGCAAGCAAAATAAATGGGTTTAGTTTTTCCAGTTATACCAGCTGCTCCAACAACACAAGTTCTGGGATACAACCTCCTCCCCCTTTTAACATGTTCTGTCATCAGGTGATTCTTGTTTCATATTGGATTGCTTTTGAGATAAGAGAAACAGAGACGCTGCTTTCACTTTAACCAGAAGAAAAAAAGCTGAAAGTAAAATGATTTACATTTATATGTCAAAATCTGTAAGCATACATTAAAGCTAACACATTAATCTAACACAATTATGACCTCCACTCAACCTCCAAAGGGTACCACGAGATGAGAGCAAAGGCAAGAGTATTCAGGAGAGATGGAGAGGTGAGCCTTATGCAACATGACTATTACATTCACCACAGCCCTGTCATTTTTACTCAAAGTCTCCTGTAGGATCTGTAGAATATAGTGAAGCAAAAGATCCAAAAAAAGCAACCAAGTTTTCCATGCCAGTACTGAGTTCTGCGAGTAGAGATCACTGTTCCCATCTAAACAAGAAGTTACACAAGACCAAAGTTTGCACAGAAAACACATTAATTTTATTATCAAAATAGGAGAATTTAGCTTAACATAAAGATATGCTTTAGGAATCTGGTGGTATGTAACAGTCATGCTATCAAACTGTCATGGCACAGCTGGATCTGGGTATGAATGTTGGAATGTTTTCATGAATGAAACGAAAAAGTTTCCTATTCAGCACTTAAAATACATGAAACAACACTTCAAACAAATTTTCCTATATAGAACTAGTGCAGAGTATTAATCTGTTCCATACCTCAGCGTCCTTACCAGCTACCAGCCTCTCCTAGCACACAGTTCTCAGTAGTTCACACAGCACCCCTTGCAAGCCTGTGACCCTGCTGGATTTGAAGTCTGACTGCAATGAGTTAGAAACACCTAAGTTTCAGGTCTGCAGAGTGAAAGTTGACAAGCAGAACAGACACTGACCTCCTTGTTATTCTTGTCCAGGAGCATTAGGAGAAAAAACTCCATGACAAGCTGCCAAGGCCTCTCTAATCTTCACCACGTACAGAGCAATTTCTCAGCCACCAGTAGCTCCACATTTAACATCAGCTAAGGATTACAAATGACATCCATTTCACATGCTGCAGATCTAATCTTGTCTGGTGCAAGGACTAAACATATCGTGCTTTGTCACAGGATATACAGACACAGATCCCTGATAAGAACCAGCACGGCAGCTTTCAGCGAGACACCCTGGCAGCTGAAAGCTGAGCCTTCCAGGCAAGGTAGAAATCGCCAAAATCACCCGCACTCAGAGTGAATGGGGGTCTCCTTCCTGTTGACAGATATCTTTGGGGAAAAGTAGCAGGAACAAAGAGAAGGAAATGACTAAGTCTTCTTAATGCACTCAAAGAAAAGTGGATGTCTAAGAAAAAAGATACATGGCTCAAGCCCTGGGGATCTCGGAGGAGAAAGAATGAGTGTGCTGCACTCGCACCCAAAAAAACAGAAACTGCACGAGGAAAGGGAGCTGCAGGCCAAGCAGGGGAAGCATGGACCCCCCCCCACACACACACATACACCCCCGGCGAGGCAGGACAGTGGTGTCAGGTCAGAATCACTGAACCAATTAGGTTGGAAAAGAGCTCTGAGATCATCGAATATAACCCACGACCAAACACCACCCTGTAAACCAGACCACGGCACAGGCTTCCCTTAAACACCTCCAGGGATGGTAACTTCACCACCTCCCTGGGCAACCCATTCCAATGTTTAATCACCCCTTCTGTAAAGAAATTCTTCCAAATGTCCAACCTGAACCTCCTCTGGCGCAGCTTAACACTGTGTCCTCTTGTCCCGTCACTGTTGCCTGAGAGCTCGACCCCCACCTGGCTCCTGCCAGGGAGTTGTGGAGAGCGATAAGGTCTCCCCAGAGCCTCCTTTTCTCCAGGCTACACTCCCCCAGCTCCCTCAAACACTGCTCATTGGACTTGTGCTCCACACCCTTCAGCACCTCCGCTGCCCTTCTCCGGACACGCTCCAGTGCCTCAATGTCTTTCCTGTAGCGAGTGCACAGAACAGGACACGGCACTCGAGGCGTGGCCTCACCAGTGCCGAGCACAGGGGCAAAATCACTTCCTTGGCCGCGCTGGGCGCACTACTGCTGGTACAGGCTGGCTCTAGAGAGAGCAGAACCCCTCCACACACCCCCCAGCCCGGCCGGGGGGGCTCCCCCGAGGCGGGGAGCAGAGAGCGCGTTCCCCACAGCGCTGTCACAGGCGGACGGGGCCGAGGGGCGGCGGGACACGGGGCACTCGCACACCCCCGGCCGGGGCGGGCACGGTCCCCCCGCCCGCGCGAAGGGACAAAGTTCTCTCCCAGGCCCGGCCCTCGGGGGCCTGCGGAGGCCTCTCGCCCACGGCACCCCCGGCGGCGGCGGAACCCGCCCCTCCCCAGCCCCGCTCCCGTTCCCGGTACCTGAGGCCCCGCCGGGCCCGGNCCCCCCGCCCGGCTGCGGGAGAGGCGGCGGGGGGGGACATCCGTGTCCCTACCTCTGTCACCGCCACCATCCCCATTCCCATCCCCGTCTCCATCCCCATCCATACCCCTGTCCCCATCGTCACCTCCATGCCATCATCACCACCCCTACGCCCATCCCCATCTCTATCCCCATCCCTATTCTCGTCCCCGCCACTGTCTCCATCCCTGTGTGCGTCCCCACCACAATCCCTATTCTCATCTCTATCCCCGTCCCCATTGCCATCACCGACCCCATTCCTATCAGCGTTCACATCACCGCCCCCACCCCCATCTCCATCCCAGGCCCAATAGCCTCCCCCTTCCTCGTCCGCATCCTCATCCCTATCCCCATCTCCATCCCGTTCCCATCCGCGTGCTCATCCCCACGCCCATCCCGTCTGCAGCCAAAGGCTGCGCTGCCGGTGCCCGCTCCGTGTCCCGCTGGGAAGCCCCGCTCTGCCGCCGGACTCTCCGCGCTGGGCAGGGCTCCGGGGTCCTGCCCGGGGGTGCCGCCCTGACCGGCGGAACGGGGCGCGGAGCCACCGCTCCGTACAGCGGGGAAGAGCCAGAGCGGGCTGGTAACCCCGGGCTCCTGCTGGTCCCAGCACCAGCGGGGCTCCTGGGAGCGGAGCTGGCAGCGGGAGCAGCACCGGCTGTTCCGAAGAGATCGACCATCTCTGAGGAGGGAATGGGTAGAACAGCTCTGATGGAGCAGGGCTTCCGGAGACGCGGGCATTTATACAGGCTTTTCCAAAACTGTAAGATAAGCAAGTAAAAAAAAAAACAAAAACAAAAACAAAACAAACATACGAACAAAAAAAACAAACAAAACCCCCAAAAATATGGAGGAACAGAGAAAGCAGAGGAAGAGAGCACGGAGTGAAGAACTACAGATGGAGAAGTGGGATAGAGCTTGAAACTCGTCTGTTAAAAAAAAAAAAAAAAGGGGAAGAAGAAACACCGAAGTGTACAAGACCCTTGAGAAATGTCCTAAAATGCAGTGAGGTGGTGGAATCTTAGTTTCCTAGTTACCATAGTCTTTACACGCTGTGATACAAAATCTCACAAGACCTAAAGTAGTGGCAACTAATTAACGTTTTAAAATAGATGTCTGCTTCACTATCAACACACTTTTAAGACCATAAAAAAGTGATGTTGTGTAGATATGCAAGCTAAAGTAAAGCAAAATTTTGAGATGTGTAAGTTAGTGACTAACAAGCTGCAAAAGGAAATACTAGACAAAGTCTATCAAAAATATTGAATAACATGAACAATCATAAGCTTAGATGAAATTGCAAAATCAGATCCTGGTCTTGTTTGGTTTGGTTTTGTAGTCTGTCAGTAGTCCCTGTAGTCAGTGTTGATTAATATTTAAGAATTGAACTCTCAATACCAACCTAAAGATCACCAATGGTGTATGTCACATATTGCAGATTATTCCGTATTCACCTGCTAACAGAAATACAGATCTTTGCAAAATTTAACCATTAAATATTTTGGAGATTTTACAGCAAAAACTGCTAGGAAACAATAGTAAGCAATGTATACACATGAATAAAAAGGTAAATGATGTTTAATTGTTATTAGGTGATACATGTGATATAGCTGTGAAGTTATTTTAAATGCTACTCACACTTACAAACTGTTGAAATCAAACATGATATTTCACCCTTCCTATAAGTTAGTGATTGAAAAAATCCATTCCCTCTTATACAAAAATGTGATGTCTTATCATGAAATATCTGGGTGAGTTTCGCTGTTGGGCTTGAGTTATTTCCTGTAGATAAACAAAAGTTACTTCTTTTAAAAAAACGCTGGACTTTAAGAACTTTTAGTGTGAAACAGGTTTGGGCTTTTTTTGTGAGCCTGAATGTCTTAATACAGCTGTATTTTAATTTTCATATAATAGCACTAAGAGGCAGCCAACAAGTTTGATGTCCCATAAAACTGGTTGTTAAAAGTAGTAAGATACAATCCCTACAATCCCATTTATAGCATAAATGGCACAAGGACATGCAGAGAATTATGCTCTTGGTTCAAACTGTCCTTTTTGGATATACTCTGAGTGCACATTATAAATACTGTATTGATTTGTTGTTCTCCTGGCCTCACTATCACTACTGGCCTTTCAGCCAAAATTGCCAAAATGTGCAATATGGTGCTTTTACAAGAAATTTTGACTTTACAACTTTGTAAAGAGATTTTACGTTAAATGAATTTCTTAGACAAAGCTTCAGGAAAATAGCAGTCCTCTTGGAATGGTGCCTTCTGTGGGATTCGGAGGAGTTGAAAATTATATAAAACGTAACTGCAAAAACGTGTGCATGTCACAGCATCTAATTTTCTTGGGTCTTGCAGATCTTTGTTCAGTATTTATACAGAAACTCAGTAAACTTACATGGTTTATCCAAGGTCAGTCAGTTCATCAGCAGCAAAGCCTGAAGAGAAAATTAAAGAGTTATGACTACAGTACTCTGACAGAGAAACTGCATATAATACTTTCATAGACCTAATAGTGCCTTCACTAAATAATATATTGAACAATATTATGCATAATTTATATTAAAATGGAGTGACTGTTTTATATTTAAAAAAAACCAAACAACAAACCACTGCATGTGTTCTTGTGAACAGGGAGAGTGAAAAGGCAACAGTGCAAGTTGAGATTCCCAGGCTCTTCTGTCTTACCTGATCATGCATTGATAGAAAAGCTCTGGAAAAGGGGAATTCACCTTTGAGAACAAGCGTAATAAAACTCAGCTTGGTTTGCTGCCCCTGGAAAATGTTTTCCCCCTGTGATTGGCAGTAGTGATGGCAAAATACCTGTGATATGCGGATTTTCTCTCTATTTATGCTTTAGTCTCCTTTGACAGTGGGAAGCACATGAAATCCCACCTGAATTAAAACCAGCTTTCTGGGTGTAACTCCGTGTGTCCTCTCATGTATGTGCGTTTTCTTTTTTAGAAGGCAATGCAGTTTGCACTTCAATATGGCAACACAGTTCAATCCACCTTGTTAAGGTTCTGATTTTAAGCATTTTGACTGGGGCAGGCAAACAGGAGAGAACTGCTGTCCTTCAGGTGGAGTGCTGAGATTTCTTCATCACAGGATGAGGCACTTACACTGTGGTGTTTTGAGAAAAACAGGTCGACATTGTCAGAAGCCCAGAAGTTTGTACTTATTACACTTAAAAACATCACAGGACTTCTGTATTTTTAGCTCTTGATTAAGTAATTTGCTTCCTATTGTAAAAGTTCACATGATGATCTCGTGTATTCTCTGAAAGAAACTATTATGAGAATTATTTCTTGTTTGTTTTTACTATGCCTTTTTCAGGAATTAGATTTTAGTAAACACATGTAATAAAACAATATGTATCTTGCAAATATACACATGCTGCATATTTATTTTTCTTGCTGTGAATATTTTAGTTACATGAATAGCATTTCTTTAGTCAAAGCAAAACTACATCTACTTCCCAGCAGCACTATAATATTTTCATAAGATAAAATATCCACAAAACATGAAACCTTCTAAATTGCACTTATCAAGAAAATTCGAATTTAGTTTCTGCTCATATATGTTCTACTTCAAAGAACATAAAAGCTGGTTTGGAAGAAATAGATCAGATCCCAAGAATGAGATTTAATATTCTGTAGGTCTCATAATAGAGCTCTATAAAGGAATAGAATCTGCTTATTTTAGAGAAATGCTTCCTTCAAAAGGATTTGGAACAGGTCTTTGATGAACAAGATGTTCATGTTGATGAACAAGGCAAAGCAGCAGAAGAAACTATATTAAAAATTCAAACTGACAAAGTCAGTTTTGATCAACTTCTGTTCTCCTTGGGGAAAGGATACAGTCTGAGTGTTCAGGACTAGACTCAGTGTAGGATGCATGACAGTGGGGTGTTCCCCTGTCCTGTTGGGTTAGATCAAAAGTCCATCTAGCTCAGAGTCCTCATGTCTCCACAAGACTCATAATGGATGCCTGGGAAAAATGGTGTTCAAAACCAGGGAGTGGTTTCCACGGCACATCCTTCTAGTTTTTAGAAATAAATGGGTAACAGCATCCTTATCTGGAAGGAAGTCATTCAGCCAATGCATTTAATAGCTCTTGATGGACCTATGAATTTGGCTAATCCCTTCAGTGAACCCAGTAACACAAAAGCTGTTAAGGTTTTATTGGGGCAGAGTCTTGTGACATAACAGAAAATGGTTTGTTTTTCTTGGTTTTAGGCCACTGGTTAATAATCTTATCATACAACTTCTAATCCTTGTTCCACTTCACTTTCTTTGCATTATTTGAGTTTTAACTGTCTTATATTTGTCCCTGAAGGTCCTTGAGGTGTTCTCACGTCCTAAGTCCAGCTTTGCAAGAAGCCACCTGTGATCAAGGGAGTGATCCTATTGCTCAATTATCCTCACTGCCTTCCCCTCCTCCTGGTCCAATTCTTGAGAGGCTGAAGTGAAAACATTCATACGAATATATGAAACATAGTTAGACTGTTGAAGTTACAATTTCCATTTGTTTTCAGTCTCTTTTTTGTGTATTTACGAACATCTTGTATTTTTGACCCATGCTGAGCTGTTACATGGCTGTTTTCTTAAATGTTTTACCTGATGACCACGCTCTAAGAAATCTCCGTGCTTAAAAATGCATTATTTTGAATAAAATCTTTGCTGATCTCTATGAGAATGACTGGTCCTTACAGGGAAAATGCTACACTGCAGATGCAATAGAAGAAAAAACCACAAATACTTTTGTGATGTAATTTTTTATCAACCATTACTTTTAATAGCTGGAGAAAATTAATTGGAACCGAGAGCTTTTTTGGCTTCCTACTGAACACTACTTGCAAATATTAGCTAGTAATAAAATTACAGACCAATAAAACAACTCGTTTGGGGAACTTGTCATCACTTACTTCAGTCTCTTTACTCTGCTGACTTATAATAGGAAAGAAAACAGGAAGCTTAATTGGCAATGGGATTTCCCAGGCTGAAAATTACTAAATTGCTATCGCTCAATTATTTTCAGTAGATGAGTTGTGATCATAATTTGCTTTAAAAAAGACAATTTTAAAAACCATTTGAAAGCTTATTCAAGCAAACCAAAAAGTAAATGGAAAATAAACCTTTTGGAAGTGTTCTGAATTCCAGAACTACCATGCCACTGAGAGAAATCATATGCAGGAGGGCACTGCACATGTAACTTTCTTGCATGGTGACACCAGAGAGCCATTTGAACAACCAGAGCTGGCAGAAAGGCATGTGTGAGCATGAATACCTGTGCTGCTGGAGATGTGATCCAAAAACACCAAACAGGCCTTAACAGTGAGCCAAAAGTGAATTTTATTTGCATCAAATATCCCCATTAAAGCAGCTTCTCTAAAGGTCAAGTCAAGCAGTTCTCCCAGCGCAAGGCTAATCAGATGGAATCGCTGATAATGTGACCCCGCATGTTCAGAACACAGAACAGATTTTTACATTTGTGCTTTTGCACATTCCTGGGTGAATAATCACAGTGATTCACGGAGGCACATTGCGACATAAGGTGGTATTCAAAGGGAATGGAAGCATTGCCCAATATGGTAACAGTGAAATGATCCCTTGCTGGGAATGCATAATGCTCCAGATATGCAGGGATTCTCCTAGGAAGGGCCTAAAGCAAAGGAATGAAGGTCCCATATTGATTCTTTCCCCATTAGCAAGGGAGACATCCTATGTATGTATGGGTTCTATGGAGGGAGCACACAAATGGATTAAACTGGAAGCTGTTCTGCAGGGAAATACAGGAGGGAAAGTTTCATTTTTCACATCTTCTAATTTTAACACGTGCCTCTGGTCTTCTCAGTGCAGATGGTCTTAAACTGCACCAAAAATGAAATTTTATCAGGTGAGGAATTGCACAGACAGAGCTACTGGTTTGGGGCTCTGCTGGTGCGTTATTTTTAGATCAAAATGTTTCAAAGTGTATTGTTCATAAAGGTCAAGTTTGTTGGCTTGATGGGATGGCACACCAAATTGAAAAGGCATGTAGTGCTCCAAATAGAGATTTTGATGCCCCTATTCTCACAGTAAGGACCAACATCATTAATGTAATCTGCTTGTCTATAAGATTTTTCCCAATTTAAATATTCATTAGCATAATTTACCAGAGTGTTTGCTTTTAGTACTATTTTTTAAAGCAGCAGAGTAAGAGAAACACTAGGATACAATGTGTTAGTTTTGACGTATTTTTGATACTGGACATGTGAAGACCACATCATTAAAAATTGGCTGTGGCCTTCTTCAAAGACATCCACATAATCCTTACAGTTCCAGACACAGCACTGTAGGGCTGCAAATCAGCTTTTATACTTTTTTGGTGTTTTGTTAAGGTATTATTTCACGAAAATTTCCTACAGTCTTTGGGCAGGCCAAGCAAGAAACTGCACCTTTACAAAAATGAGTTAACAGTTTCTTTATATATTACCAGACAGATAGAATAACCCAGTGTGGAAGTATCCAGCATTCAGAAATAGTGCTTTGAAATTGTTTCCATTTTGTATGCAAGAAGCATTGTCACTAGAAATAGATTGAGTTATACTTCTATTGAAGAACACAGTATTTTTAAAGTGTTCCACTGCTGACTAACTTAACTAGCATTGTATATTGTTTCTAAATAAATCATACATCTTAATAAGAAACTTGGACTGCAGATAGCTGTGATAATTGAAAAAGATGCTGCACGAGCTGTTCATTGCCTTCCCCCAGCTCTGGTGGAGAGAACGTTCCCTATTCTGCAAGAGAACATTCCCTATCCTGCTAGAAAGAAGGCAGCCAAATAATTTAACCCATCAGAGGGGGTATTTTTAGTTATGTCTCATTTTGTCTAGAGACAATTGGAGACTGCTTATCTGTGCTTCTCCAATAGAACTGTGGATGCTATAATATCCAGCTGACTGATATATTCAAGCAGCACCCTGCTGCATCCAGATGACACCTGTCCATGTGAGTTCCAAAATCTCTGCCTAGTCCCTCCTCTCCTCCCTGAATTATCTTGAAGTAAGTACAATAAGAGTAATGTGGCACAATGACCATAGATGTGATATAATAACCTTCTAACATCTATTGTCTTCTGAAAGCTAATCTGAGGAGTCAACAGTTTGGGTCAACTGAAGAGAATGTATTTTTATCAAAAGTCACACACCTAGGAGAAATCCAAACACGTACAATATGAGTGTTTCTACACAATCCTCTTATGAAAAGCCATTTAGAATGAGAGGTCAAACATTAGCAGCCATACCCTCTCAAAAGTTGATAAGCAATGGTGAAAGCCAGAGAAGTGTCTCGAAACAGAAACCCATTTGTTTACCTCTCACACATTCAATTACTTGCAGTTTCAAATGGTTGGGTAGCAAAAAAACTCACGGTGTCATTTCACCCTCTCTGACTCTTCATGCTACTTCTTTTGTGAAATTACCCACTTGGTTCACCTGGATCCTCTTTTCCAATCCAGCTTTTCCTGCTCTGATACTTGCCCCTGTGTTAAGGCTTGGTTTCACCCTGATGGGTTTCTGTGCTCTGCTGGAAAGCTCGCAACAGCTGAGCAAAGCTGTTAAACAGCTACTAAACTGCAAACTGGTGATGTACTGGTTCTATTTAGCACAGGGATGACATATTTGAATGAAAAATAAAAGACCACTAAATTAAAAACGGTGATTTTACACAAATTTGTGAGTTACCATGGCTTTTTCTCAAATTAATGTTCATGACACAGCGAGCATGGCAGTTGATGCAGGTCAGGTACTTATAGTTGTGATTGATTTAGGTTTTCAGTTCAGTTGAAGTGCATAAGTCACATGAAAAAGGCAGCAATGCACATTTGTTCCAGCCAAGGAAGTAAATAGGTGCAACTGAGAACACATAATAATGTTTCTATTACGCAACAAAGCACAGATTTTCTGCTCATGGCCAAACTATGCACTGCTGTTCCTTGGCTCCCAGGTGTGACTGTGTGGAGCCTGTGCAGTATGGATACAGCTCGAGGGCAGAGGTTTGGATCCTGCTTTGCTCTTGCAGCAATCGTGCTGCCATCCTTCTTCTAATTCACTTGCAGAGGCATTATAAAGGATTAAGATGCATTTATTATGAGAAAGAACAAGATAGCAGCATAAAGATCACCAGTTTTGAATGGAAAAGCAAGCTGTAAATAGGAATGTAGTTTCCTTCTACTTTTGCAGATTTTACCTCAGCTCAGAACATCAAGTTCTTATTTGAGGCATCACATTTTCAGTCAAATTCTTTTTCTAGGTTTGTCTTTTGATACATGATTTGCTGTTATTCGTATCAAATAAAATGGGCAATAGTGGTGGTATCATCATAATAGTCCAAGGATATAAACAAGCCCCAGTTTATAAGTTTCTCTCTCTCCCTACACACCTTATTTCAGTGTATCAAGAATTATAGCTGGGTTTTTTCCCATCTCTCATTTAGAAAAAAAATATGGTTGGACTAATTATATTTTGAAAGTTAATGGTTTTAGCTGATCTATGTTGAACTCTTGGAGAGCAGCCACGTCAAATGAGTTCCTGGTAATTTGCCATGGCTTCACCATGTGCAGCTCCATGAAATTACATGCCTCCCATATGGCTGTTGCTATAGCTATGCCAAAATCAACGAATTACACTGTAATCTTGCTTGTGGCCCTTCTTGGAGGAAATCTACACACATCTTATATCTGGGTAGATAAAATGTTTTGGGTTTTTTAAGCTCTCTGTAGTACTCTCTCAACTATTGGAAAACTTATTTATATTAAAATACTCAGAACATGATGGTTAAGTGATAAAGTAGTGTTCTTTGTAATACACACTTAAAATAAAGGAATGTTGTCAAATGGATAACCTAGACCTGATTTTTCTCAGCTGTTTCTCTAGCTTTTATTGTCATGTTTAGCTGGGCTTAAGGGCTGTTCAGTGTGATGTACTGGATATGAATGTGCCTTTTAAATTCAGTTTATGCCAATCTGAATGGCAACATGCTGATCCAGGCATCAGATTCTCAGCCCTCCTGGGCATTTCCAAAATCCTTCCATCCCTGGAAATTCCTTTGGGTTTTGATTTTTTTTTTTCTCTTGCACTTTACTGTGCGTCCCAGGCCTGGATCTGTATATGGATTCACAGTGTTGTTCTTTCTGCATGTTCAAGGGCAGGCCATTAACTGCATGAAAACAATCCAATGATGCAGGATGCTGAAAAGCTTCCCACACAGCTCAGCAAGAGATTTTTAATGCTTTTGTCTAGGTACACACTTCTTCAGGCTGAGGTACTTGTGTGAAATTTTAATACTTAGCATTGCTGGAGCTGGTAAATCACACTTGCATCTTGGAAAACTCTGGAGCCCCACAGCTGATTTTTATAATACTTGCAGAAAGCTGTGTGCAAATTCCCTCCATCTGAATCAAACTGTTAGACTGCATCTCTGTTTACCTGTTGATTAATAGAAATACTTTCCTTCTGACTTTAATCCTCTCATTCCTTATTCATTTGTATTCACCTGCATTCCCTTGCTCTGTGTTTACATTACAAACTGCCTGGAGGCAGATGGCAACAGAAGGAGGATGCTCTGCGATGGTAATTACTTCTCTTATCATGGATATTTAGGAAAAGATCACCTGCAATGCAATTGTGCTTACAAAAGCTGGACTTGGTGCATCGTAGAAGGATGCTGTTGCTGGATTATGTGTACTGTATAGGATTTCACAGAATCATAAAGGTTGGAAAAGACCTCTTAGACCAGCCCAGCACCACCATGCTCACAGCTAAACCATGTCCCCAAGTGCCACATTCACATGCTTTGTGAACACTTTCAGACATGGTACCAGACAAAAGCAATTCAGGCTTTTATTCACTCCCATTCAATTGGTAAGATTGAGAATATACAAACACATTGCGTCTACACATTAAAAAATTGGTTTCTGGTACACCCTGAAACAATGAAAAGCTTTTCATAACTCAGGAACTGACTTCTGGCCAAATAAGGATGAAAAGATTCAGAAAATTACACCATGAAAACAGACTGTAGGCTTTTTCTACTGTTCCCATACTGAAGAAATAAGTAAAGGCTGGAAAAGGTTTCCATGAAAGAAATATACCAAGTAGCACAATTTTGTAATTTAAGCACAAGACTTCTTTGCTAAAAATACCCACCAAGATAATCTAGATGCCAGTGCATAAAACTACAAAAAGTCTGTACAGAAACCAGTACTGAAATTTAAATTGATCTATTTGAACTTGGATGAGTTAATACATCAAACTTGTGTTTATGGTCCAACAGTATGGGATAATACCGTCTAAAGAGAAATCTTGCCCCTTTGTTTTATTGGACTGGTGCCTGAGTTCACAGCCACCTGAAGAACTGCATCTGGCAGGACTAATAAAATGAAACATGAGATCTCGTGGCCAGGGAGTTTGGTCTTTGAACTCCTTCCCTTGCAAAACTGTGATTGACTTGGCGCCTCGATACTGAGAGAAATCCTAAGCTTTTTGGTCCTCAAATGTAAATTCCACTGTAACTCAGTAAACCAAAATGCACCGGCACTGCTCTTTTTCAATGTCATTCTTCATGCAGACTCAGGAAGGACACACACTGATAGCAAGAGATTGCAATGGAGTTGCTTAACAAAGTTGTTTCACTTTCCATATGAGCTGCAGTACTTTTTTGTTCTGCTCAACCTTTTTGTTCTGCTCAGTGCCCTACCATTCCCCAGAAAACACTTGTACTCACAGGGAGGAAAAGATAGACCCAGCTATGGGATATTTTCCATAGAGTGCATTACAGTAAGTGCTTTTGGGTGTGATTTGAAGTTTTATAGTGAAATGATGCTTCTGCTAGCAGAAACTCTGCTGCACGCTATTACAGACATTCTACTCTCTGTCCTTCAGCTTTGCTATTAAGGCTCAGCAAGGCTAATCAGGAGTATTATTTGGAAATATTAGGTAATAAAGACTGGGCAGCTATGGAACACTAATGATGGCTCTGTTTAAATCTCACTGCTGCTGGGCAAATTAAGCCAGGGGTGCTGATCCCCTCTCTGCTGGCCCTATGAGGTGTATGGCCAGGACAGGACCTGCCAGTTCCATCCTTTCCACATGCCTCAGGTTTTTGTACTTTGGCTTGTGCTCCTCTGGGAGGATACTTGAACTCCTGCAGCTGGAGCCCAAAGCTGCTCTCTCATTCCATGATTCCATCTGCCAGATGCAGCAGTTGAACCTGCTGCATGTATAACCCTGACTACCAGGTAATAAAACTGAGAGGAGAGTGAAAAGTCCACATGGTAGTTTATATCCTAACAGTATTTATTTTAGATAAATATTTACCTATACACACACAGCAGCACATAAGAAAGGGCTATTTGCTCTTTCTCTGAAGAGCTTTCAGAGATATTCATCTTTAATATTCTAGCCCAGCACAGCTCACAAGCTACACAATATCCTGCAGAAATCCCTTTCATTATCTGTAAAATGTCTCATAATGTTCTATTCATAATTTGCTTTGACATTAAAATAAAAATGTTAATATTCTCAATATCTCCTCTCCTTGCTCATGTTCCTCAGGAAGATCTGGCAGCCTGCGGAAGCCAGATGGTGACTTGAACTTCCCAAATGAACTGCCTGGCTGCTGCTACCAAAAGGGATGATTTTGCTCCCTCCTATCTCATCCTGAAGGGCATGTACCTCATCCTTCCTTTGAATTGGAAACCTATCCCTCCAGTGAAAAAGGCAGAGCCTATTAACTAGAGATAGCTGAAACCAGGTGAGGAGAACATGCTTGAAGGAGGAAGCAAGACCACTGTGAGAATACTTGGAGGGTTCCCTAAGGGACACGGGGCCACCTGCAGCTACACAGCTCCAAGGTGAAGTCAGGATGTCAGACCAGGACTAGGACCAGTGCTGGAGGCCCAGAGGGACAAAGCAAGTCTAATATCAAGCCAAGGCTAGGACAGCACAGACCTACAGCATAGCTCAGACAAAAACTGAGGGGCAAGAGCTGAGCTTAACTGGGTCTCCAGTTCTCTGGGACAAGGACTGTGGAGTGGAGGCCCCTGGTGATGCTTATTAGACCCATTAAGATCTGTTAGTGCCCACTGAGTCCTAACAACAATTACTCCTTTTGATGGACTACCAAATTTGTTCACAGTTTGACATCTGATTATGCCATGAAGTTCACACCTTCACATTGCCAAGGCAGGAGCAGCAAGCAAAGGATTGAAAATACCTGAAAGCCCCAGTATGAGAACGGTTTAAACACTAAGATATTTTGAAAAAACCAAAAAGTTGTGTGTGGCTGCAGTACACCACAGGGTAAGGGCTGGGCCAGACCTGGTGTGCTCAGCACCCTGTCCTTCAAAGCTTGAAGGGTTGTGGAAGGTGGAAAGAGAGAGAGAAAGAGAAGAATACAGACTGTATTTTGTCCACCTGAACACCAGACCCTTTGGGACAAAGATGATGAGGGGTCTGGAGCATCTCTCTTACAAGGAGGGATTGCGGGAGCTGGGCCAGTTTAGTCTGGAGAAGAGAAGACTGAGAGGGGATTTCATTAATGCACATTATTATCTCAAAGGCAGGTGCCAAGAGGATGGTGCCAGGCTCGTTTCAGTGGTACCCAGAAACAAGGTGAGGAGCAATGGCCATAAAGCGCAAGAAGTTTCACCTCAGCACGAGAAGAACTTCTTTACACTGAGGGTGGCAGAGCGCTAGAACAGTGCCCGGGGAGGGTGTGGAGTGTCCCTCTCTGGAGACATTCCGAACCCACCTGGATGCATCACTGCTCCGGGTGACCCTGCCTGGGCAGGGGGAATGGACCGGATCATCTCCACAGGTCGCTTCCAACTCTAACAATTCTGTGATTCTGTGACTGGAATGGACTGTCCATGGGGGTGGTGGAGTCACGGTCCCTGGAGGTGTTTAAGGAAAGCCTGGACGCGGCACTCAGTGCCATGGTCTGTTGGACACGGTGCTGTTCAGTCACTGGTCGGACTCGGTGACCTCGGGGGTCTGTTCCAGCCCGCCTGACCCTGTGCTATGCTGTGCTACCCCGTGACAGCCCGTGATACTCTGTGATTCAGCAGCCCAGCCGCTCCCGCCGCCCTGAGGGCGCTGCCGCCGCTCCGCCCGGCGGGGCGAGGCCGCGCCACCGCACGTCACGGGGCGGGGCGGGTCAGCCATCTTGGGCTCGCCGGGCAGCGAGCGAGCGGGCGGGGGCGGAGGCAGTGCCCGCCCTGNTGCCGGGCCGGGGAGCGGCGCCCGAGCCGCCGCGGGGCCGGTGCCGGGAGGGATGGGCCGGGCCGGGCCGGGGGAGCATCCAGCCGCCTTCCCTTCCCCGCCCTTCTCTCTCCGCCCTGCGGGAGAGGTGTCCCGGTGCGGCCCCGCTCGCCGTTCTCGGGCCACCCGGGGCCGGTCGGGGCCGCCCCCTTCGGTCCCGGGCCGGGGTGCGGGACCTTGTGCGGCTGCCGGGGCCGGAGGAGGCGAGCGGGGACACGGCTCCCGTGGCTGCCCAGAGCCCCTGGGGTGCCCCGGCTCGGGGGAGTCGCCGCTCTGCCCGGCGCCGTCTGGGGGGATCGTGTGTATTTATTTTTTTTTTAAATGTGTGGATAATGTCATTTATTCTATGTTACTTCTCTCTGTGGAAGAAAAAAACCCCTCCCCCTCCATTGAGCAGGCGCAGAGGAACTTCCTTAGTTTTGTCAAAGCCTCTTCCTGCTTTCGGGCTTTTATACCTTATAAGGCAGTTTTCAGTGTCAAACCTGAACCAAATCCGCTTTGGAAACGCTTCTTTTCGTTCAGCAGCTGCCGGGCGGTGGAGAGAATGCGGTGCCAGTGACCCATAGCACAAGCAGCGATGCGGGAGGAGGCCCTGGGGATCCGGGCTCCCTTTTGCGCCGCTCCCGAGGCTGGGGCAGGGCAGCAGCCCCGGAGGTGTCCGTGGGAAGCCGAGCCGGGCGGGCTCCGCCGGGCCGCTCGCAGGAGCGCGCTCGGGAAGTGCAAACCGCGCTGTGACCCGCCGGCTGCAGGGCGATCGGAAAGAGGAAATGTCTCCGTTAGGCATCAGTTTTTCATTGGAAGGGAAGGCACGGGTGTATTTTCAAGGCTCTTTAGCTACCACTGATGGCATGCTGCTTCTTTAACTCGTTTTTTACTTTTGTTTCACTTCTCATGCCTCTTGCTAAAAATAAAGAAAATTTTCAGTGAATGCTCTATAGATGCAGGTATTTTTCATGCGTTCTTGAAAGGGCATCTTCTGCAATCCAGGCACTTGTTTCTGAAAGCATGTGCTCATCTTCCCCTCAAGAGAACCTGTTTGGTGTAGGACATTAATAAATCAGTCTTTAAGAAGAGCAGGTATAAGTATGTGTGTGTCTAATGTCTGCATGTTTAACGGCTGTATGAAGATGTCATTTCTGTAGCGAAAGCAGAACTAAAACCTTGAATTCTGTGGGATGGAGGAAAGCATAGTGGGAGTGAGGGTGTGTAGCTGAGTGTAATAGAAGTATATGTGAGTTTAACGTGTATGTGTGCTGTTTATCTTTCAAGGCAAAAGATCTGTAACTACTCTGCCCCATGCCACCAGAGGCTCTTTCCTATGCCACATGTTTGTGGATCACAGGTAGTCCCATTAAAGGCAATAATCATGTCTTTATAGGTTTGCAAAGTACAGGTTGTGACCACTGGATTAGAAACTCACTGAAAGCTTTCAGCGATGTCCTGCAGGAACAGCATGCAAGCACAGAGCTGTGTAAGAAACAACTTTGTCTTGTTGATGTGAGAGGTGTACCAAGGGACTTGAGTGTTAAAACAGATGTTCCTGGGGAAGATGTGTGTGCAAGTACACCATTAATCGACTTCAGAGGGTGTAATCTGTAATGTTGTTGAATATGATGTTAGCCAGTTGTTTCTCCTGTTTCATTTATTTATTTCCCTACAAATCTTTAAAGAACGCTGTAAGATGCTGTTTTATTGTGCACCAGTATTTTTTTTTAATGCAGCCCAGCCTACTTTGCTCTCCAGGCTTTTCATTTCAGGTGCATTTCCTGGTCCAAGGTTGTTCTTCCATAAAATTCTGCTTCAAGAAAGTAGGGGCAAAGATTTGTAGCACTGTAAAGATTACAGAGTGTTGGGCTGGTTTGAATTAAATAATTTCAGTAGACAAAAATATAAAGTGGTGAATTTACAAAGGAAAAATATGATAGTTGGGATGAATAAGGAACAGGTGGGTAATAGTGCAGTGGGTTATGATAGCATAATCATGGTTTTAGCTTTTATTTTTTAATTGGTGCAGCCCTCCCAGTCCATCTCACTTTGAGTGTGAGAACACAAATTATGTCAGCCCTGTGCTCAGTGCAGATCACCCGAGGTCTCAGTGTTCTATCCTGTCTGCCAAAATGACAGAAAGCAGACAAATTAAATATAGCCCACAAAAAGAGGAAAAGAGGTTTTGAAAATACAACCAAAGCAGAAAGGGTGAAAGGAACTGTGTTGTTTAGAACAGGCTTTAAATGTGCACTGGTTTTCCAATAGGTAGGCTTTTTTTAAAGGGAAGGGTTGATTGTTACTTTGCAGTCTCAGGAGAATTTACCTCAATCAGCAAAAGGGCAGGTGTAGAAGAGGTATTAAAGAGTTTCTTCCTGTGTGTCTTGTGCTTGTAGCCACAGTTCAGTTTGTTTATCTGAGTGTTAAATTTTGGGGTTTTTAATGTGTGTGTGTGTGTGTGCATTTTTGCCAGCTAAAACAGAGGGATGAGAAAGGCAGCAGTTGTGCTTTTCAGCATCTGCCTGCACAGATTATACAAATGATAAGAACTTCTTTCAAAGCATAAAGAGACCAAAACCCAGAAGAGGTTTGGGAGATCATGTGATCACTGTCATTTGAGGTTTTAACAGCTCAGTCAAACTTTTTAGGGGTCATCTAAGTACATGTCATACAACTGGAGCTGGGAAATGGTTTTAATCAGTGACATGACAGTCAGATTATGGGTGCAGCCAAAATTCTTCCAGTGTTGCATTTGTTACCTTGAAATTTGCATTCTTTGCTTAAGCAAACTTGATACCTAGAAAATAAGGTAATTGATACCTGCATAAGAGCAGGTAAATACTTAATTGTGGTTTTAAAAAGCTACTTGTCTGAAGCACTGTCACTTTAATTGTACAGTAGAGCTACAGGCATGATATGAAAAATCTGAAGAGCCCAGTTGGTTTAACATAACTGTTAAACCCAGTATTATGTATTTCTATAACTGATAGCCTTGTCTACTTAAGTTTTAAGTACATTGTGGTTCTGTTGGGTAATCTGTAGAACAACACTGTGGACCTTATTGTCAGGAGTCTTTGTCCATTTCAGTAGTGAATTTGACTTCACTTGGCTGGTGAGAGCCCCTCTCTTTCCCTTCTTTTCACAAGAGATGGGCACCAGGTCCACGAGCAATGAGCTATAAAGTAGCACCTATGTGCTGTTCTGTTTATATCCTTCAAACACTGGCGATTTGATTTTCCTGAAGTCAGTAGGTATGCTGTGAGTGAGACTTACTTCATACTTTAATGTATCTAAGGATTACATGCATTTTAAAACAAAAGTTCAAAATAGAAAAATAAGATGCAGTTCTTCCCATAAAGTATATGAGCAACATACCAAAGAAAGGAAAAGGCTCTTAGTCATTTTTTAATCACAGTAGGCTGCAGTCTTTTGCTCTGTGCCTTTTGGGTATTTGAATTGTTCTTGCCTCCTCTTCTACAGGCAAACACAGCACTGCCTGCAAGTCATGATTAAAAGCTCTTCCTACGCCACTTTAGAATTTAGCTTGATTAGGTTGACAAGTAGATTTTAACTGTGTCTTTCTGTGTGAATGCACTTCTTTCCTTCGGTATAACTTGTATAACACTGAAATAGCTCATTCAGGATGGCAGATAATTGCAAGTGTTCAAATTAATGGCTCTTCATCTGAGCTGAAGTGAGTGGCTATGTAACTACTGCACTTCCAAAATGAGAACTTAATTATAGCAATGAAAGGGATTTAAAGAATATTATTTGTATTTTCTATACCTGAACTTTGTTTCCTGCATGTTTGTGTGCCATTTTTCAGTGGCTGCCAGGTGGATCCATTTGATACTTGAGTGTCACTAGTGGCCAGCTTCTCTGATGTACCCAAGAGTCTTTTGTTGGGAGGGTCAGGTCTGTTGGTAACCCTTTTCTTGAGTAAAGTGTTTATGTGATTGTGTGGAAAAAACCCCAACCTGTTGTCAGGGATCTTGTTTTCTTCTGCCTCCTCTCCTATGCCAAGCTATTCCCCTTTTTCATTTCCCATACACAGGTTGCAAAAAGTGATGTGGTTTTTTAACTTCTTTCTTGAATACTAGGGACGAATTAAAGTTTTTGGGGTTGACTGGAGAAAGGTTTCCTGTTCTTGATGGGAACTCAGGATTCCTTCGACACCTCCTGGCAGTCTGGGTTCCCGCTGAGGTGAGAGCCAGGAGGATTGAGGCTGCTCAGGATTTCCAGGGTTTCTTGATGTGGAGTTGCAAGCTGTTCTTTGCAATGAGTCACATACATCTCTGAGAGTTTCTTGGCTGTTCGGTCTCTATAACCAGTGCTGTGAATGAAGGAAGAGTAAATTTGGGCACACAGAACCTCAGAGCAGAAGCTGGCTGGAGCAAGCTTGGCTTTGCGGGACTTCTCTACAAACTGTACTGCTCTAGTTGATCTTCATGCAGCACCTCTATAGCTTCACACTCTTCAGGAGAGCAAACTATCTATGGGTTGAGTGTCTTCTGATGTGATCAGTTATGACAGGATTATGTCGTTCTGTTTCTCTTCTGGGTTTTGACCTGAGAGTGTAAATGAGTGCAAGATCCATGAAAAGCAGTAATCTTCAATAGATAGCAAAATCTGTGAGGTGAGAAATCCAGTGCTATGGAAGCAAGGTAGGGGGAAGTAACAGTCTGGTTTGTGAGCTCTGCAGCTTTTTAGTATCTTATACTGTACCTTGAAATTATTTTTCTTTCCTAGTGTTCCAGATGTGGGTTATTTCTGCAGGTTTTTCAAAGCATAACTTGTGTTTTCATAAGTTATGAAGATTTCAGCACCATGATGTTTTTGCAGTTTATACTTAGACTGGATATCTTGTCATGACCCTCTGTGGGCTCCAGTCTTCGTGAAAATTTTTTCTTTTGGGATGAATTTTCTCTGTGTTGTGTCATCCCAGAAGTAATTTTTCAATATGGAAAGCATGGACAAAATATTTCCTTAATGGCATATGGAAAAAATATTCTTCCAGGGTTTTAAGAGTATCTTTTGCTTGCCAGTGGCTGAAGTGTGGTTAGGGAGGGAGAGGAAAATGTGTCATCCTTAACGTGGAAAAAGGAATTGTACTAGATTAAGAATTGATATAATGCATTTAAAGAACATTTGCAAAGAGACTTTGAAGGCTGATGATGACCTGTGGTGTCTCTTAAATGATTCTAATACATCACAGTCCATGTTGCAACACTAAATGCTCAGAGTATGCAATATATTTGGGAATAAGAGGAGTTCAGTTAGGAGTACATACATTTCTATAGACACACACATTTTATTTTTTAAATTCCATCACAGGAGTCAGTTTATATCTTACCTGAATGCATTTCAGGAGCCATTCAAGATGAATGGCACCTTCCAGTCCTTCTGTTTCTGCTCCTCTTTTCCTGTGTCTCACTTGTGCTTGATACAGAGGAAAGGGGCGGTGGCATTTCAGGGTAGAGGACAAACACTTGCATCCCTGGGCTGGATCTGTAAGGTTAATGATAAATGAACCTCCTTCTATGAACTGCAGAGCTCCTGCTTGGGGCAAGGTTTGAGGGAGGGCAGCGTTTGAGGTGTGCCTGGACGGGGCGGGTTCCATTCTTGTTCCTTGGTGGTTTTAGTACTTGGCTTGGACTTTCTGCTCAGCAAGTGTGTTGATTGCATGACTCCTATAGACATTTACTTGTTTAAATTAGTTGAAAATACAGATTTTAGGAGTCCCGAAATACTGTTCCAGTTTTGAGTAGTAATCCATCCTCTGTATTGTTTTATAGGCATGTATAAGAAACTTTGCAGTTGGTCTATTAGTTCATGCAATTGAAAAGTTTCAACATAATGTTTCAACATTTAGTTTCATCATTGCACACTTGCTTTGGGACACGCTGAAAGGTTTTGACAATTTCAAGCGAACTTTTTAAAAAAAACATAAATGAACGTTTGGCCAAAATTAGAAGACTTTAGGGAGACAAGGGTAATTTCAAAGGTAAAATAACTAAAAGCATACTTTGGTTTGTCCCAAAGGAAATTCAAAGTTCTTTTTTGCTCTAGGTGAGAAAAGGAATCTATTGCTTTAATCCTTAGCTTTTGGTTTTGGTCACTGAACTAAAATATATTTAGATGTACCAATCTAATAGAAATTATCCTTGGGTAGATGCTTAAAAATACCAATTGAATTGCAAGCTTGTTAGTGCCGATAGCAGGATTACTTTAACCATGAAAATGAAGCATCAATCCTTTCGAAATGCTAGTAGTGATGTATTGCTGGGGTTTTGTTTATTCAGTTATATCCAAAATTGAAAAATTAATCATTTTATCCACTGAGTTAATGTAGGGTATAATATGATTGAATTTTTTTTTTCTTTTTGTTCTGGTCATGGGGTTTGCATTTTTAAGACTAGACGGAAAAACTCTAGATAGATGTACGGTTTTAATTTTTTCTGGGATTTCCTTTCTCTCTTTATTATTCTCTTGTGGTCAGTGCAAATGTTTGCAGCTGTGCACAGGATGTGTTTTGGCTTGCTCAGGCTGTAGAGAGCAAGATGCAGACAGGAGGTAATCTGCTGATACTTTATTTTGATAAATAAATGCTATCAGTGGATGAATCCAAACTGTAATTCTTTACTTAACACCATATCTTTTATCTAGATTTTCAGTATTAGTATTTTTTTGTCGTGGCTTGCCTTAGATACAGAATGCTGTTTATCATCTGCAGGAGCTCTCACCATATGACTGCTCGCATATTCACAGTCAGACTTCAGAATCTCTGTGATCCTGTTAAATGAGACCTGCTTTTTATATTAAACAAGATTTACTGGTATGTTTTTGTCCACAGCTGAGTGGGGCATTTTTTTTCTACGAGCCAACTGTTTCTAATCGGAACCGTCTTTTATTAGACGCGTGGTGTAACATGATAAATATGTAATCTGGTGCTTTAGTGCAAGCCTGCTCTTGATGGGAAACATTTGGTTACCTGCTGAAAGGCTGAAGTGGTAATGGGTGCACGGGGCAGATTGGAAGTGCTGGGACAATCCCGTGGTGCTTGCGGGGTGCTCCTGCCCTCCATCCCTGCTCACCCAGTCCGTGCGGTTTCATCCTGCCCCCTGCTCAGGCTGGTGTGACTGGGACCATGGCATTGAGGCCACAGCTCTTGGGTCAAAGCTGGAGCTCTCAAGTGCTGAAACTGGGCAAATAGCAAGCACAAAAGATCAGCTTTTTAGTGTGGAATAACTTTACAGTTTTAGCCCCTGTATTGCGTCTGCTTGAAAAAACTTCCAAGTCAAGTCAGGCTTTTTCTGCGTCATAAAACTTAGATTTTACCTGTTTAATTTCTTCACGTGCAGGATTTTATTTACCTGCAGGTTACGTATTTGCTCATTCAATTGATCCTTGCTTGCTTTATCTGTTGAAAAATATGTGTAATTAATTTATTCTCATGGGTTTTTTGCTTCCGAGAAATGTCTGTGCAGTCATAGAATATCCTTAGTTGGAAGGGACCCACAAGGATAATTGAGTCCAACTCCTGACGTTCAGCTTATTTTGGTTAAATGATGTAGAAAGTTGCCAAATAAATCTCCCCCTCATATTAAATAACTTATACTATTAAGTAATTATTCATGTAGGACTGCCAAACTTTTGGGCATTCTTCCCTCATTATTTGGAAATACTGCATGGAGTAGGCAGGCTGTGAAAAATGCTCAGAAAACCTGGAAAAATAAAAAATAAAAATAAATTTATGAGAAAGCCTATCAGTATAGGTGAGTGCTGTGGGGGTGTGGTGTAACACAGAGGCACTGTTAAGACACTTGTTAAAATGAATTAGTCTAGAAGTCTCAAAGGAAGGAGTACGTAAAAGGGAGCATTTTGCCTTTGCCAACACAAACTACTCTACTCTCATTATACAAAGATAATATCCAAAGCCATTTGCTCTTCTTACTTTGAGGAAAATGCAGTCAAAGGAAAGCTTTAACTTCTGTATTAAAGTATGTGCCAGCATTAGATATTAGAGATGGGTTTAAAAATACAAATAAAATGGACAAAGACCACAAATTTAGACAGTAGTAACATCAGGATGCCAGAAGTTGGATTTTGTTAGTTGAAAACACTTAAAAAATGAGCTGGTTTCAAGTCCACTTTTTGTGGCTCAATCATAAGCCAGTGTTTTGGACATAAATGCATCTTATCTTCCTCTTTACTTTTAGGAGAAGAGAACTCTTCTAGAGTCAGGTTACCAATGTTGTTGTTTTTTCTTTGGTTGATTGGTTTTCAAAGATTTGGTGGTAGTAAAAATAGAGCAAAATTGAAAGTTGTTCCTCTTCCACTCCATCCAAATGTTTGAAAAGTTGGAAGCAGCACAATGCAGTAGCTTCCTCTGTTCTCCAGACTGTTAAAAATGTTAAGTCTTAAGACTGTTAAAAACATCTCCAGATGATAAAAATGTCACCTGGAGACTCTTACTGCAGTACATGTTTATTCTGAGTGCTGTGTAGCACAGGCTGCTTTTGTCCCCATGTTCCTCGTGGTCATTCTGCTCTGGCTCTGTGCAGCCATGTCTTTGTGGTTTTCACTACCCATTTTAGCTGGGTTTTACTAGCAAGCATGACACTTGTGTCTGTGCTCTGAGTTGTAGAGGTAGCTGCTGATAAAAAAGCAGCACTGGATGAATTTCTGCACAAAAATACAGATGCCTTTAAAGATAAATCAGCCTTTTTTAAAGAGGGTTTTTATCCATTTAGGAAATAAATGGTTGCTAGAAGCACTTCTCTTTCAGGCTGCTTTTGAGCTCATTTGTTAAATTGCACACCAATCTGCTTATGGTTTGTTTTACTGTGACGGTTTCAGTATGTGGCACAGAAGTACTTGTTGTCAAGGTGAAGGTTCTTGCTTGAGTGGGCTGGTATTTTTGGGTGGAAGGACTGTAAAATAATAGTTTCAAACACACAGTAATACAGTTAATTCCAAGGTCAAGCTTGTAGACTGTGAGATTTTTAGCACCTCTACTACCTAGAGGTCCCATATGTCATTGAAATACTATACTCCCTTTTACCATCCCTTCATGTGTCTTATCTATGGTTTAAGAAGGTTCTTTATCTGAGTGCTTCTAATCCTGTGGGTTTTTTCCATTTATAGAGCTAATTCTTTGGCTTCCATTATTGATTACTTAAAGCACTTGTTGATCAAAAATGTTTTAAATTTTGACAGAAGCAGCTGCTATTTAAAAATGCAAACTAGTAACGTGTAAAAGGTAAAATATGTTAGCTAAAGATGTGAAATATGAAAAGCATGACTAATTTCAAAATCTTGCTGTCTTATGTTTTATCAAGGACATTTGAAAAGAGATAGTAAACTAATTTATTAATACAAGTCCCATTTTCCTAATATAATCAGTTCTTCAGGGACTTCTGCTGCTGCTTAACGAATTTGCACCTGATGCTAGAGCTGGGACCTTTTTTAAAGGGGCAAGATGGCTTTCCTCTTTCACTGTAATTTTCTGATCATTTCTCTTTACAGGGATTTGAAAAGTAAATACTTCCTAGGCTTTTCAGTCCCATCTGGTGTACAAGAAGGATGATAGAAGAAAAGCAACGAATAAAAACATAAGGGCTTGTTAAGGCTTTTCAGTCACATGAGGCTCTGTGTATGAAGACTAGAAATTCATCCATGTTTGAGAAATGTTCCACTTCTTTTTAAAGCAGCTGTTATCAGAAGACATCAGACAGTAAAAACATGGTATCTATCTTATAATTTCTGTCTATATAGAATTTATCCAGTTAAAACAGGAAAGGCTATTAAGCCCTTTTTGATAAAGTCTTTGATGGACAGACCATAAGTTCGGGAGCTGGTATTGAAGAGCAAGAAACCGTTTCCATTCTGTTTAAAAACTTGGAGTTTTTGCCATGTGATTTATTTCATGCCCTTTTGAATATATTACCATGTGCATGTTCTCCTTAGAATCTCCACACTCTGGGCTTTTCTGTAGTGCCTTCTATACCCTGCTTACTTAATTACAATTTTTTGGGTTATGGTTATTTAGCCAGCAATTAATGTGTGTTGAATGATGTGTGTTGCAATCATCTTGCTTTCTGTCTTTGGCCCTCGTTTCCTGGAGTCTTTTTTCCACATGATTTCAGTAAAGAAATGCAAAGCACTTCTGCCTCAGGAGAGTTCATAAACACATGGGAAGAGGCTCTCAAGGGAAATGGGAGATCGGCTCCAGACCCATTTGCATGGAAGAGGATATGGAGTCGGGATCTCCTGCTGCCTGAGGAAGTGTGACACCTTGCAAAAAGGCAGTATCAGCTTCCATTTAAGAATAAATGCATTTAATTCTGTGTAAAGCCTAATTCCATCACTGGATGCTAGACTTGCTTAGAATGTGACCACTTGGACGGGTTCTGCATAGGAGTTGAGGTGTGTTTAGTTAGAGAAACCTTGCTGGGCTTGATGTACAGGCTGTGGTACACACCAAAGCAGAATTTTACACACGTGTGCTGTACAGCCTATGGTGCCTGGGAAGCCCATTGCATCTGCAAGCTCAGATGGTGAACAGGAATTCAGAGCCATCATGAAGAGAGCAATTTCATAAATAACAAAAAAGAAATAGACCTCTGAGCAAAATGCCCTAGTTTTTCTAATGATGTACCTTGAAGGTAAACCAGAAAGAGACCAATCTGATTGCCTTCTGTTTTGGGTTTTTTACTCCCGCTTGCTTTACTCTTCCCACAGAAAAATGTTTCTTTTTTCTTTTGTTTTGTTTTTCAAGTTACTTTGCATCTTTCCAGTGGGACCAGCATTGCAGGTACATCTTACTTCTGTTTGTGTGAGCATTTTAAATGTGTGACACTTCTGTTAGCCCAGGTCATTAGGAGTAGCTGAGGAATAGGCTGCAACCCAGATTTGCTCTAGGAGTTGGAGATCAGGTGATGCTTGTCCTCGAGTGCTCTTGTCTGCTTGTGCTCGGCTAACTCCTGTCTTTGTGTGAAGCTGTCAGAGGAATGACACTCACAACTAATGTTGGACCCCCCCAGCTCTGTGGTACTTCCAGGAGCAGCTGGACAACTGCATTGCCCACAAAGCAGTTGTCCCCCTATTCCTCACTTTTGTTGAAATTGCAGTTGTGCTTGAATTAGGGTGTATAATTTGGGAGAATGGCATTTGTTGTGGGCAGGAGAGCAGTGGAGCAAAGACACATGGTCATAGTTTGTGGTTTGCAGATGGAAGTTCTGGTCATGACATCCTCGTTACAAGTTCTTACCCTCAGCACTGTTTCCTCTTGGCTTTAAAGCTGTCTGCGTGACTAATGCATAAGTAACCTTCCAGTGACATTGCTTTCGTGTCAGCCTCAGAAACATCTATTCTAGGTGAGAGAGCACATGCAAGAAATCCCATTACAGCTGTTGAGAGCATTGTGGGGAGCCCTTTGGCCGTCCTTCCGGAGAGCTCTGGGGCAGAGGGTGCAGAGTTGCTGTGCAGCTTCAGGATGTGAATTTTTGAGGGTGATGACCACATGCTGGAGATACTTCTCTGCTGATAGGTGAGATATGGGTTAGTAGAGTTAACTCAGAAGGAACTTCATTAGTTGCCCTCCCAAACCTGTTTGTGCTATGAATGTCCATTACAGAAATACCACGTTCTGTGTGTCATATCATTACATCTGTGTAGACTAAAGAGCGGTGTTGCCTTCTGGAGAAGGTGTTGCAGGGAAGTCAGTGGGGAATATCAGATAGATAGATACATCTATATATATAGAGAGAGAGATATATACTGAGAGATAGTGTGGGAGGGGGTGTGTATGTGTATGGTTCTCCATATACAGACATGCATATATGTGTAGAGACTTTGTGTACTGCTCTTGGATACTCTGTAGCTGATTTTCTGAACTAAAGCTAAAGGTCATGATTACCCAACAAATTTTTTGCCTGATTGTTTCTTAGGAGTTTTTTTCCTTTTTTTTTTTTTTAATGAGCTTTTAGGTCTACAGAAACACTTCAGGGAGCTGAACATGGAGAAATAAAGGAAAACACCTGAACAATCAAGGCCTTCACCTTTGGGATTTTGTAAATCGGTTTTATGTTACAGATTTTAATAGAAATCAGCTTATACCATTACACTCCTGTGTGTAGTGCCTTGTGCTCTTACCGCTGAATGCCCCAAATTCCATGTGGGAAAGCTGAGTCCATGTCTCATTAATGGCATGTGCCTGCCTGTCTCCATGCAAGTCCCTCCGGCCACTCTTCAGTACTGTGTAGTGAGATAAAGGGTGTTCCATGGAAAACTGTGATCCAGTATTAGGACTGCCTTATGGTATCTGTACTATCAGGATTCTTTTCCTGTGGCAGCTGTGGTTCCTGCCCTGAAGAAGATGGGGTGTGCCTTGTTCCCGTGTGAATCATTCATTAGTCAGACACACGTTGCCATGTATGAACTCCTTGTGGAAACTGTATACTTGTGGAATCTGGATTGCCTATAGTATCCTTCTTTTCATGTGATTTAAATATTTACTTCAAGTGACAGCGATAAAATAGATCTGATCAGTCTGAATAAAGCCTCCTATCTGCAAAAGTTAATTTGTAAAGAATCCCACTGTTACTAGATTATGCATTTGGAGAATTGAAGATTTTTATCAACTTTCATTCAGTTTTTCTTTAGCTTTTTGCCTCACCTATCACATTTTTAGACTCCATTTTAACTCAAGAGTATCTCTATATGCATTTAGTATGAAAATCAGGTTTAGTGTTTATAATGTGTTGTACCACAGTCTCTGGCTGTGCCCTGAGGCTCCCAGGGGAGCAGGGGGTCTTGTTCTGACCCACGTGCCAGCAGTGCTGGAGTTCCAGGTATGCAGGGAAGTGTTGTACATGAGAGATGTGAAGTGTTGTGTGGGACACTGCACTGGAGACTTGCTGATATAATGCTCTAATAGTCAGAGACCAGAAGTCATGCAGGTTTTTTTTCCCCTTTCTTTTCTTGGAAGCCTAAAAATGCACTACTTTTTTTTTTCCCCAAGTCAGTACACTTCTTGCTGAGTAGGCCATGTTATTTTTATATATGCTGATTTTATGTCTGAATACGCTCTTTTTATGTAAAATGCAACTTTCATGAGGCTATTTTTCTTTCAGTCTGCTGGCTGTGTATGTGCTGGGCAAACTCCACCCACAAGCAACTAAGCTGCCAGTTACCTGCAACAGTTCAGCTTTTGCTTTCTGTGAAATACTGAGTTTAATAATCAAACAGTTTTAACATTTTTAACTGTTAAAAATCACTTCTAATCTAGTTGTAGGTTTACGTTTGGAGCATTCAGGCTCCAAAGTTCTTGTGTAGATTTAGCTTTAAAATTGACATGCCAGAGTTCTGGTTTGCAGGGGAAGGTAGAGGGAGTGAGTCAGTATTTGCTGGTTTACTTAGTAATTGTGGCACTAAAAGCCTCTTAAAACACTGTAAATACAGGGAACAGCTTTACTCTGCATGATGAGTTACTGAAGCACAAGTTTGTGGAATTCTTGATAGTTCTTTTGGGAAGTAGATCTTTAAGAAGAAAATTAAAAACAAACTTGAATGAGCAAAATCAAAGTTGTGTGTCCTGAGTTGAGGCACATACAGTGCCTAATGCAGATGTCTTTGTGAGGTGTGAAGTTCTTTCTGATATTTACCTTCTTTTTTTCATTATTTATCATCTTTTGGCTGTGAAGTTTTCTTTGCCAATAAACATTGATCGGTATGAAGTGAAGTTTCTGTGCGTGGTTACTCACAGCTGTTAGAGTGTGTTACACACCGAGATCGAGTTTACAGCTTTGGAAACGCATTTCTTGCGAAGTATTTTTGGTGTTAGAAGAGGTCCTGTGCTGACCAGTTTGTTACTGAGAGAGAAACTCGCGTTCCCTGTGAGGATCTGTGCCTTGGCGCAGCGCTGCTGGGCGCAGTTGGCGTCAGTGAGAGAAGTCGTGTAGGTGTTACCGGGCACGTGCGCCAAGCCGCTCGCTGCAGCCTGAGAGCGTCGCAGCCAGACCTGCTGCAGCAGCTCTGCTCTCCCAGCCTGGGCAGCCCAGCCTCTCGCTGCCTTGCTGCCATGAATTTATGGTTCGGGAAAGCTACTGCTGCCTTACACCTCCTAAGATCTTCCAGGTTTACGTCAGAGTGCTGAAAGCTGTAGAGGTGCTACTACAGCATTCATGCTTTTGCTGATGGTGCTAATTCAGTGCAGCTGCCTGACTGTACAACAAAAATGAGAACTTCGTCACGTCTGTGTTTGTTAAAAACATGTGGGTAGGCTCCGACTCTTGAATTAGAGCAGGGCATTTTGGTCTGCATGGTTTAGAATTTGCCTGTGCTGCTTTGGTGACAATATTTCTAGCAGCTGGTTTTGGTACCTTGAGTTTTGTAGTGACTTTTCATGAATGCTTTGTTAATTTCTTCAGTTTTCTTACATCGTGATAATGAATATAATGTATATATCCATAGCACATTCTGGAGACTGGGTGAAGGCACGTAGTTATTTTCCTCTTGTTTTCTTTACTCTTATTAGACACATTTTGACAGTTTTCCATTTGTGAAATGAAATGTCTTTTTCTACAGCTTGTCGTTACCAGCTGCTTGTGACATGAGGATGGCCAGCCCTGCCTCATGCCCAGCTGGCAGTCCACGGGCAGGGCAGCTTTTCCCCCCTATAGTTAGGAATTGCAAAAACACTCCTACTGCTAACATTAATTATATGAAAATATTTCTACAGAAATGCTAGCTGCTGAGCAGGGAAGAACTGCTCTCACAGTTACACTCCTAAACATTGATAGATTGAATTACATACTTTGTGTTCCTTAGTCAAATGTTATTAGAGCAGAAGTTAGCAGTGATTCTTGATCTGTGGCAGGGAGCATTGTCTTATACTTTAAAAGAGAGAAATTCTTAGTTTGCCTTAGTCTTCTTAGTTTGTTCATTTTTAAAGAAAAGTCAGCGTGGTGCCCTTCTTATATGTGAAGAGTGGCCTGTTCATTAGAAAAGGGAGGTATCTTTGGTTATAATATTTCATACCACAAGTAACAATTTTTTTTTTACCTCAACAGGTATACAAAGCTCGGATATGCGGGTAATACTGAACCCCAGTTCATTATCCCTTCATGTAAGTATTTGTTATTGTGTATCAATGCTGAAGTTACTCTTGGAGTTTCTGTAATGTGCCATGTAAAAAAAAACAACATTAAAAACAGTGACTTGACCTCTGAGAGATGACACAGAGTAATAATGTGGCTTTTCTGTTTTGCTATGGACACTCAGTTTAGAAAGATACATTCATTAAAAAAGGATAGTAATAGTTGGGCTAATTTGTTGGACATTGAAATAATGTAAAAATCCAGTAGCATGGCTACATGTACTTTTTAGGAGATTCTTTGCCGTTTAATGATTTATCTGGTAAAATTTTGAGTTGATTATAACTGGAAAAAAGAAATTAAACTGTATAATTTAATATCTCTAGGGTTTAAAATGTTCTATTTGCCTGGTAGTTGTCAGTGTTACAGCTACGTTAATTTACTGTGCTTTGCAAACACAACAAGAAATGTCAATTTTTCCCTCCGTGTAGAATAGCTTATTTATTTGCTCCCTGTCTTCTGAACTGTCTCTCCCACTTGAAGAGGTACAGTTCTACTCCAGAGAGTGGAACTCACTCAGCTTCCTTTAGAAATGCTTCACCTTTTGACCTCCTACACCACTTGGCAGTTTGTCATTGTTCATCTGTGCCAAAGTAATCACGGATTACATCCTGGTGAAAAGGAATAATTAGCACACCCAGTTTTCCTTGCAAATACAACAGGAAGAGAGCTGGAGCTCATACTACTTCAGCACAGTCACTGTAAAATAGAACTTGATAGTTCAGGGTTTGTGTTAGTATTTTGAGGAAACATACTTCAAAAAGTAATTTTCATGGAAAGGTAAGGCTGATTCACTTGTATGAGAACAAGGAATGCATTAAGAGAATTCTTTCTGTATCTTCTATTTTGGCTTCAGATAGGTATTTCTTAGATTATTTGGTTTTCCAAGTTGACTTCATTAAGTTTATTTCAGTGTCATATAAAATGCCACAGTTTTGCTTTTCACACAAAAGCTAGTTTAACCTTAGATATAAAAAGTTTCTAAATACTGGAAAAACCCTTACATTGCTATTTAAACTTCATAGCAGTTGTTAAATTATAAATGGGCAAGTGGTTATTTAGCTTCAGATAAATAGACTTTACATACTTTTTCTGCATCTTTAGATTTGGTTCCTTTAATTTGAAGATCCCTTTTCCTGTTCCAAAGAAGAAGAAATACCATGACACTTTAAACACAGGGGATGAAATGACCTGTCAGATCATTAAGCAGAGAAATTTATCCAACAGGGATGCTATTAAAGTATAAGAGAAGGAGGGGAAATGAGATTTTTTGACAGCCTTTTGATATAGTGTGGTGTATTGAAAGAAAGGATGCTCAGTGTAGATGCTCCTGCAGCTGAAATGGCCCTCGACTGCAATTCTCTTGATAAAAAAGGCATTTTTCTCATTTGTACTGCAATCCAAGCTAGATAATTACAGTAACTGCATGAGTTTGTGTTCATCCTCTGCCTCGAATGAAATAAAATAGCACTGGGTTAATCCACATTAGAGAAACAAAAGTATAGCAGTAACTAGTTTCAAAGTAAAATGTTGCAAAAAAGCACTTAGGTGTCTCGAAGTTCCTTAATATTATTCCCAGTGGAAAAATGGTTTGGTTTCTCCTTTGACTTCCAGCAGTGGCAGTTTCATTTTATCAGTTTGATTCTCTAAAATTAATGTTTGCTGTTAAACAGGTCTGAGCAGCATTCCCTGTGCCTTGTTCACTTGTAGCTTATCTTATTCACTCCTGCTCTTAACAAATTTTTATCTCTTTATGATGTGTTCTTGATTTAATTCTGAATATGCTTCTGTAGAGATGATAAATGCTTGCATGAAAAGTGAAGTAAATGAGAATATATTGGGCCAATTTTTTGATGAGGCTTGGGTTCACTGCTTTCTTCCCTGGCTGCTCTTTAGATCTTAGATCATGAATTTTGCTTGATTTTTATTCACTTAATCAGGTTTTTCCTGCTGTATGTTAAAATGGGAGTCGCCTTCTTTCCATTACCCAATAGTTCCGTTGATTTTTCATTATTTCAGTTTATCTGTGATAGCTGTTGGCCTTTTCTTTACTTCTAAAAGAAAAAACTGGCTTGAGTAGTGTTTCAGCACAAAAATTGATTCAATGCAAGGATGTTCTCTTTTTTTTTTTTCTTAAAAGCTCTTAATTCTTGTGCCAAGCAAACCAAAGGCAACTGCTCTGAGTACTGCTGGAGTGCTGCCCATCCTCAGGCACTGCAGCTGAGGTTTCAGCAAGATTTATTTTCTTGTTTTTATTTTCAGGATATGATTCTCGATTCAGGTTGTTTGCTCCTAATTTCTGCCTTTCAAACGCAGGGCTGAGCAAGCTGGCCTTGAGGGCAGAAAAATATTTGAGAGCTCCCATCTTGTTTTAGGCTTGTAACAGGGTGAAACCAGTTGGGCTTGGTATAATCCTGTGGCAAGTGATGGATTTTACTTTAAAGTTCTTGAAGAGAACACAGAAAAGTTTCCCCAGATGTGTGAGCTCTGTAACAGTGACCTGAAAATATTTGTCAAGACTCTTCTCTTGACTTGCAGCAAGCACCTGCCTTGCGACATTTCCTTCCCTGTGATTTGAGCTTCTGCTTCCCATCTACCCCCCTTCTATTTGGCTTCCTCCAGCCTTCTGCTTCCTCTCTGCTCTCCTGTAAGCAGCTACAGAAGTTGCAGTATGATTCAGTTTTCTTCCTGAAGAGCTCAAAATAATGACTTCTGTCTCATCCTGTTCAGTCTTTCACAACATTCAACTTCTTGGTTTCTCTGGCTTTGTGTTGCTCTGTGTGGGAAGGGAGGAGGATGGGGAGGATCAATGAACTCGGGGTGCTTTACCCCTTAGCAAGCTGCTGATTTCCAAATCCTGTAGCTGTGCTGCCCTGACTGCTGGGCTTGAGACTGCAGCTGTTTTCATCAGGTTTTTTTAATCTTAGTTGTGAGCAAACATAACTCCTTGCTGAAGGTGAGAACTAGAAAAATATTTCTACCATTGAAAGAGCTTTTGGAGGACAACCTTAGAACAGTTGAGGCTGATATTAATGCTGCTTGTGTATATGAATTTCCTCATCTGTGTGAAGGATTGTGTTAAAAGGCAATTTATAAGATTTGAAAAAATACAGCAGGTATTGCTGGTGCTTCAGTGCTGGTAGCTGGGGAGTGATTCTTTTTAAAAGAATAACAACACTAATAATAATGCTTAAAATTGTTATTGTTATTATTGGAGTGTGCGGAAAATTAACACATCTGTTGAATAAAATGACATCTGTAGGGATATCCTATTTTAGTGATTCTGTGTATATTTTATCTTCCTGATTGCATGTTGATTGTCTAACAACTAAATTTGTATTTAAGTCTGTTACTGTGTTACTTTTTAAGTCCTTACTATGCTTACGCATGACTGGAAGTCAAATTATCTGTGTTCTATGTAGCTTTTCTGAGTTATGCTTGAAACAAAGGCTGACTGTGATTACAGTATATCTGTTTTATCAATGTAGGTTTTCTTTTTTCAGTCCAGGGTATGTGACCCACAATAATGTTTGTGTTCTCTGTTGAAGGTATTGCTATCAAAGAGTCGGCAAAAGTGGTCGATCAAGCACAAAGGAGGGTCTTGAAAGGTGTGGATGATTTAGACTTCTTTATTGGGGACGAAGCAATAGAAAAACCAACTTATGCAACCAAGGTATTAAGAGAAATTTTAAAATCATTTTTCAACACGGCTTAGCAAGTATCACTTGTACAGTAAATACAATGTTAAGAATGCTTTTTGGGTAACTTAAATCTTATTTATTCACTCTAAATGGAAAATAATTTGGTGTTAGTTTTGTTGACCTTGGGGAGCCTGTGGGAATTTACAAAACATTGTGAATATATATGTAAAATATATAATATATATATATTTCTTCCTAAGTGAGGCTGGGAGGGTGTTAAGCAGAAATGCCACAAACACTTGTTCCTTGGCAACTTCTGTCAGCAGCATCAGAGTGGGACACCAGGCTGGGGGAACTTTTGGTTTATCCCAGTAACACTGTTCTGCTGTACTGAGAAAAATGCAATGTGTTGTCTCTGCTACTCAAGGCTGGAATCAGAATTTTGAATAGGCATCACATCAGAATAGGGGAAACCTAAAGTGAGGTTTCTTGCCTGTGTAGATCATATACTTTCACTGCAACTGAAAACAGATTTTTTTGTTTGGTTTGGGGGTTTTTTGCTTCTTTTTTTTCCTTTTCTTTCCAATTATAATTTGGTATTTTTCCTCCAACAGTGGCCTATCCGCCATGGTATAGTTGAAGACTGGGACTTGATGGAGAGGTTTATGGAGCAAGTAATCTTTAAGTATCTAAGGGCAGAACCCGAGGACCATTATTTTCTTTTGGTAGGTAAATTTATGCCCTGCTTAAGAAATCCCATATGATGAATATCAATGTGCTGATTTATGTAAATTCTTACATATAAATACGCATCTTTTGAAAACTGAAGTAAATAAATTACCTGCAGCTTTCTCAACTTGCCTTAAGCCATCCAGATTCTTTAGTTTTCTAAAAATGTCATTGTGTCTGAACAGCAAAGATTTTTCTGTTCTCTTCTCATTTCTCTCCAAATTGTCTGATTCATCACCTTTTGCTTTTACTTCTCCACTGAATTCAATAATCTCAAATTTATATGTTTAAGACAAAAAAAAAACCCTTGTGTTTTGACTTTACATAATTGCAATTATTTTGTTTTTACAGTACTGCCATCTGGATGAAGTATCTAGAGAGTAAATTTCTGTCTTTTATTTACTGTGAAACTGGAAGGGTTGATTGTCATATTTGGGCTGATTAGATCTAAATTAAGGTCAATGTTTTTCTGAAGCATTTGCTATTCCTTAGTATTTTATTTAGGGCCATTGAAATAGTCAGTTTGGTTTAGTGTGATATTTATAGACCAGGTTTGGAATGAGAGGTGTTGGCCATACCTGTTTAAATGCCTCCATCTTCTTGAAGCAATAATTAGGTCCAGTTGCTCAAGGCTGCATCCAGCCAAGCTGTGAATATCTCCAAGGATCAAAATGCCATAACAACCCTGGTCCCCTTTTCCAATGTTTGACCACCCTCATGTTACCTTTTTTCCCCCCTAATACCTACTTAGGATTTCTCACATTGCAGTTTGTGTCCCTGGCCCCTTGTCCCAACACCTGTGTGAAGAGGCTGACTCCTGCCTCCTTTTCCCCTCCTGTCACACAGTTGCTGCAATGGAGGAGTGATATTTTTTATTTCTCCAATGCTCTGTAGCACTATCCAAAGTACTCCTTCAGAGTAGAGCCTTGAGTATGTTTGATAGTTTAGTGAAAGCTATAGCACACTATTATGGTATGTTTTATGTTGTTCAGCTTCTCTCACTTGAGTACATTCCTACAGCTGAGCATATCTTGTGTTAGAGTGGCTGTCTTCTCAAGGAAAACAGCTCTTTTCACTGAGAAATCTAAAAAATGTCATTCTTTAAATGTGCTAAACCGCATACTTTGACATATTTTGATAGTCCTTGATGCTTTCAAGTGAAATCAAAAGTTGTAATGAGCTAACCAACCCACAAAGGGGGCCTTCGATGTAAATGCTTCAGCCGTAACTACTGTAGTTTTTATTGCACTTCTGTTTTCTTTTAATGCAATTTGCATAAATTCTTAAAAGCGCCCTTTGTACATTACTATTTTTATGTGCTATTGTTGTTGAATGACTCATCTTACAAAACTTAGGATTTGGTGGTTGTTTTTTTTTTTAAAGTCAAATGTTTGGTTTGAATGTAAGTAAAACTCATGGGGTTTTTTTTGTCTCACAGACTGAGCCTCCGTTAAATACTCCAGAAAATAGGGAATATACTGCTGAAATCATGTTTGAGTCTTTCAACGTTCCAGGGCTATATATTGCTGTTCAGGTAAGGGCAGAGCTGTTGAAAGTCACAGCTGCAATATTTCTCCCTGGGCTAAAACTAGTTTCACTGTGAAAAAACTGTGTAAGTAATGTTTGGAATAGTTTTATGTCCTTCTGGTTGGCAGTTCCAGCACTGCATGTTTGTCATGCTTTGATTCTGTGGGTGGTTACTGGATACTGTTCCTCTGTTACCTCTATAGAAGGCTTCTGAGCAGTGGAGTGTAATATCTGTTGCATCAAAAGTAAATAAAAAAACCACACCACATCACAGTAATTGTATTAATCCAAGAACTGCATCCCTTTCAGTATGAAGTAACAAAAAGTTATGTTTGAGCATGGCTGAAAAAACGAGTCAAAATTTACGTTTGTGCAGCCTCTTTTTTCTAAGCTGTTGTGTAGACATATACATTATTGTTAAATCAGCTTCCATGCTGTAAATTACCATGGGGGTGTCAGTCTGTCCTTGGGAGGGGTAGTGGAAAGGGGGGTCTGCAGGGAGATGTTTTACTAATGCTTGATTTTGGTGTGTGTTTTTTTTCCCAAGGCTGTCCTTGCCTTAGCCGCATCTTGGACGTCAAGACAAGTAGGAGAGCGAACACTGACTGGCACAGTTATAGACAGTGGAGATGGTGTCACTCACGTTATCCCTGTGGTAAGTGTGCCTCAAAGCTGCACAGACAGCTTCAGTGGAGAGCAATTTGTCCTGTAAGTTCTCTGAAGTGTACACCTACACAGACGGAAGTATAGAAAGGAGTCTTCAAAAATGTCAGATAATTCCCAGGGCTGTGAGTTTTGGTTCATTTTGTAGTGCAGAAACTCTTGAAGAACTTCTCTGTAACGCGGAGTTTGGCAGGGCTAATTGCCTTTCAGTGACTTGCCTTAAAAGGTGAATTGCCAAGGCCATGCTAAGTGATGGGTGAAATTGCTTTAGCACATGGTTTGCTGGTAAGAGTGAATAGGCTCTTTACAGTAGTCAGTACAAAAAGTTTGACTTTTTTTAAATTTAACTCCGTCCATTTATATATAAAATAGAAATAATACAAAGTATCTGAGGGCAGATGTAGTGTTGTTTGTAGTTTTTCTCCATCTGTTCCCAGTGTTTAGTAGTGCTTCAGCCATACAAGCAAAGACAAAGATCTTGCTTGACCAGAGAAAAAACAACCCCTAGGGCTGGTTAGTATTGAACATCTGTTCCAATACAAACCTTTTTGCTAAAGCAAAAGCTTGGATGATTGTGTGATGATTTATTAAATAATAAACACTTAGAGCTGCAGTGTCCTTACTGTCAAATTATTGGTTTCACTGTGGGTATGGATTTCCTTTTGAAAAGCTACATATTCAAAGTTTTATATTGTAATATTTGATAGTGTTCTTCATTTCAAGTGGCTGATAATAGTTTTCTCTGCCTGTCTTTCCTGGGGAAGTTAAATTCATGTCTATGTACCAGATACATTTATATTTTCAAAATGAAGTTAGATTACCATTTTTAAGACAAGAATCTGTACAAAGCTTTATTATGCCACAGTAACATCAATGTTTTAAAAAACAGTAGCATTGCTGGTGGTCAAACATACACTGCCATGTAGCAATTTCTTACTAATTTTGGTAGAATATAGTGGCTAAATCTTTGTTCAGACTGTTCATCCAACATAATGTGTTTTTAATAAGACTTAGGGAACAATTGACACCTCAGACCTTCTACAGGTAAACCTTTAAAATTGTACTTAGTAGTTCAAATTACTGTTTTAAAAGAGTTGAACTTTTCCTGATTTGTGTTTTTTTTTAATTCAAATAAGAGTAGGTATTCTGTATGATTTGAAACATTAACCTCCTTTGCAGAATGCCATTTACTTGATTTCTGAAATTTTTAAACGTGTTGAACAAACTGTCAACAGTGTTCTACCACTTTATTATAAAACAGATAAAAAGGAATTAACAAATGCTTATTTCTGTAGTGAAGTTGTGAATGGTGGTAGATTTTTTTTTATGACATTGTCTGTGTTAGTAAGACATCTTTGTATGAATGTAAGATGGCTGGTGTATATAGGAAAATTTAAGCATTTTATGGGGGTGATATCTGGATTCATCTGTTTAGATTTAGCAGGTCTGGTAGGGTTTAAGGCCAACCTTGCACTCCTGGTTTCTTTGTTTAGACTAGATGTTTTTAATGCATTGATACTGGTGGCTGGGATGAGTGTGACTTGCAAGGGTAGGTTGATGGATGAGGATGGGCCAGTCTGATGTTCTAAGCAGTCTCAGTTAATGTGCTGAAATGATGCATTTTCTCCCTGCTTTCAGAAAATTAATTTTGGTTCATGTGGATTGTAATGTCTTAAATCAGTGGCTGTGACTGCAGGGCCACATCAGTTACTCTAAAATAATATTTCATGAAACAAGGTACCTTGACCTTTTTGGTAAGAGTAACCTCATTTTGAGGAGAAAATAAAGGCCAAGGAATAGTGAGTATAGTGATTTGTCTGCCTTATGTACTAGTGACCTTTCTGTTCCTTCTAACCTTGTAAGAATTATGAACCAATGCAAAGTAAAGTAAGGCTATACTGTGAAGAATTGGATTTATGGTAATTAAATGAGCCAGTCTTAAAAGGCTTCAGCCTCAGAATCACAGGTAGTGGATGGGAGTTTAGACTCCAAGTCTTTCTCTCTCTCTCCTGAGCTTTATTTGTGCTCCTGAGCTTTTTGAAAGTGGCTCTTATCAGTATCTTTGTCCTCATTAATTTTGTTTACAGGCTGAAGGATACGTGATTGGTAGCTGTATCAAACACATTCCAATTGCTGGGAGAGATATCACGTACTTCATTCAGCAGTTGCTGAGGGAGAGAGAAGTAGGAATTCCTCCTGAACAATCCTTGGAAACAGCTAAAGCAGTGAAGGTAATGTGAATGTTGCAGATGTTATTTTATATCACAACTTGATATCTGGTTTTAACCTACAAGAATATCTGAAAGTAATTGTATTTCTGAGTAATGGTGCTCTGATTCTAAGTAATATAAAAATTTATAAATAATATAATAACATGAAAGAGCTTAAATCCAAGGTTTACAGGTGGGTTATACTCAGTCTGGCCTGGAATTTCACTCTTCACCTGTTGTCTCCCCTTTCTCTTCCCCTCCATTATCATTATTATTGTTGTTATTGTCCTGTTGCAATTATTATTTTAATGTTCTATAGGAAATACTGTTGGCTGGATGTGTCAAATAAAGAGCTGTAATTGCTCTTATATTCTTTATGAATATTAATGTGTTCTTTTTTGTAATACACATTACACAGAGAACAAAGCTATTCTGAAAGACATTCAGCTTAAAGTACACTTAAATTTTGTTTCTCTGGCAGTTCTTCGATGTACTTCAGAATTAATTTCTCACAATCATCGAAGTTTAGAGGCAAAGCAGAAGAAAAGTAATTTAGCTCAGCAAGAGCTTTCAGTGCTGCACAGAAATGATCTGTGGTAGCAGAGCCATTATCTACCTGTGTACAGTAAATGTCAGTTCAGCTGTTTTGAGGCCTATTCTTTATCTGCCAATTTAATACTTACTCTTAAAAGTTTAAATTACTACACTTCTTGAAATTTCTTACCAGTTTTCTATACTTTAGATAGTTCTAACTGTATCTATTCAATTTTCAGGAGCGCTTTAGTTATGTTTGCCCTGACTTAGTAAAAGAATTTAACAAGTATGACACAGATGGTACAAAGTGGATTAAACAATATACTGGAATTAATGCTATCTCAAAGAAAGAATTTACCATCGATGTTGGTTATGAGAGATTCCTGGGGCCAGAGATTTTCTTCCATCCTGAGGTAAGTTGATTTGAATTGTCCATATTTTGTTTTAGATGCATTTTAGATGATAGCAGAGAAATCCTATTTGCAAAATTGTAAAGAAGTGGTTATCCTGACTTACATTTCTCCTTATTTATAAATAGATACCAGCTATTGTTGCAAGTCAGCATGATTTGATTCTTGATTGCTACTAATTTTTATAAAAATTCAGGTTGATACATAAAACACTTATAAATGGCAGCAAAAATATTTGACTGCTGTTTCCGTTATTAGTTTTCATGCCATCTGTGGAATAATAGGATGGTTCTTCCCTTTTTTCCTCTTTGCCTCTTTTCCTTTGCAATACGTGGTCCTCCACATTGACTTGACTTGATTTTATCCTTGATTGCAGTTTGCCAATCCTGACTTTACGCAACCAATCTCAGAAGTAGTAGATGAAGTTATTCAGAATTGTCCCATTGATGTTAGACGTCCTCTATATAAGGTCAGTAGCTGTCTTTTTTTTATCTACTGGTTTTAGAAGAATTGTGATTTTTTATCAAAGGGCATATGTGAAACTCTTAAAAACCAAAACCAAATGAGCAAAATTAACCATTTTTCTAGAAATTAATCCAATATGCAGAAGGCTTTGTTGTTCACTTAGACATTTTCAGAATGTGTTTTTTCATTAGGGAAACAAAAAACTGAGTGAAAGTGGTGAGATCTCATGAGATATAAATGGATTTTAAAGCACAGCCAATCTTAATGACAAACTCTTTGTGAACATGTTGTGTCATGCTTGTGTTAGATAATTTAAATCTTACAGTAAAAGCATACCTGCTAACTGCAGCTTTAAAAACTGTATTTAGACATTCAAAATTTAGAAACTGGATAAAGCTGGAGACCTGCATTTTCAGACGTGGTTAACAAATTTTGTTGTTCAAAACAGAATATTGTCCTCTCTGGAGGCTCAACCATGTTCAGGGACTTCGGTCGCCGTTTACAGCGAGACTTGAAAAGGACTGTTGATGCCAGACTGAAACTTAGTGAAGAACTTAGTGGTGGCAGACTGAAGGTTGGTTCGTGCAGCTCATGCACTTAACAAGCCTCTGTTACCTGGAAAATGTGCAAATAACATCTTACAATGATCGTGGTCTTTGCTGAAATGTCTTTCTCTTATTTGAAGTTCCTCTAGAGGCTTTTCAGAGATTCATCCATTACACTGATCACATACCAGCAGCTGGCCACTCCAGCTATCTTTGTGCTTGGTGTTTATGGATCAGTTCCAATTCACTGTGCTCAGTCTTTTGAGCTTAAAGATAAGGGAGATGAATCAAGCTCTTTGTTGAGCCACGAGGAGAGTCAGGAGCACGTGTCCTGTGAGGAATGAGTGAGCCTTGATTAGAGAAAGGAAGGCTTTGGGACTCCTGATAGCGCCTCAGTACATGTGGGGAGATTATTGATTTTGAGGTTCAGCTGGATAAAACCCTGAATACCTTCCTCTGACTTCATAGCTGACCCTGCTTTGAGCAGAAGGCCAAACCAGAGGCATGATGTGGTCCTTTCCCACCTCAATTATCTTATGATCCTATAAGTGACTTCATGTTTTTACTGAACTGTGTGATCCTTAATTTGTGTTCTTTCCACTTCAGACCTCTGACCTAACTGTTGCATCTTTCTGTTGTCTCTGCATAAATAAAAGACCAGCAGAGAAAAAAAAAAAAGTGGTTATTTCCTTTTAAAGCAAAATTGAAGTGATTTTCCTCATTTATTTTTTAGTAGCAATCTAGCAGCTAAACAATCCTTTAAAGCCCCAGCAGTGCTTTATAATATGCCATGGTAGGCAACTCTGAAATTTCAGTCATACACAGTTCTCTGGCCCAAGAAACATCATTTAGTCTCTGTTTTCTTTACTAGACTTGCACCACTTAGTAAGGAAGTAGAATCTGAGTAAGGAAATTGGATGTGATTCTTCTTTTCTTCAAAGTGCCTGGCATGGCAAAGAATCACTGGCTGGAATTTTGCAAATGTGTTACAGAACATATTTAGATACTGTTTCAAATTTCAGCAGGTTGGGCTGGAACAAATAAATTCTGAAGCTGTTACATACAGTGCCAGTTTTGATTAACACAAGGAATGAAGGTTGTGGCTGACTGGAATGAATGCTGTAGTTTAGAAAAGCATGATTGACTGTATTGATCCCGGATAAACTTTTAATCTGCAACTGATGCTTTTTGAGAGTAATTATGTGAAACTTAAAAATTGACTTCCTAAAGTGTGTTTTATCTGAAAGGTCTAGGTAGTATGGATCAATGCTTATAACTGCATAAATAAATAGTCCATCAAGAAATTACTCAGAACGTAGTGTGAAAAAAATGGGTGTGAATGGAAGTATCTCTTTATGCCTGATAAAGCAGGGAACTGTTGATCTATAAGCATACACAGCATTTAAGAAAATACTAATTTATGAAAAGTAAGCTTGGTATACACACTCCTTTAAAACTAGATCTGGCTTTTACCAGCAGAAATGACTTTTAATGTGTTCCTTTTCTCTCCTTCTTTCTGCAGCCGAAGCCCATTGATGTCCAAGTCATTACACACCATATGCAGAGATACGCAGTCTGGTTTGGAGGATCAATGCTGGCTTCCACAGTAAGTTTAGCTGTAAAGCTGAGCATGTTTGAGCCATTCTGACTGTGCTTCTTGAGCTCCCATCTCCCCTTCATTGTATATTAGATGTGGTTGGGGAATTTCTGATAGACCTCAGGTAGTAAATATACCCTCCCTGTTTTTGCGTTAGACTTTTAAAGATTTGGAGGAGTAAATGAAAGCTGAATTAAAGCTTTGTGTGAGTTGTTAAATAGTGCATTTTAGTTTTGTGGCAGAATATATTCTTTGCATTAGTGTTTAGCCATGTGTGATGTAAGTTAAGTTTAGGATTTCTGTGCTCTCTTTGTTTCTTTCCACTGGCTACATAAACGTTACTATTGTTAAAACAAGGTATCTATACCATACACTAATGTTCTTTTCCTTCCCTTTACAGCCTGAATTCTACCAAGTATGCCATACCAAAAAAGATTATGAAGAGATTGGCCCTAGCATCTGTCGTCACAACCCTGTGTTTGGAGTCATGTCTTAAAGCTGACCCTGCAGGGGTCAGGGATGGGGAAGTGGGGAGGAGGAAGAGTCTTTCTGATTACTTGTTTGTCTGATGGCTGGTATTAAGATAACAAACATGACCTGACAATAAGAAAAAGACCAAACACAATTAAGCAGGATCATTTTAATAAGTGTCTCAACATGCGGATGTAGTGGAAAGCCGAAATGATCACGTTTTTTCTTTAGATTGATTATTTGAACCTGTGCGTAACAAAACAAAAAAAAAAAGTGGATTTTAGTTCTTTCTGTGCCCTGATATTTTGTATATTAATGAGTTATCCAAGATTTGATGGGATTTGATGGTGTGTAGATAGTCAGCTCTCTAATGCTTCCATTGTACCCCTTCATGGGTGCAATACAGGAGCTTGTTTATATTTCATACTTTTTTATACTTTGAGGAAAAATATGAATAAAAGAAACTGTAATATTTGAGGAAAAAAATTTACCAGTGACCAACCTGAAAGTAAATTAAAAGAAAAAAAAGTCATGACTAGTGCAACTAGCTCTTGCAAATCATGACCAGTCTAAATCCTGGGTTCCATACAATGCGAGTGCTTTTGGAACTAAGAAGCTACTATCTTGGATTAACCAATGCCTGCTAGTGCTTTCTGATTACTTGGTGCATTTTCATACTATCTCTTGCTTTAAAAAAAAAAAAAAAAGTAAAGACAAGACTGTTGGACCAGTATTGCAGTTCTGTAGTGTCATTTCTAATTAAACCAAATAATCAGGTTATCAAAATTTGGTGTATTTAAAGCCTAACACCATTCCAATAAAGGCACAAAATTTCTTTTTAAGTTGGTGTCAGACTTGTTAATCTCATGACATGGGAAGTTTCTGAGCATGGGTCCCTACATATCCACTGTGGCTTTTGAGGAGTGAGGTTGGTCCGTGAGGTAGAGATGTGTAATGTGCTTTGTGTAACTCAAGTGTGAGCGTTTTAGAACTGCAGTTTGTGTGTTCAGCTAGATAGCACTTACCTAGAGAAACCTGACAGCTCCTCCACTGTTGGGTTTGTTCATCTACTTTGTTCTGTAACTTTTTTCCCCCCCACTTTCTTGCAGGTGGTGCTATTCAGGAGTCAGCACTGCGTTTTCAATCTCTGTGGTTTTTCTGCAAGAAAATACCATGTAGATAAAAATAAAGTGAAAACAATCTCTTTCTCATTCTTTCTAGGAAGAACGCTTTATGTAGTGACTGGAATTGCTTGCAATTTCTGTTGATTTTGGTGAGAGAAAACTCCTCTTTAGGCACTTCTGAGCCCGCAGATGGAGTTGAGGCTGTTTGCACAGAAGACCACAAGAGGGAGATCTCCCGATTTCTTCTGAGTTGCAAAGATGTCTCAGATTTTTATCAGAGAAGCTTATCAATTGCCAGAGCTTCAAAACTTGGTATATGTGAGTCCAAAACAAGGATAAATGTGGGAAAGTGTTTTTACAGCAAGCATTGTAAAACATTTACATGCTGGAATCAAACAACATGATGCAAACAGGAAACTGTTAAACAATTTTATTACAAAACTATATTAGTAACATCTCCCTGTCACTGATACAGTTTTTTAGGTTTTTATAAGTCACTGTTTGAGTCATAACTGTAGACTGATTAATGTGATAAGAAAGACCAATAAGCAAATATACATAAAATAAAAAAGTTAATTTGAGTTGTGCTTTTCCAGCAGTCCTGGTTCTGCCACTGTATTATACTCTAGTGACAGGATTTTTTGATACACTGCAGTGGCCTGAAGATAAGGCAAGAGTTTTTTTCCTCTCTAGAAAAGAAGAGTCTTAAAAATTCACTTGAAAACCTCAAATTCCTGACGTACGGATACATAACAGTGAGCAAGTGCAAACAAAAGGAGTGAATCCCTCTTTCTGTCACGTGCAGCTGCAGGGAAATCTTGAGTGTTGCTCTGGCTCTGTGTTCATCTTCCTGAGGCCCCAGGCAGGCAGCTTTAAGCTTCTATTTGTCATTTGTGTAGAAGAGAAGGGAAAAGCAATCCTGCTCTTACACAACCATTGACTTCTTTCGTAGCTGTGATCTAAAATGATGTTAATTTTCTCATAGAATGAATTAAGTGGGAGTTTTTTGCAGCATGTTTTCAATTTTTTTTTTTATACTCTAGATGTAATTTTGGAGAAGTACACAGCCACAGCTGATTTTGGGTGTGTTAAAAGAACAAAAAAAAAAGAATGAGTAGCTCCTATTAATGACTTGGACTGCATGGAGAGTCATGAATATTTGAACACACCAGCCATAATACTAAAATCAGCCTCGTACAGTGGGAATGACTGTCTGGAAATGGCTCACGTCGGTGTTCTGCACCTGTAACACCAGATCCAGATCTGAGCTGCTGCTGGTGAGCAGTGAAGGGGCTGAGCAGCCTCTGGGTAGGTCATCCCAGGGATTGTGTAAAGCACTCACTGTACACTGTGAAACACAGGCATTTCCAGAAAATCCCTCTGCAATCTTGACACTTGGATCTCCCTTTTTCTGTGTTGGGTTGGGCTTAAAGCATCCAAAAGGTTAATTACAAAGGCAAGTGTTTAGAAAAAAGAAACACAGAAGGAAATTTATATTTTTCTTCTCCAAAAGCTTGTTACTGGGAAGGTTACATGAAGAAGGGAATTTTACACCCATAGGAGGATTTAATGGGACTTGGAGTAGCTTTGTGTCCTGAGGGTGCCTGACAGAATCCCTTAGGAGGCAATCCTGAAGGGCAGAGGAGTCCAGGAAGGCTGGACATTCTTCAAGAATGAAATCTCAAAGACACAGGCCCAGGCTGTCCCCATCTGCTGAAAGATGAGATGGTCTTTTCCAACTTAATGATTTTATGATTCTGTAAAGGAGACTTGCACTTCTACTGTCCTGGTGCCTGCAGGATGAGCTGGAGCAGTGCTGGTTTTGCACAGAAAATTGCAAAGAGCACTAAACAGTTGCAGTCTGGCCCGCCTGAACTTGGCTCACTTTACTCTTCTCCAGGAGTTTGATTTTATTCCAGTAGACGAGGTAGGACTCCGGGTTTAACTGGCTTGAAAGCTGGTATTTTCATGCAGCTGAACTTGGAATAAATCAAACGTCACTGCCCAGTCGGTTTAGGCTCATCTCCATTTTGTGCAAATGTTTGTACCAAAGGTTAGGTATTGTTGGGATGAATGAGTTACCACATGAAAAGCTGCCTGGGGGCGACTGCTGGTCTGGCTGGGCTCCTACTGCCTGCTGTGGGGTAGCGCTGTGCAACCTCCCTGCCTGATAACTCTCCTGTTTCTGTGTAGGACAAAAACGCCCGTGGCAGTAAAAGTAAGAGAAATACATTGTTAGCATCACTTAGTTGCGGGTTTGTTGTTTTGTTTATTTTTTTATTTCCCCCACAGAAGCAAAGTGCTGGAATAACCAGCTCCAAGTGCCAGTCCCCTGTTCTGGTACAAGCCTTTTACTTTCCTATTTTAAACAGCACAGAGATCCCAGCTCCCATGTGGATGCTGCAGCTGTCTCTTTCCTCTCAACATTTTTATCAAAATCTGAGTTGCCAAAGGGAAGGCCCAGCCTGACCTGTGTTGGCTGCAGGTGTCCCTCACCTCCATGGGAAGTGATGCCCCCCCATGTGTTTGGGCTGTAGCATGCAGAGTGGCTGTAGTTTTTTTCCCCCAAGTTGTTTTTAGTGTAAATGCATTTACTGCTGGAGGGAGGCCCAGAGAGTACAAGAGGAATTAGTGTGTAGGAGCTGGAGATGTAGTGCTTGATATGGAGCATTGTAACACTGATACTGCTGAGAAAAGTGCTTGGGTTTGTTTCTTCTCATGAATTAAAAGGTCAAGAAAGATGTTTTGTTTGAAAGACAGACCAGCACAGAGGAAGCCATTTCCGTTTCGTGAAAGCCCAGAAGCTGACCTACTACATGAGCACCCAGGACAAATCTCTTTTAGCATCTTGGAGTTGTTCCAATTTTTTTTATAAATGAACATTAACTGGAGCAGGGGTTTAAATACATCTCTCCTTCCCAGCTCCCAGGCTACTCAGCTGTCTGGAAAATTTTCTCCCTGGTCCTGTTTGGGTCTCCCCATCCCTCATTGCAGAGCCCAGGGCTGGGCCGGCTGTCCACAGCATGGCAGGGCGTCTGTCTGCAGTGACTCTGCTCTGAGAGGAAACCCCCAAAGCCTCCATTTGGCAAGGTGCTGTTTAGTTGTGGGTTGGTTTTATTTTCTCCAACTTCTGAACTCTGATTTAGCCAGACTGTGGTAGTGGTGAAAAGTACCAAAAGCTGTACCCCAAACATTAATAAATAACAAATACAAAGGAACTGGTAAAACTCCCAAGGAAGCCAGAAAATCAGGGACATGCACGAATCTGTTGTAATGCAGATTTGCAGCTGCAGCACCGTGGGGCTGGGAGAGGGCAATTGGCCTTATGCTGGCATGTTACATGTTTTAGTTGTCTGAGGCTGTGCCTGGCAGGAGGGTGCAGGCTCGGTGCAGCCAGGGTTTCACACTTCGCCACAGGATGGCACTTTCCCACAAGAAATCCTGCATCGCTGCAGCCTGGAAAACCCTTTAGCACAACCTGCCTGGAAAAAAGCAGCTCACTGAAAACATCTGATGGCAAACCTTCCTGGAAAGGCTGGTGCCTTGTGTAGTCACGTCAAGGTGAGGAAGATTAGAGCCTTGTCTTTCTGTCTGGAGCCAAGGAATCAGTGTCTCCCTGCAGATGCTCCGGCCAGAAGTGTGTGAGGTTGTCTGTGGATGCTGAGCAGGACTGAGTCCCTCGGCACAGGGAATCCCAGAGGTGCACTGGAAGGGAATTGATGTCACACGCAGCGTGTGGCACCACTTCGGGGGATAACTGCAAGGAGGTTTTTGCACTCTCATTGCAATTCAGTTCTGAACTACCTCAGCCTTTCCTTGCAGCTGGTTGTAGGGAGTGCACAGGAGATGGCACAGGCATGCACCCATCCCATAAGCAGAGATAAAGCCAGGGAGAGCTCCGCTTATCACGGTCCTGAGGGAGATTGGTTGTAGCAAGGTTGTGCTTGTCCCCCACAAAGTGTAGGGAATGATAATCTTACCCTGCTACAATGATACTGCACGGATATCTCAGCACTGCTCTCACTACAGCTTGCCAGGCATTTCTGAGCAAAATGTGCTGTTACCTGAGGGTTGGTTTGGGGAAGAAGAATGTTTTTGCATTGTTTTGGGGAGCTGAGCCATAACCAGGCTGCTCCGGTGTAATCACAGTGTTCAGCCTGAGCAGATGCCCTGGAAGTGGTCGTGGGCTGGAGCTGGGCAGCAGCCATGTGTGCTTCTTGTATTTTACAGACCCCCGAGTATTTATACAAAAACTCCTCTAAACATTGCCAATGCACTTTGATTCCACTGAAGTTGTGACCTGGCAACCTTCTGCTCCTCTCTCACCTCCATTAACCCATCTGACCCACAAAATGTCAATCGTGGTTTATTTGCCAAAAGTGCAAGGTGACAGCCAGGCCCAGAAGGGCAGATACACCTTTCCTCAGCTATGAAACAACCTGAGCGGGAGGATGATTTTGTTAAGTTTGGACAATCACATCTAACTCGTGGTCTTTCTACTCTCTTACCCCTGTGTGCCCTGCAGCACCCTGGCAGCTGCTAAAACCTGTCCAAGTCAGACAAACACGGGCCTGTGTGCAAGGTAAAGGTGAGAGAATGCCTGTTGCATCAGGAGCTGAGCCAGAGGGGCTGAGCACAAATTCTGGAGCGGGTGAATGGGAGGTCCATCCCACAGCACAGCCTGTGTGTTTTCCCAGGGGATGTTTGGGTTCCTGGGGTTGTTCTGGTGGTGGACTTGGTCACTTGATACTTCAACTCCTCACTGCATGGATGTGGCAAAAGCCTCTGAGTCTCTGTGCTGGGAAACTGTGCGGTGATGGCAGCTTTTTGCTGGCACAAATACTGCCCACTGAATACCTAGGGTCCCTTGTTCCTCCTCCTCCTCCTGTTGTACTCAGGGAAATGGTTTCTCATTATTGTCTGTGCCCTGCAGAGCTAAATATCTCAAAACTAGTGATCAAAGGGATTACAGGAGACAGTGCTCCATGACCTGTGGGGTCGATGTCTCATTTTGTAGCACACTGAAACTGCTGTCCTCTGTGTGGGTTTTTTTTTTGTTTATTCCAGTGTGTCCATAATTTCCCTAAAGAATGGGGTGTGTTTGCTGTGGTAATGGCACCAGGCTGAGAAACCAGAGATGGCATGGGGACTAGGGGACTTTGTGCCGTTTGTGGTGGTGTCCAGACCGTGGTCATGGTTCAGTTGTGCTGCCTGAATGCAGCCTTCCCCTTCGTGCCTGCTCCCACCCTCTCCCAGCCGAAGAACCTGCTGGTCAGCAGCAGTTCAATGCTTTCTCCAGGCAATGGCTGCCAGGGCCCAGGTGCTGTGACCCACTCCAACCCTAATGAGAACGGCAGCAGCAGCTTTCCCGGCCTCCAAAAGACAGGGAAACCAAATGGCACATTATTTTCCAGTGCCCTAACAGTTCAAACATGTTGTAAATAGGTGAGTTGGAGGGACAGATAAAATACACCTAGAGCTTGCGTAGACAAAAGGGTTGTTGTGCAGTGAGGTGGGATTTGAACTGACAGACCTGCAGCTGGGGTCTCCATGGTTTTCCTTTTCACAGCACCTCTGTGCAGCCTGGAACCCTGATTTTCACTTGGAAGGTTAATTATCCTTTAAATGAGAAATCTGTTTGGCTCCAGCAGTCAGAGCAAGGCTAAGAATTTGGACAGAGGGATTGCACAGGGCCGAATCCTGCGGGTCCTTGAAGGTGGGCATCCAGAGCTGGACTGGGAAGAAGGGGCTGCTTTCTTTGCGTGCTCCTTAGCCCACCCAAGCATCTTCCCTGCCAGCTTTTGTGACCACATACACGCCTTCTGCTGGGTACACAGGCTGTTGGTCCTTAGAAATGGAATTTTTGTTAAATACATGGCTGTGTAGCAATTTATTAATTCTCATAGAGTTCTTGCTCTTCAGAAACTCCAGCAAAAACTCCAGCTTAAACAAAAAATCTGAGGGGAAATTCACTGGCATAAAAAAATTGCTGTTAAAAGTTTCATTCAAAACATACTGGAAATGTGAAATTTTGTTGGCAGAAAACATTTGTGCCTGTCTGATCCTATCTGCAGGGTTTTTCTCTTCCTGGTGGGCAGTGCTGGCAGCTGCCTCAGCCCTGATCCTGGCAGTGGAGGTGCTGCTGCTGCAGGACCGTGGGATGTAGGGCTGCAGTGAGTCCCCTGAGTCTCCTCAGATGTGTGGCCCCTGCCCACCTGCTGCTGCAGCCAAAGCCAGAAAGTGATGAAAGTCAATTTGCTGCTTTGTTCGCTGTCTTTTCCAAAGGAAAAAGTATTTCACTCTTCATGAGTATTAGTGACAATGCAGGATTTATTTTGTCTCTCTGCCTTTAAGCTCTGATTCACATCAAGTGCTGTTTGGTTTGGGGTATTTTTTTCCGTTGTTCAGCACAGGGATAACTTTGTGTGTTTTGTTTCGGGTGTGTTTGAACAGCAGAGAAGAAGAGAGGGGGACTGGGAACTCCCTGAGGCAGGAAAAATGTCCAGACATAGAGAGGGAGTACCGATGGTACAGGGGCTCCTCTCACCGACTGGAGTGGTAGATCAGGAAAGGCACTTTTCCAATACATGATAAACAATCAATACCTGCTGAGGAAGCAGAAGGAAGGAGCTGCAGGGCTGGGAGACTCCTTGCTTCAAACCACATGCCTGGAACTCTTGGACAACACCGTGGCCCAGCCTGGTGACCTCCATCACCTTCCACCCCTCAGCCAGGCTTTGGCAGCAGGATCCAGACTCACCTTCCTGGGGCTTTTCTGCAGCAGTGAAGTTGTAACTGGAAGTGTCAGCATTTCAGCAGGGGGATGGTGCTCAAATTCACACAGGGAATAAAAAAGGAGCAGGAGAATATAAAATAAGAGGCAACTGCAAAGATACAGAAAAACTTAAGTCAGGTTTTATAGTATTTGTATTTGCCTTAGCAGCCTTGTCTTGCCACTGACACAGTGCACTGGCTTAAGTGAGCATGTAAAAGGTGCACGTTAACCTGGTAAACACAAGGGACTTTTCAATATTGTCTTTTATTGATGTGCACAGGCAATACTGAAAAGGCATTTTACTCATTCACAGCTGGATCACACACTCTGAAGCTTTCTTGTGTATTAGACTTTAGATAGAAGTGGCTCAGATGACTCAAAATCTGCCCTTTTAAATTAAAAAATTAAGAAGTGATGGGAAAGACCATTTAACAGCCAGGTCTTTACGTGATGAATGCAAGTCTTGAGTGACTTGCTGCATAATGTTTTTTACATAGTGTCCCTCTGCCATGATTTTTAGGTATTAAATGGAAATAATGTGATCATTAAAATCTGGTGTGGATTTTGAGTAAGTTACACGAGGGAGGAGTGGATCACTTATGGCATGGAGGTGCCTGAGCTCTCTATACACGAGTGGGGATGTCATCCCTGCAGTGTGGGGCTCTTTGCCCCGGGGGTTACTGCCTGCATGCTCCAGATGGAGTTTTGGAGAAGCAGCTCCACAGTAAAAGGCTGAAGGCAATCAGGAAAAAAGGAGGGGAAGGACTGACAGGCTCTTGTTCTTAGTGTCTGTAATATAATAACAGTAAATAGAAATTTAAATTAGACTGCTCTCCAAGACTACTACCCAATAATTGGTCAAACAGTCACATAACTTACTGAACTCTAATTCTTACACTTCATGTTTATAAAATATCTGTTGATGCATTTTCTCTCTCCTCTTTTCTTGCAGGAGCACTGATCATTTTACTGTTAAGTCTGATGTTGGATACAAGTGCTAATCCTGCTGCTAAAGCCCTTGATCTGTGTGCACCTGTGTTTTGGGGAAAACCTCAAAGCCTTCAGGGTATGATTTGCTGCAGCAGCACAACTTGCTCATCCCTTCCTGGGCTCACCTGAGTTAAAAATACAATCTCCTCTTAAAACAACCCTGCACACAGCTGGGTGTAATTCAGCCCACAGCTTCTGCTGCCTTAATTCACAAAGATCAATTGACAGAGGGAAGCCTCCAGCTAACTGATGCCAGGTGGTGGCTTTGGCTTCCTGAGGGGGTGGGTGACAAATACAAGTGGCCTGAAACAAATCAAGGGATAATGTTGTGCCACAGAACGGTGCCGGATGCCTTCTGTCTGCGGGTATCTAATACAGCTAATAAGCAGCTAACATTACTGCCTGATTTGGCAGGAATTATTACCTGCTGAATGGCTTAATAGATTTCTAGTCCCTGTGTGTATAATCTTCACTAGTCCCCAAAGGAAAGCTATATAACATTTGCCATAGTGGTTTGTAGAATTGGGATGCACCACGGGTGTACTTTGAACTTCACAGCCTGCTCTGTATTACATCCCATTATGCTTTTTGTGGGGCTGCAATTACTGGGAGCTCTTCTGGGGCAGTGGCTGCTACTTGGGATGTGTTTTTCCAAAGCAGGACCTTATACTGTCTGGCCTCCCTTTGTCACTGCAGTGTTTGCCTGCCTTATCTGTAATGCACAGACATTGGAATATCAGCCCAAGTAACTCTTGGACAGCTTAAAATATATTTAGTGGTTGCATTCAGAAGGGTTTCTTTTTATGAGGGTTGTGCTTTTAAATAAAGCAAGATCTTGAAAAGTGATTTTGAGAAGTGGACCTTTTTCAGTAGCTTTTAGAAATAGCGTATTTAAAATAGCAATGTGGTCACAGGCTTAATCATTTAGGTAGCCTACTTTACAGGACACTGATTCACTATTTCAGATTCTAGTTCAAGAGGAAGAAACAGATTCCAGTAATGCTTGCAAATAATCAATTAGATTCTGAAAAGATGCCCTATGCCTGTGTCCCTGTATTAGGGGGGGAATGATTTGATGTGCCTGTGAAATGAAGAGAAGGACCCAGGCATTGAACACAGAGGGGTCCTGCTCACATTCATTAGTCAAGATGATTGCAGCAGCCAAATATTTCATTAAAAGGGTATATAAAAATACCCATTAAATAAAATAAGCCTGCATGGGTCTTTGGCTGGTGTGTCTGAAAATGCCATAACCCTGGAATTGCAGCGTGCAAAGAGAGGGAAGACTCTCTGAAGTGCCCACCTGAGGGACCTGTGAAAATTAATGGCACAGCAGAAACATTCTGTAAAGGTCAGCCAGGACTGTGTGTGGAGCCTGGCAGCTCAAAGCACTTATCTAGCACAGGGCTGCCTGGTGCAATTGTTTTTCAGCAGAGGGGTTTTAATTACAGACTCTCTTTGTGCATCCCATGGTGCATCCCATTCTGTCAGATGAAGTGGAGGAACTCCCCACCCAACACAACAAAACAAAACCAAACCGAACAAAACAAACCTTCTGCCTGCTCTGGATTGGTGCATTGCCACTCTTTAGCAAAGAGACTTTAAGGGAGGACAAAGGATTTGGTTCATGAGGGCTGGTGACGGCACAAGAGTTCTGCGTGTCACATCCAACTGCTCTGGCCAGGCAGTGATCCCTGGGGCTCCAGGCTGCTCCAAGGTACCACCAGGTACAGCCAAAAATATACCTGTACAAAAGGGATATACTGCTTGTAATCTGGGGATGTTGCTTGTGAAATGTCTTCTTAAAATTATACTGTAAGTATATTATATACTCAGTAATACCACCTTGAACAAGCAAGCAAAAGCCTTGATGCTCTATGGGCAGAAGTGGGGAAAATCAGAGCTGTAAAGGACCTTTTAAAGCTCCATTTTTGTTATGACTGCAAGTATCATTGCTAGAGCTAGCTTAAAATAATGCCCATATCCAAGGGATTTTGCAAGTAGAAAATGTAACAAAAATCCAAACAGCCATTTAATGGAGAGAACAGTCACTACTTTGTGGGAAGAAAAGATTGTTTTCTTGCTATGCACAAAAACTAGAAATGCCTAAAATTATGTCATTTCTGTAAGGGTTTTTCATGCTGAAGCTTCACCAAAACTGCAGAAAACGGTAAGCAGGAATGTTTCTCTTTTATCTTAAGTGGGAAACTGCCAGAGCAGCATTGCCTTGATGGGGTGGGAGGTTTTCTCTGGGGCAGCCCGGGGAAGGTGGCTGGGCCAGGGCTGTGGCCGTGCCTGGTTACCAGTGTCCAGGGGAAGTTGTCTCTGGACCCAGGCTGGTCCAGATTGGGTGCAGGATGCTCCCATCCTACCCCTTGGAAGCTGTGTGGCTTCACAGACAGCTTGATTTGGATGTCAGGGAGGTTTTCCTCCTCTTCCAGCAGGCTGATTTACATTCCCTCCACACACAGCTATTGAAACCTGCTTGCATTTCTTTGGATGTTCTCATTTTGCAAAATCCTCAAGTGTGTGGCTGTCATGTCTCCTTCTTCCTGATCCTCAAGAGTCCTTGCCATCCTCCTCACCAATCCTGCCAGTGTATCCACCCAGTGCTGGTACTGCCTGCCTCTATTCCCTGTGGAGCAGCAGAGCCTGTGGCTATTCCAGGGAACAGCCCCGAGTCATGGTCATATTTTGATGACATTTAGCAGTTTCTGCTCACCTTACACTCACCTTATTTATTGTCTGTTCTTAGGCTACTTCTGTGTTGTTGCTTTCAAGGCTTCATTCTCTTTCTAAATAAAAATTTCACATTTTGGATTGTATTTCCTATATATACAAGGTGGCTTTTTTCTTCTCTCATTTAGCTAATACCTGTCCAACTTCATTTTCCTCTCTGGGCTTCTCAGCCTCTGAATTAGTCTCTTCTACAAATGTCAGGGATCTGCCAGTAACTCCCCATGACACACGGTGAGGGAACTTATTAAAAAATGCTGGTCCTAAGTGGTCACCTTGGTGCCCCAGTGCCACTTTAGCTATTGAGCTGGTGTGCAGTGTGCTGCCTGGGGCTCTGTCCCCACAGCTGGGTGATGTTCCTGCTGAGCCAGAAGGTGATGCCAGGTTTTATTTGCATCTTGTTGTAGTTTAACCCCAGGTGACACCACAGCCCCAGTCCGCCGCTCTCTCGCTTGCTCCCACACGATGGGATGGGGGAGGGAATCAGAAGAGTGGAAGTGAGAAAAGTGGTGGGTTAAGATAGAGACAGCTCAATAGGTAAAACAGAAGCTGTCCTCTCAGGAAAATCAAGCCAGGGAGTTCGTTCCCCACTCCCTGCAGACAGGAGGGTGTTCAGCCATCTCCAGGAAAGCTGGGCTCCATCACACACAGAGGTGCCTTGAGAAGATGAACAGTGTTGCTTCAAATGTCCTCACCTTTCTCCTCCTTCCCCCAGCTCTGTGTGCTGAGCATGATGCCCTGTGGTCTGGGATATCCCTTGGCTCAGCTGGGCTCAGCTGTGTCCTCTCCTAGCTCCTTGTGTACCTCCAGTGTCCTCGCTGGTGGGGCAGGATGAGGAGCAGAAAAGGCCTTGGCCCTGTGTATGCACTGCCCAGGGATAGGGAAAACATCCCTGAATTATCAGCACTGGTTCCATGAAAAATATAAAACACAACCCTTACTGTGAAAAAAATTGACTCTATCCCAGCCAAAACTGGGACATGCCTTTAAGGCCATTGTTCCTTGCTTTTATCTGACCCCTTCTAAAGATGTTTTTGTTTATCCCAGGTGAAAACACCAGGAAATCATGAAGCCTCATGAATTCCCCCAGAGAAAATGCCAAGTCTGTCCTAACCGAGAGAAAGGATGTGAAGGGGATGTGATAGTGTTAGGATGAGGCTGAGAGATGGGAAATCTGAGACTCATAGAGGATGGACTACTCATCTCCCTGCCTACTAAATAACTGTGTTTCTCGTGCATTTGAGCTAGAGGAGAAACCTTGAGTATAAATAATAATAATAAAAAATAATATTTCAATAAGGAATACAAATCATGTGAATGTGAGTAAAATGTAAAGCTTTTTTGCTAGATAGACTGCAGAGTCCCAGTATATCCTGGAGGATTTCATAAATCTAATGAAGCTTTCACACCTTTGGGGACAGGGCTTAAGCTGCTGGGCTTCCTATCCATCTTGGGATCAATAGTGCAGTTAAGTCAAAATCACCTGCAAATAAAGAACACGAGGTTGGGAGTGCAGTTCATCTCTCACAGAGGAAGCAGAATAAAAATCAGAAAGTCCAAGCCAGTGAATTTCAAACTTGCTGCTTCATCTGTGATGCTGCTTTTTCTGGGATGACCCAACAGTAATTCAGGAAAATTATCATGGGAGCACAGGTAATTTCACATGTGGTAGGATCCACCAGGCACCTTCACTTTGGGGGCCGTGGCTTTAGGGCACTGGGTAAAGAGCAAAATCTCAACCAAGCCACCAAACCTGGCAGAGCTGGTGGGGGCAGTGAGAGACATGAGCTTGTGTTCGCTGACACCTGTGTAGGTGCCAGGCGTGGCACTTAGTGGGGAAATATCTGCAGGCATGGACAAAAATTCTGGGGCACGGAAACATTCAGCTCTCACTGAGGTGGAACTCATCCTTCCATTCCAAACACAAAAATATCTTGGATTAATTACCTAATGGCTGAGGTGCCTTACAGCACAAATTATTTTATTTCCTGTGACTTTCTTTCACATCATGCAGTGTGTAAGGCCCTGGCAGCGCGTAAGTGCCAACATAATGGAGAAGGAAAAGTCCTGCTTTAGGAAATCAAATTAAATTTTTTCTTTTGCCTTTACAGGGGTGGAAGAGCTATAAATTTACTCACCTTTAAGAGGTCATTGCATGGCAATGCATTGCCTTCTGATGGAAAGAAAAGGTTATGTTCTGGAGGGTAAGAAGTAAGGGAGCGGACTGTAGTGGTTAAATGCACCATATATCCCTGGGTTATATAGCTGACATGAACCTGTGTGATGCTCAGAAGTGAAATCAGAAGGTTCTGGCAAGAGAGAAATGAGCAGAAAAAGGGACAGCAAAATAGAGGACAGGTCCTGGGAGTGGACAGCTCCAGGGAACAAGTAACCATGAGGAGGACATCGGTGAGGTTGCAGGGACCTCTCTCAGAACCACCTGTTTTTTCTTCCGAGCTGGCAGCTCAGATGAAAGGGCATGTTAAGCTTCAGCTTTGCTGGGGTCATGCAAGAGTGAGATCTGGTGGTCTGCCCACTCACACAGGGTTTTGGGGAAGAAGGGATGTGCTGCAGGAATGACAGTCCTGCGTCTCCCTCACTAGAGGTGTGAGTTAAGTGGGCTGGGGAGGGTACAGACAGCTTGAAAAGGGGGTGGAGGTGTGAAAGAGGGCCCTGCTCAGAGGTCTTGCAGGTCTCACTCTTTCCTCTGCATGCTTTGCACCTCAGAGGAAAAAAAAATTCTCATGCTTTCGTTCCAAGTAATAATCTTGTGTTGCTTTAATCACCTCTCAGATCCTGAATCTGCAGAAAAAGAACGGATTGGTAAAAAACTGACCTTTGTGTTAACACTGGCTTTGTTTCTGTTTGCTAACTGCAAAGCCTGTCCTTTATGAATGATGTCTATCTGGAGCTGGAGTGAAGGATGGGAAGTTAAACATGTCATTGATACAGACTCAAATTTCATGGCCCATCAGTGTCCCTTGGTGTGTAGGGCTGCATGTCTGAGGTTGTCAGGGAAGCGGTTGTACACAGAAGGAAGTGGGGCTTAGTCATAACTCCTTCTGCCAGGCTGGGGCTGTCTGCAGGCAGGATTTTATCTTGAGACACACAGATTTAAAGGTAACTTTACCCCCTCCTTTTTTTCCCTTTGCTTTTGTTCTCAGTCTGGCAGTAAAGCTCGAACATCTCCAGCTCGTCATAACATACAGGGAGAGCTTGTGGGAGAGTGGTGACCAAAAAGCACAAGATCTGCTGGCAACTGCTTAATAACAGAGTGTTTTAAAATGTTTCTCTGACACTTCCATTTTTTATTTATTGAATGCGGAGTACATGCAAATGGAGTGTCTTTGGGATTGCATGCTGAGCCCTGGGACATTCACAGATCCCAGCTATAAATCTGGGATAAGGCAACATACCCCCACTCTGATATCATCAATGCTGTAATAAACATGAGAAGTTTCCTCTTTTGGTTCTTTTCCTCATGTGAGATACTGCAAATTTCTACTGTCTGGTTCAGCCCAGGCATCCTTTGAAGACATCAGGGCTCCCAAACTGGCAGGTCAGCCCTGAGCTGCTTTTCTCCCCTTAAAACTGCTGGAAATTAGGGCTCGAGTTCTCAAAAGTCCATAGTCACCTAATCCATGTTAGTAGCAGATGGTGACAGCAAGAATTAGTTGGTGAATTGACACCAAAACCTTGCCAGCAAAATGAACGAAACACTACCAGAACTGGGGAAACAGAAGGTGAAATGTGATTATACGAAAAATAGGATGATCATAGAGTCAGGAGAAAAACGTAAAACAACAGGACTAAGAGAAATGGTAACCACCTGGAAATACAAAATAAAGGATGCGAAATGAAATTAGAGGATAGTATGAGAACCATGTGTAGGATGGTGTAGGGCACGATGAAGTCCTGCCTAGCAAGTTAAAGAGACAATAACATGCAGGCTGGTGTAGACGTGACAGAAAAGACTGGTGGGGGAAGATTTAACATGAAGATTTCTAGGGCTGCAGTAAGAATGGAGAGAGATGCTGCAGCTGACAGAATGAGATAGAAAAACTATGTTGTGCAGAATTATCTGTAAAGCCCATTATTGTGCCCTATCCCAACTATGAAACAGATTTAAACTTCACAGCTGATCACCTCCAGAATTTGGAAATGTCTCTGAATTCCTTTCTGTACAGACACAGGAAATACTATCCAGAAAATCCCTAGCAGGGACTGTAGCATTTGAATCCAGTGCCTGTGGTGCGGGTACAGGTGCAGGTACAAGCTCTGGGCAGGGTATGGCATTTTAATAATTCCTGCTCTGCCCCCAGGGCTTTCCTCTGAGCAGTTTCATTGGTCTTTCCCAATTATTTGAAGAGGTGATATGGAAAACAATTAATGAAGAGAAGTCTTTGCTCAAGGAAGACCCAAACTGGGACCATGTGTCTTGGTTAAGTTCCCTTCTCTTTATTATCTGCCTTATTTAAGCTCATTTGGAATTTAAATAGGTAGGGAAACCCCACCGTTTAATAGGCAGATTCCCTTAAATAGTGAAAATGTTTCCAGCTAATAAAAAACTGCAAGAGATAGAATATGCTCAGGAATAACATAGCCAAAAATTAATAGCAATAAACTATATACCATGCTGTAGCACTTGCTGTTTTCCTTCAGAAAGGAACAAACTGCCAACAGCATTTCACAGGAAAAGGAGGGTTGTGTCTTTGAAGGGATTACTGCTCATGTCTTCACAGGATGGCTTGGATCATCAGAGACTGCCTCAGCTTAGAACAAAGTGCTCAGAAATGTCACTTGGCAGCCAGGCCTATTGCTGAAATCCTGAAAGAAATAACTTACAGAAAGTTACCAGACTGAGTCTTAATTGGTCCAGCTGAAGCATCTTGCTGGGAATTGTGACAGGCAAAGTCAGCACTTGGATCTGTAATTTGTAACCCAACATGACTTTGGAATGATGTTACGGTACAAAATGTGCATTTTTGGCAGCTGTGTTCCCATGTTGCAGTCCTGCAAGGCAGCTGCTTAAACACAGGGATCTGGTGACATTTGAGATCCCCATGGGGCACCTTGCAATGCTTCACATCTGCCTCAAGGAGGTCTCAGATGTCCTCAATTCACCCCTCGGGTGGCACTAGTCCTTCAGGCAGCTGGAGAGAGCCCTTGGCATCCTTGCTGGGAGGAGTAGCCCCCTGAGATGATGAGCTGTCCGTGCATCATATGGTGAATCTGTTTGCACTGGAAGAGGAGTGGTGAATTACTGACAAAACAGAAGGAGGCAGGTTCAAGCCTCTCTGTGCCATCTCCTCAGGACTCTCCCTGTCTGACATCCCTCTGGCTGTCCCCAGAACCTTTGTGCTCCTATCTCCATCACCGAGCCCTCCTGCTATCAGCCAGGGAAGCGTTAATCCTGCCTCTGGCCCTCGCCTTGATGGAGGAAACAGAGGAGAAGCACCCTTTGAAAAGGAGAAGACACACAAGGTTGCTGTCTTGTTCACTGTAAGCTGTACATTATTAAAGGCCCAAGTCGTGTTTATCCAGAGCTCTTTGCTGGAGCTGCAAGATGGATAGAAACAGGAACAAGGGCACAAGAAACCCTTCCCTGAGGCAGCCCCAGGGCTGTGCATCATCTCCTCAGTCAGCCTGTACCCCAGCTCTGACAGGATGTTGAATTTCTCTAGTGCTTTCCATGAAAGTCTTGCAAAACCTTTGTTTGAGACTCAGAAACAGGCCCACAGGGGTAAGAAACCCCCCTTCAATTTCCAACAGTGTGTGACAGACGTGTCCAAGGAGCAGGGAATGCAGCAGGGGGAAACAAGGGTAAAGCATCATTGCTGCTGCCTGATCACTGGGCCACCTTCAGCAGTTTTCCATGGCCAAAAGCACTTCTTCATACAATTCTGGAATATTTAGTGAAGAAGCTGATGTCTTTGTAGCTGCTACCCTGGGGCCTCTCCTTTGCTGTGCTCTGGCCCTTGGGCCTGCGAAGGGTGACTGAGGAGAGAAGAATGTTTTCCCTTTTCAAAAGCAGATACCTGCCCACTGCTCTAAGTTAGGCAAAGTGCCCTGGGGGGCACTGGGGCTTGTGCTTGTGGTTCTGGAGCCAGGACCCTCCAGGTGGTCACTCAGAGTGCCTCATTTGGTTTTGGCTTGGAAGTGCCCACCTGCCTAGAAACCTACAGGAAGGTCAAGCACAAATGTGTATTTAATGATGAAACACAACTCAGACAATGTGCCTTACAGCCCATCCAAAATATTCCGAGTCAGTGACAATGTGAGCCTCAAGGGCAGCAAAATGGGACCACAAATGAAGAAATTTGCTATGGCCAAACTGAGCTGTGCCTCTTTGTCTGCGTGGTCTGAACCACTGGAAATACCGGATAGGTGGATTTTGCTCATCCTTCTGTGTTCCAGACAAAGCAAAATATCCTCCTGTTTGAGTCACGCTAAAAGCATGGACATAGCCGGTTCCTGCAACCCAGCTGCTCCTTTTAAACTTTCCAGGCCAGGTAACTTGTTTTTGTGTCTGAGCCCCTGTTTAAAGCCCAGTGTTTTCTGCTTACTTCTGTTTCTCTAAATCCCAGCGTGCTGTGTGAAGGCAATTAGTCTACTAATCTGTAACTGAGGTCTGCAGAGTGAATTAAATGTACTGAGTATTGCTTGGTGATCTTGCAGAAAGAGAAAGCTGAAAAACATAGAGAGGATAAAGAATGATCAAACTTGGTACTTAAAACAATTAACATTTTGAAGCCCTTTAAAATGAGAGAGAACATCTGTTAATAAAAGAAGAAAATGAGAAAACCAAAATCCCTAAAACCAATTATGTGATTCAGCAGCAAAGGCTCAGATCTGTCATATGTTAGTTTGAATTTTCTAGTAACTTCTAAAATCTTGAGTGTGGAGTTGCAAATGGATGTATTTGCATCTAAAGCAATTTCCAAAATGTGAAAGGTGAACAGCATGCACAAAGGCAGAAAAATAAGTGGAAGCTAGACAGGACAAAACACACAGTATTTGGAGAGGAAGAGCTCTGGCCACACTGAAAAATAAAATAAAGGAGAAACTCTAAGTTCATCAGCTCAGCAGAGCTGATGGGAAATGTAGATTTTCATCCCAAATGGAAATCAGATTTTCATGGAAACTGAGCTGAACTGGATTAAAAAAAAAACCCCAAACCTAAAACAACATGAAGTGGAACTACCTGCCCAAACACATCGAAGTAGGGATCTGATCATTGCATCCAAAGAGAAATCACAGCAAATGAGTGTCTCTGCAAAGTGGCTGCACCTTTACAAACCTGTTTTCCCCTCACTATATCTTCCTCCCATCCCAGGGACATCCCTGAGTTTTGGCCCAATTAGCTACAAACGAGCTGCCCCAAAACACAGCAGTGGGGCACCTGTGCACTCCCCAGGCTTTCTTCCAGGGCTTTGCTTAATGCCACTTTTTGTTTTTCAGCTGCTCAAGATGTGCATTTCTTGTAACTGCTGCTCTTTTGGAAGCAAAGAGAGCTAATTTCTATACCTGCAAAATGAAAAATATGTTCCAAACTTGAGAAGACAGAAATGTAATGGTTGCACCTTTCAGGCTGACCTAGAGGTGGAGTGATTTCAATTAAAAATCGATTCCAGTGAGTACCAGACAGAAGAGAAAAGGAATAAAATCAGAAAGAAGTTTGCAAACTGTAAAAAATAAAAGTTTCATTCGTATTTGAAAAACTTAGAACGTTCGGACTTGTATTGCGAAGTGACCGGGAAAAGGAAATATAGTATCTGTCTAGACAAGGATGTCGAGTTCGCTGCACAGGTGCCTCACAGAAAGACCAACCCGACACGCAGCGCTCCTCCTGCTGTGTCACACGCTCAGCACTCAAGGGAGAGGTGTTTCATCCAGTATTAAAGCTGCTGCTCTCCGTTGCTTCGAACTCATTAGCAAATAAAAAAGGCAAAATCATTGCAGATGGGTGGTTGGAGGGGGAGGGAAGGGAAGGAAGAGAGTTAAAATGTGTTAATGCTGCAGGGTACTAAATGCAAACCATCTGCTTTGACACTGCTCGGCGCACGGAGGGCTGGGCTGGGCTGGCTGTGCATCCCCCGGTGCCGAGCCGGTGCTCCCCGGCGTGGGGGGAGCGATGGACCCCGCACCCTCTGTGCTGCCCACAGCAATCGGGGGCCAGCCCGGGGCAGGGACAAACTCAGCAGCTGGCGGGGCTTGCTCTAAAAAGCCAAAACCAGAAACTTTTGGGCCACTGCTGCCCATTTTCGCTCTTGCCGTATCTGCACCCAGCTCTGGGCGCATATGAACCTTTATTTTCCAAATTATAATCTGTGGCAGGTCCCTGACCTAACATAACACAACATGAGAAACCAGGAGCTGTAGAGAACTTCCTACAGAGGCTGTTTCCCAGGTGATTTCAGTGATGGAAAGATGCTGTCCTGTTATTTCCCTAAGGAAGCCCAGCAGGCTCTACTTGACACTCCCATTTACAGGAGCTGCCTTCTGCTTAGAATGGCAATTGGATCTCCCTGGCACTTGTTTTATTTTTATTATTTATTTTGGCTCTGTTTTCTAATTCTACGGCTGCAGATCCCATAAAATGTAGAAGCTAAATCACATTACTCACTCCTGACTCGAGGAATGCATTAAGGTGAATCTTGTGAGGGATTTCACAATGCGCATTTTGAAAATACAAACAGATCTTTCATTGTAACCCCATTTTCCTTGATCCCCCCAGAGATAATCAAAAATCTATTGAATTATAAATGCAAACCACAGTGGGATTGTGCCTGCAGGCCCACAGACACAATCCACACTACTTTTCCATAGATGAAGTCTGGAAAGTCAGGCTTGTGGCCATGGCCATCACTGGGTCTGCAAAGCCCATGGCTTCTTTTTTTTTTGGGGTGCAGTGGGTGGGATTGCACGAGGTGGTGGGGGTGGAGGGAAGGTGGCAGAGAGCAGTGCTTTTGCTGCCACCCCTCCTGCAAAGAGCACCTGGTTGTAAATAGCAATTTTATTTGAGCTACTAGAATTAATCAAAGAGATATCTTACAAGCTTTTTGTCTTGAACAGCCTGGTCATACACACATTCCACTTTTACCGGAAAGGAAAAAAAGATAAGGCACGTGCAGAAGTTCTGTGATGAAAAAAATATGGTACATATGGTGGTTCAAAAAAGGAGATTTCTAAAGTGTTGAACAGCTGAAGTTGGTCTCGGCTTTACAGTTGCTCATTTCACACTCCTCATGGGCAAATGGGTGTTGGAACACAGTAGTGGGAGCTCTGACTGCACCAGACATCAGCAAAAACCCTGGGTTGCCTGTATTGTTTTACTTATTATGCTGCCTGCATAGAAAATGCTTCAGCAAATGTAGAGGAGTGTAAATACATTGCACTACACACCCCCAGTCCTCGTGAGAGAGGAGAGATGGCTGGAGCTGATCCAGAGGGGTGCAGGGGCCGCAGCTCCCCTGGCCCAGCCAACTGCACCCTGTGGGGTCGGGTACAACACAGGCAGACCCTCAGCTCACTGCCACAGGAGGGACAGGTCCCCACTTGGCAGAATCAGCCTCGGAAAAGCGCTGATCTCATGTGGGATCTCATTAGAGTGCAGCGTTACAGGAGCTGCCACTTGCCCCAGGTGGTTCCGGGGTCAGGGAGGAGCCCCCCCGACACTGCTGCACTCCACCAAAGCAACTACAACAACATGGATTGTAAACCCGTGGCTGGTACAAAGTAAGAACTAACACAAGGAAGGGGAAATCTTATTAAAGTAATGCAGATCACGGGGGAGGGAGGGTTTATTTGGGAAAAATGCATTTTAATCTGATTTTAATGAGACTGATATTTTAAAAAGGATGTTGAAGAACACTATTGGGGATATAGAAAAAAAAAATTGTACACAGAATTTCAGGCTGCAGAGTTGATTAGGCTCCATCTGAAAGTGTCAGCATTAAGGAGTTTAAATCTTTTAGATTATCAAAAAGGAAATGGAGAGGTAACTTGATTACAGTGGAAATCCACAGGGAAAGAGTAATGGTTACTATAGAATTCAGTGGCTCAGGTTAAAGAAAGGTATAAAAAGAAGGAATAGCAGAAAGCTGAAGCCAAATACAATCAAATAAGAAATCCAGCATGGTTTTTAGCAGTAAGGATGATTAATCACTGGAAAAAATTACCAGATGAAGCAGCTGGTTCTCAGTCTATCAATGTTTTCAAATTGTGACCAGTTGTTTTCAGCTCAGAGTGGACAGCTTCAGCTGACCAAAATGGTGCCAGAATCCTTTCAGTGGTGCCAGGGGAAGGATGAGGAGCGATGGCCAAGAAGTTTCACCTCACCATGAGGAAGAACTTCTTTATATTGAGGGTAACAGAGAACTGGAACAGACTTCCCAGGAGGGTATGGAGTCTCCCTCTTTGGGAACTTTCCAAATCCACCTGGCTATGTTCCTGTGTCCCCTGCTCCAGTTGACACTGCCTGGGCAAGGGGGGTTGGATTGCGTGACCTCCACAGGTCCCTTCCCTGCAAGGCCCCACACACCTCCTGCAGCTGCTCTGTGCCTCCCCATGACACTCCATCCTGCTGGACACATACTTGAGCACAGTTCTTAGAGAGCTGCCCAGCTCAGCCAACCCAGGAATTGTTTGGAAACAAGTCTGGGCTTTACCTCACTGTTGCATTGCTTGCCACTTTTTGCTGGGTTTGTTAAACACAATTATGTTTTAAGTATTGCACAGAAATTTGGACTGGAATTCTCTCTGGCAAGAAACCCACCCAAATGCACTGAAAAAGAGAGATTCCCACATACAAGGCTATAACTGACAATCATTTCTCATTCCACCATTCCTCAGCAGAAGTGCTACATTTACATTGTTAGGTGAAGCTACACAGAGCTCGGCACAGAGTCCATTAGGAAATCCCATTGGCTCTCTGGAGAACACTCAAAGCACAGGCACTAAGATGCTGCGTTTAGAAAGATAATGGATAAAGATGAAATCAGTTTTTCAGATGAGTCTTCCATTTCCATAGGGGCTGTCTTTATGGTTTCAATGATGTAGAATAAAAAGAAAGAGTATTCACTTCCTAATGAAATGAAAAATTTCATTAATTTGGGGATATTCATTCCTTTAAGAGCTTCACTCCTTGAGTTCATTAACTCGTCGAATGCGGCTTGAGCTGATGCTGCCTTGCAGTCCTTGCCAGGATTTTCTTTTTGTTCTCTGGCCCAGGCCAAGGCACAGAGAGTTTGCCAAGCCCTAATGTAATGCCTGCAGTTACCGAGCAGAGAGATTTCCTATGGAACGATGAGAGAAGTATCATCATATTCAAATATCCTGATATTCTCAGCTGTTCAATCTGGTTGACTCCTGCAGCAATTACAGATCTCATCCTGGCCCTGCAAACCATCCAGACCTTGGTAATTCGTGTGACTTTCAAGGAAAGCCACGTGAGCTCATTTTTTTTGAAGCAAGCAAGGTGTGGCAGCAGTTCCAGCGGAGTTGCCAGGGGGGCCTGTGTGCAAGTGCTCTGCAGAGCTGGGAGAGGCTCCATGAGGCTCCTGGGCTCCTGCAGAGTCTCACTCATGCAGAGCCCCACTGGCACCACTGAGCATGGGCTTTTGGTTTATTTGATCTAAGTAGCCACCAGTGTGTATGAAGTTTCAGCAGCACATGAAATTTGGAGAGTCTTTCTATTTAGAGCATCAGGGCTGGGCTGTAGGATGAGAATAAATCCTTTGATTACAAAACATGATTTGTGAAACTATTTTCTATGTAGTCAAAATTATGTTTTTATTAGAACACAGGTGAAGAAGGTGTTACAGCAGTTTAAAAGTGAATTTCTGTTTGTCACCTTTCTTTTCTGTCCCATTGCCCTTAAAACATGTAATGCTCTTGGGACTGCATGGTCCTTTCTTAGTCTTAATTAAACAATTTTTCTTTAATTTACCTTCAAGGGATAAAAAATATTCTGTGATTGAGATGTGTCCACCTGCAATTTGATTAAAATATTTGCATAGCTTTGCATTGTGGAAATCATCTTCACTGTAAAACTCTGCAGAAAACAATCTCTAAAAATCAAAACAAATACCACTGTGGACCGAAACCTGCTCTCCTTCCCTAAGCAAAAATGTAACTTCATTGAATGGGTGTTCTACTGCCACAAGGTCAGCAGCATTTGGTCTTTTGTATTCAAAGTGCGTGCCATGGTATAAGCACATGAAATTTTGTAGTATTTTTGGATTTTGTTTTCTGAAGCTAATAAATTATGAAAACACGCTTCCAGGAAGCTAGACTTTGATCTAAAGAAAGTTCATCTATAATAAAGCCAAAGGAAAAAAACAGTATAGAAACTGATGATGAACAATTTTTTTTGTTTGTAAATTTATAGCTCTGTTTATCTCTGTCTGTACATACACACAAATCTCTTTATATACCTATAGATGTTTTCTATTTTTGTTCCATCAGTCTTCAAAAGCCAGAAAGTATTAAAGTATATTCTTCTGGTTCCAAACCACTGTGATTATTTGCATTTTGCTAAACAACACGTTTGTGAGAACCTGTCCCCTTCCATTAATTATCTAGAGTAGAGTGGTTCAACTTGTGGAAAAATGGTGATGTGAAAATCAAAACATGGTAAAATATAAATGATGGGAAGAGTATCTTTGGTTGTAAAATTGATAAAGAGTAAATGAGATTTGTGAGTGAAAAGCCGGTCCTTGAAAAAGGACATGACAGGAAGAAGGGTGGTGATGTGAACTCATCAAGATACAGGACTGGGAAGGACAACTAAAAAATAACCAGATTTGTTTTTTAATATGCACCTTAGGCCTGTGCTTTCTACTCTGGTAGATGAGGAATGAGGAGGAATGAAGGAAGGAGCTGTATAACTACTTTGAGGTCCAGAAAGTGATGAGCAATAAAACCATTTAAAGTCCCTGGCTGAAAGTGAAAGGAATGAAGGATGAGGATGCCAGTGATAGGGGCCAATGTAATCATCACATGGCTGGGACCTCAACAACAGCAAATACCGTCATCTGAAGGGAAGACTGGGCTTGGTGAGACACTTTATGGGAGGGAACAGACTGCCCAGGGACACAGGCAGAGGTTCCAGAAGAAACCTGGATACAACTTTGGACAGAGAAGTGGAGAAAGCAGGAAGAAAGGCTTGTGTGCCTTTGACCTGACCAGCACAAGGGACTTACTGAGAAAAGGATGGTGAAAGGCACTTTTTTGTAATCATGATCATGAAAGTGTTCTTGGGAAGGCAAAGTGGGAGAAGGTAGTAAAGACAGCACATTTTAGTTCTCTCTAATAATTGGTAAGATTACCACGTGGAAAAAAAATCTACAAAGGAAAGGTATTCCAAAGGCTTTGATGTTCATTAAGGAATTTGAAAGCAAAGTATTCTGCTGTGGAGACTGGGTAGGAAGTTGAACTGTCAGCTTTTTAGTGACCTGAAATTTAAAATGAATTGTTATAGAAAGTGGAAAGCCAGTGACAAATGATGTTTATGAAAAGGACCTTTGAGTCGCACACGGCTATCCTCCAGCTATCAGGAAAATCATGAACATTACACTCTTGCACACCTCCTTCTCTCCCCAAACAGTTCAATATGTAAGGAGGAGTGTGGCATTTGAAATGTTTGAAGTGATGTGTGTACAGTACTCCGGGAAGGGCTCACTGGTGTTCATGGCACTGTTCTCAATAACATGAAGTGGACCTGTCCCAGGGAGTACAGGACTACCAAGAGTGAGATGTATGAGCAAAGAGTGAGGTGCTGTAGCTGTGTCCTGTAGAGGAGAGGACCAATGAAACACCTCAGGCCTAAAATATAGCTAAAAAAGTGTGCAGAGAAAGAAACTGTTTCTATGGATATGACAGGTAAAGGAAGAAGTACCAGGCTTAAATTGCAGCAAGCAGGACCTAGGCATTAGAAGATGTTTGTACTTCTGGGCGAGCTAAGCACAAGGACACTCTGATTCTATGAGGATTCTTAAAATTCATCAGAGTGTGCTAAAATACAGCCCAAATCAGCACTTCTCAGAATGGGAACTAGCTAATCTGCCACTCTTCCTTGGTGAAGGAGTCATGGGCAAAGATTTTCTTCTCCCTCCATGTCTCTCTCATTTGAACTGCAGTGAAAAAGGCTGTAGGATTTCCACTGCTGAGGTTTAAAGAACAGATTAGGCAGACATTTGCCAGGGTTTTCCTGCCTGTGTGGGTTTGATATGTAGTTTCAATTCCAAGTGCAAACTTTCAACCGGAAATTGGAGGAAAAGACCCAAACACCCAAATAGAGGATGCTGTTTTCTAGCCTCAATTCCACCTCTGCAGCAAGAATTTGGAAGCTCTTGGAGCCCAAATCCATTCAGCACTTGTGCGACTTTCTAACTTGCAGTGCTGGAAGGCAATCTTCCAGAGTGTATGGCAGAAATTAAAAAGTCTTGGAAAAGCTGACAGGACTTGGAGGGAGCATCTCTTTCCAGAGGAAATCTGCCTTGTGGCAGATCTGCCTCAGATCTAAGGATTCTGGCAAGGTTTGCCTGGAAATCAGCCCTGCTCTGTGAGCCAGGCGAAGATTCGGCAAAAGTCCTGATCTGAGCTCAAGATGTTTAAAGAGAAATAATTCAGCCTACATGGCCATAGCTGACTTCTGATGAATATTTCTGATTAAAGTTGGCCAGTTTGTGATATGAGCTGTTTCTTCCCCCGACCTCAGAAGTGCATTATTTAACAGCATTGAATTCCCTAAAAATCTGCCAGCGTTGTTGATGCGAGGAGAGACCCCCGAAGCCTCAGAAGCACTACAAGGGATGTGCTCCTCAGAGTTTCACCACAGAAGTGCCAAGTTTTGCCACTCTGTGCTTTCTGAAATACAATTCCTCAGGGGTGCTGGCGGCAGTGCTGAGGGTGGCAGTGCTGAGGGTGGCAGTGCCGAGGGGCCTGGCTGGGCCCGGCCATGGGGCTGAGGCGCCATGGGCCCGGCCAGAGAATTCCAGCGGGAATCTCCTCACAGAGGAGGTCTCACAGCCAGCGCCTGGACACAAACACCCAGTCCAAGGCTTGACTAAAATATTTGACCCTTTATTCCTAAGCACGACTGAAATTAAAAGGTGAGCGGTAAATGAGAGAGCCGACAGCCGGCAGCTGCCAGGAGCAAGGCTCCACAGGCCTCCATCTCCCCGTCCTGTGCTGTAAGTGAATTTTTATTATGTTTTTTTACTTTTCCCGTCCAGTGTTTTTAATTACTTGATGATTCACAGCCTCCCTTTTCTTTAGGAACTGAGTTTAGGGAAGCAACACTCCTCTCACAGCCACGCCAGCAGCTGAGGGGAACTCAGAGGTCTCCTTCCCCAGCCACCATCCCACACCGGAGGGGGTCCTGGCTGCCCCTCAGGGTGGGTCCTTGCTCATCCCCAGTGCCAAAAGTGACCTTTTTCAGTTCTACCCCTTCTTTCAAGCGGATCCCTATGTTATAGCAAAGCTTGCAAGTCATGGAAGAGGCAACTGCTTCAAACTTGCTCAACTTCTTCCCATCTTGTACACACTGGAGTGTTTTTTACTGATGATAGTCCATATTTCCAACAAAAAAAAAAATCCACAAAAATGATTTGAGAATACCTTAGTCAGTCAAATGTACTTGTCCATAATTATGAAAGGCGCACAGTTAAATCGTCTGTGGGGAAAATATGGCTTAAAGGTTGCAATTAAGTCTTTTAAACTTCAAATTTGTGTTAAGAAATTATCTGTCAGAAAATTTGAACCTTAATTTATTTAATTAGTTCTATGGGATCAAACCTTTCAGATATTTCTTGTTTTTTCTGAGGAAGATGGTACCATTTTACGGAAGGAGCTTGCTTGTTATCACAGCTAGTTTAATTAAACTCATAACTTCTAATGTTGGATGTGGTCTAGCATCCAGACTGAGTAGTGTAACAATTTATCATCAGTCTGAACATTTCCAGTAAAATAGCAAATGGTTTATTAAAACCACAATTACTTCTTGGCATTGGAACTGCTATTCTGAAAATCATTCTAACAGTCCTTAATTTCTGTATTTTAAAAAACTTTCAATATTTGTTTAAAAACCAAAATGTTGTCAAAACAATTTCCCTGAAAAATATTAGGGTTTTTTCCTATGGTATCGTGGCAATTGTAGTAAAAGCAGTTGTGGTTCTGAGTGTCTTCAGTGTAGCCCAAGTTCAGCATAGACCGGGGCAGCAATTTGTTTCACACAGCTGCAGAAAACAAGATGTCATTCAAAGAGAAAATGCTATAGTTAGTAACTACTTACTAGGTTATACCTTTTTGTTTCCTTTAGCTGGGTAACTTTACTCTTTCTTAAATGTTTCCTTTCTCTAAGAGTTCTTGTCACTATCTACAAAACAGCTTCAGCTTTGATCAAGCTTTTGCTTTAGCTTCAGTTGTGGTCCTGTGCAGCGGGGTGCTAAACAAAGTTTTAAACAGAAACCAATGTGAAGATGCATAATAACAAAATCAGGTTCCAGACTGAGTGAATCTAGATATGAAAGTTATAAATTACAATTTCACTTGCTTAAGGGAAGCAGAGATTTCTTGTTTAAGGTATCCAAATTTTTTGCATATGCTATTCTAAAATGAATAGAAGTGTTTCAGGTCTGCTACCATTTGAAGGCCATTATTCTGAGGATGTCAGTTCTGCAAACACCTCTACCTGGCACTGAGTACTGCAGGATTTAAGCACATACTGGGAGCTAGCAGGCACCTGCCGTGAGCCTTAACAACATCAAATTGCCTTTCTATCAGTAACGTGGTGATTATGTTACCCATACCAAAATTCCCTCTTGACCATATCTTAACAGATAAATGTGTATTTTGTGCTAAGTGGGTGCAATAGCAAAAGTATTTTTCCCTGTAAGACTCTTCTTCCTTCAGTGAAAATGGTGTATTCATCTAAAAGCAGTTCTGGAGAGAAAAATCTTCTGTTGTTTCAACTTTGTGCTTTCAGAGACTGCGGATAAATGTAGCTGTAAATGCTTTTATTTTGTGATTTTACTGAAAGTGATGGCCTAGGTATCTGTAATCCCTGAGAGTCTCTGTAGCTCCTTCTGGCTGGTGAAGCACTTAGGGTTTTCCTGGTGCTGCAGCAGTCCTGGGAAGGTGGGATGCTAATGGGATTGCAGTGGGAAAAGGAGTTCACCACATTGCTGCAGGAAAACACTTTCCCTTCTGAAGTTATTCACCAAGTGCCACAGCAGAGATTGACAGGATCCCACTTATCCAGCAGGAACATGGGCACCAGCTGCTGTATTTTCCAGTGCTCTATGGGTGCACATGCACATAGAGGTCAGTTCCCAGTCTGTCAGGATGCAGGAACGAGGAGCACTGAGTCATCTAAAGACACTTTCTCTGAGTTTCTTTAAAAAATAGAAAGGGAGGGGAAAAAAAATATTGTTCCTAAGTGGTTTCTTGGAATTACTTCTGGTAGGGGCCAGATTGCAATTACAGATGTGCTGAACGCAGTGTCAGCTCTCTTGACAAATTCAGTGTTTGTGCTGCTGTCCACAGTATCTATTTCAGACAGCTTGAGCCATAAAGTGTTCTGGCTGTAAGATTGAGAGCAAGAGTAGAGCCTGCAGATGCTGACAGAGCCTCGGGTTCGTGTTCCTCACGTACGTTCACACTGATTGCTGTAATGAGGGGACCAAGTGATTTTAAAATCAGGGCACCACCAATTTGCAGTTTTTCTGCAAGCCCTATGCCCTTCTGTAGAAGAAGTAAGAATTGAATCTTATAATTTCACCTTACTTTGCCTCTCGTCTGCTCAGTCTTTATTTACATTCTGAAAGAGTAATATCAATCTGAGGATATTATTATAATTTCACTATTTTCTATCATGTTTTCTAGGCATCCAGTTGTTTGATTAGATTTTTTTTACCATTGCTGTGCCTGGAGCAGAGAGTTTTATTGAGCTACTCTGGATGATGCCTGGTGAATTTAGAGTTGTGCAGCATGTAGAGATAGCTCTTACAGACTGTATCTCTTGAGTTAGACATCACTGATTCGTATCACCTGGCCTGTGTGAATAAAAAGAGTAGCTGAGAGCCTGAAACCTAGCTTCCAACAGCAACTGGCATTAAGTGATATTCAGAAATGGTAGAGGAATGGTAAGTTTATACTTAGTAAAAGCCAGTTAGAGAATTTTAACTAAACCTTGTCAACATTATTTATTTGATGTCTTCACTGCTTGTGGGTTTATGAAAACCTTGTCTTGCAATTAAGGTTGATCCATCCATAGGAAAGAAAGTCTGACTTCACGAATCTTTTCATGTGACATATTTTTTCCTGAAAGTGGGTTTTAAGTCTTCACATGCTTAGAGCAGGAGTTCCTTCTGGAAGGTCCCTCAACACTGAGTGGGCTTTTCAGGCCTCCAGAAAACAATCCCCTAAGACCAATTCTCCTGGCTGTGAACTGATTTCTTATGAGGAGCTGGGCATTCAGACTTGGTGTGATCACTGTTCCGTTTCCAAGCATGGAGTAAGTGAGAGCCAAGCTCCTGTGCCATGCAGCAGCATCTTCTCTGCTCTCCTGTGTTACTACTGAAGTGTTTTGTGCAGGCTGCACGACTGACAGAGGAGGATGAGGCTGTGTTTGGTATCAGCCAACAGTCAATAATTCACCTGTTGTTAAATGAGTTGTTGTTGAGCAGTAAATAACAACCTAGAGCAAATGCAGCCTTGGCTGAATTGCAATTGGAAAAAGGGAATGATTGGAGGGGAAATATTCATCAGAGGTTAAACAGGCCTTTCATCAAAACATTTATTTTTGAGTGCACTCAGAACCTCCAGATGGGCTGGTGCTTCTTCAGATGTGATGGGAAGGATGTGAAAAACAGAGGAGTGTTTTATATCCTAAGACATGGAAATGGATGAAAAATTAGTCTTTACCTGATCTGGCTTTCATAGGTGCAAAATGGATGCTGCGTAACTCAGTGCTGAACTGAAATACACCGTGCCTTGGGTGGGGAAAGCCCAACTGCCTGAGCCCAGGAATGAAGATTTAAGAGATGACTCCCCATCACCAGGAACGGGGGGTTTAGGTTCTGGTTGTATGCTTTTCCCCCCTCTATTGGGATCATAAATAGTTAAATGAGCTCTACTGCCTCTGAAGCTTTTGCTAAGCTCTCTGTATGTGAGACTCAACAGGGCTGAATAACATGGAGGAGAAAGGAAGATGTTCTTATTTCCTTATTAACTGCAGTCAAACGTGGAAATTAAACTCACACTTGACAAAGAAGCAAAAAACAATTCTAATTTAAAAATAAGTACCCGTGAAGCTTAAAACCACTGAAACACTGCTTTTTCCACCTTTTTTGTAAAGGACCATTTGCAAGTTTCATTGCACTGTTATCCTCAGGTTTGTCATGGTTTACAGCCTGGACAGAGTTGAAATTTGTGATATGCTGGAGCTGAATTTCCCAAGTCCTTCCTTAAGGTGTCTTACCTAGATGTACCTTTATATCGTATATACTAACATGTAGAGGGTGACTGAAACTCAGAACATTGTTATTTGAGATATTTAGAGATTTAGGTTGTAATTAGAAATATGTGCTAAAATTTAGCGATGTCAGTGGCTTGTTATAGTGGTCTGTATGGGTAGGGATGTGAAATAAAATACGTAGACCAAAACTTTTGGTTGAAAACTGCCTGACAAGCAGCAGTTAGTTACGATCATTTTGCTAATGCCTCATTTTCCTATAAAGTCACTTCATTTCATAGGAGCCTGTATGGTGCTGAGCTTTGAACTGGTGATTAAAACAGTGTTGGTAACACACCAATGTTTTAACTACTGCTAAACAGAGCTTACATCAAGGTCTTCTGTTTCCCACTGTGGTTTCTGGTGCCTGGCAACAAAGGGGCTTGAGGCAAAGATGGATTTTCATGAATGTGCTCAGTTGCATCTCTAGTTTCTATATCAATAGGGGCCCAAGTTCAGGGATAAGAGGGTGGGAAAGCCCAGCAGCAGAGTTCTGTCATGGGATTATATTAGGGTCACCTATTGGAGCTGGGAGGAGGGATGGCCCCACAGCTGTTTGGGTTGGGATACCAAAAGCCCCAAAAGTAGGTGTAGCTTGTATTTGGCAAATGGGCGTAAACAACCTGTCCCCAGACACTGCCATTAATACCTGGGGGATTCCTGGGTTGGGTGGGCAGGGCTTTGTTGTCCTGCAGCACCAATAGTGCCTTTTTCCTGGTCCTTGCCCGCTCTCTGCCTTCCTTATGTAACTGAGAAACAGAGAGGAGATTTTCCCCAGAAGCTCTGTTATACATGCCTTTGCTCACTTGCCTCAAAGCACTCAACTGAATTGTGAATACCTGTTAAAGGTAAAATGCTTTTCTTCATATGGCACCTTCTAAATGATGGCACCTTCATTAGGAAAGCATTGAAATAGGCTCACAAGGCTGCAGAGATGCACAATGAACATACCAAAGCTTTGTGCAAGCTTTGGATGGTTGTGAGAACAAAATCTCACTGCTGGAAGTATAAAATTTTTTAAAATGCTTGTTATTTCCCTGAAGAAACCTGATATGAATCATCTTGTTGATATTCTAATGGACTTATATGGTACAAATATTCTGATTAAATCAGAAAAAGCATAATGACTTCATTATCAGATACATTTTTGTTCTATTTAAATTCATCCATCTATCAAAAATGCTCTAGTGAAATACTAGAAGGGCACTCACTAGTTGCAAAACAGATTAATTTCAAATTCTAATGGACAGGAATTGATCTAATCATCACATTAGGATTCTTGGAGAATTAAAAAAGCAACCAAAACCCACTAGGAAGTCAAATGTTTTACTTTTTGGACACTGATAGCTACAAAATATGGAGAAAAATCTTTTCCCTTGCTCTGATTTTAAGACATTTGTCTACATATAAATCGTCTACATGAAAAAACCCCAACTTCTTGTAAGAAAGCTGTGCTCTCCCTGCTCCAGCCTTTAGAACATTTTGTTCTAGTTAGAAAAACGAAGCTTCACAGAAAAACCATGTTATTCCATGTGAAGATAGAGCAGACCTGGGACTGTGACCTTGAACAAGTACAGAATTTCAGAGCGTGAGGGCTGGTTTGTGATCTGAACCAGGGATTCACCAAGGAGCCCTTGGCACCTGGGTTTTGGTCCTTGGACATCTGACTGCTGCTGAAACACTCTGTGAGTGGGAAGTGCCTGGGAGATGTCTGTGAAGGAAAGGTCAAGAGAAATGTCTGGCTGTGGAGAAATACCCCAAATGTGCAGAGAACCTCCTGAAGGGTTGGGGTTCTGGGCACTGGTCCTCTGCTGGTGGCAGTGTTCCTCTTGGGTTTCTTATATGTGATGCACCTGGGAAATCCTCTCCAGGAGGTTTGCCTTTGATCACGTCAACTTAAACCATATTGCTAAATTGTAATGGTCTTCAGTAGTCGTCACCCTGCTTTCTACACGGTGCCCTGATATTATACACAGTAGATGGGGTTTTTGGAAACCTCTCCTTCCTTCCCTGCTCTCTGGCCTATCTCAGCCTCAAGCCACCTCAGTCTGTTTCCCCAACCAAAAATGCATTTTTTGCATTCCTATGCAGTTAGTCTTGGCTCCCTCAGACCCTTTCATCCTGCCAACCAGTTTCTGCCAGGGAGATTCTTGCAGGTTTTCTTCACATGTTGCCTATAACCCTCTCAGTAGATCCTTCTCTCTGCTCTCCTAACCTGCCCAGGGTTGCTGGTGGACCTGCCTTGTCCTATAGACAGGTTGTAGTGGCCTCCTGGTGAGCCAACTCCTCTCTTGGGACACATCCAAGCTGAGCTGGGGTGAAGGGGGAGATCTCCAGCACGTGTCCATGAAAAGCTGTGGAAAGGGAAACAGGCAGGCAGCAGTTGAATCAAATCAAATTCCTTGCAAGTTCCCTTTTCGCATCTATGAACATCTCAAAATATTGCTGAACTTTATTCCCTCGTGGCAATACCACAGAGCTGCTGACAAAATCTGTTTGCATTTTTCAAGCTGCTCTTTTAAATGTTGTGGAGAGCAGACAACTGCTGCATGGTTGGCATCATCCTTTCTGCTGCACTCTGGTAACTCTGCTTGGCCATGGTATGGCTACATGCCCACCAGAACTAATGAAAATTCCCATTCCTACCTTATCCATAAATGCATGGAGTTCACCTGTGTGGTTGCAGACTTTTACCCTTGTTACTCTTATCTCCCATCCCTACTTCAATGCCTATTACGCTCATTTGCAATTACATTGCATAGAACTAATGTAATTACTTTGCAAAACAGATTAGTATCTAACACCTGCTCTACTTCTAATTTAAATAACTGCTTTAAAATTATTCATGAGGACAGTAATTTGCTGATGCTTCTCTTAGGACTAATCCTTGCTTTGTCAGTACAGGTAACAATGCCTTGTTGTATGTTTGCTTTTCTCCTTAGGACAGTGCTTTCAGTTGCTTATAACTTTGTCCATCTTCTAATCCTTAGACATATTTTCCTTAGGAATGTTTCACCTGAAATTGTTGAACCAGAACAAAGTTTAAGGAAAAAAATCCTATATTGTTGATGCTAAAAATGTTCTTACAACAATTTTTAGCAGTGTTAGCAGGTTTCTTGGTCATTTGCAGTCAACAGAGCACTGAAAGGGTCAGCCTTTTATATGAAGAGATCTAACCTCAGTCAGTAGCAGGGGTGATGCTGAAGCAAATCCCATTTCAATCACAAACCTTCCCAGAATTTCAGTGAATTGATTTGTGCAGCGGGGTACCTGGCTCCCCTTCTGCTGTCCCAGCTGTAGGATTTATCTGACAAGATCTGAGCATGCATAAACTCACATTAGAAAGGATCCTGAAGGTTTGCATGAATAGGGATACATTAGCACTAAATCAACAAGAAACATGTCTGCGACACTATTCTGCTCCCTTAACCAATGTTCCTCTGCCCACCTGAAAGCCCAAAACCAGCAGAAATTCTCAGCTAAGTGCAGAAAAATATTGAATAGCAGTAAAGAAGAAAGAATACATTTTTTCAGTCTTACTTCCGTCATGTCCACTTGGCATTGGTTCTGAAATATTAAATGTTCGTATTTTACTGATCTTGTGTTACTGAAAAATTAGAGTGAAGACAAGAACAAACCAGAATAGAGCTCCTCCTTAATTATAGACTAATTCTAGCACTGATTCTCTTGAAGAATATACATTTATGATAATTAAAGCTCAGAAAAATCTTCATAGTGAGAGTTTTCCTCTTCACACCAGATACGATCTTGCCAGTTGCACCAATCATTTCTAGATATGCTTTTGGATATGGCTGTGTAAGATACAATTTTCTTCTACTTGTAGCACTTTGGAGTAAAACAAAATTTAAGTGCTGCCACTTAAAATTTTTCAGTGCCCTTTTACTGAGCTTAGGCCATTTCAAATGACATTTCCCAGGTAGCACGGGAACAAATCATCAGCAGGGCAGTCATGTTTAGCTGCTCATTAATGAAATCAGTGTTCTGAAGCAAGGATTGGCAGAATGAACAAAGCTAAAGCAATTACTAAACTCTCTGCAGAAATGTGTAGAAAATTGAGGGTCTCATTTAAATTGTTAACATCTTACCAGTAGTAGATTTGAACCTGAGAAACAATTAATTTGATCATCTGCCATACATACTAATTATAATGACGATGAAACAGTTGAGAAGAGACTTCACATTTGGTGGGAAAAGGAGAAAGGAAAATAATGTAATATGCAGTTGAGAGTGTATTGAATCACTTCCGTCTCGAGCATCACTTGCCCCTGTTGGTGGGACGGAGAGCCCACAGTGGAGAAGCAAGGGGAGGACACACAGGAGATGCCACTGGGCTGCACTTCACTGGCTGTGCCTCAATTTCTGTCACTGGTGGTGCTCTCGGAGCAGCAGGGCCGCAAGCCTTTCCCACGTCGGGGAGTTTTCTGCCCACCAACTACCAGCCCCAAGTCCCTTCCAGGAGAGCAGGGTTGGCATTACTAATGTCTCACACCACACCAGCCAAGTCATTAATTTTCTGATTAACAGCAGTTCTTACAAAAAGAGACTAAACTGTGCATTGCTCTAAACATAAATCTAGTGCAGTGGCACTAAATTGGGTAGGAGCGAGTAAAACAGCCCAACTGAAGCTCATACCTTGCTAACAGGCCATTTAGATAGGCAGGCCATAACTTTTGAGCAGCCTGAAATAAATCTGTGGTGTATATAGTTTCCAAAATGCCTACATTATCTATTGCTTAATCAGTAGTTGTGTAAGAAATCACTGTGGTTATCGGAGCATAGGAAACAGCTTTACTGCTTCCATTAAGAAGCACCATTATGCTATAGCAACACATTATCTTCATAAATCATTTGTACTGGGAATATATTTGTCAGGTTTCAAACAGATTGTGTAATTATCACATAATTTTATTTCAAGGGTTCATAACAGGGAATTAGATATGACATTTGGTAATATAAACAGTGCACTTGACTCGCATAGCAGTTAGCCATAAATGTTTAAAGAACTTGGCTCTACAGGATTTTTATAATGCTTTGACAACAGGTTCTCAGAATTCAGATTGTGTATATAACATATATAAGAGCGGCTTGTGAGACATTGGATCAGTGAGGGTTTGTGACAAATGTCCTGAAGTGAGCACAAGTGCTTTGCAGTGTGTCAGAGCTGCCAAAGTGTTGTCCACAATGCTTCTGGTAGAAAAAGTTATGAAGAAAAGAAGAAACCTAGGAAAGGTAGAACTTTAATAAAACTTCCTATATTTGTTACAGAGAACCTCTTAAATGTGGAAGATTCAGAAATACCTGAGGTAATGGACCGGTAGCACAGTGTCAGTGTTAATGGTGTCTGTCAATGTGTTAATTTTCCTTTGTACCTGGAACATGTTTTGAGAAATACATCACTGATATGGCAAAAGAACCAGCAATTTGTCATGTCTAGCTGTATGACATGTGCTGTGAAACTGAGCAGTGTCCAGAATCTTTTCTCCTGTGAGTATTAGGACCTCCAGTATCTTAAGGAGCTCTAATAGGGCATATGGGGTCTTGTAATTTCACTTATTTGCTGAAGTTTAGTGGAATGATTTCATGATTACTCAAACTGCTCTCTTCTGCAAAATGAATGTGAAATCCTCTGCCTCCTGTGGGTGCCCAGAGAAGCCAAACTAAGCAAAGTCTTCCGGAAACTACAGTGTAAATGCAGTCTTGTTTTCACAATGCAACAATGCTGTGTGGCAGGTTGACAAAGGAAAAGTTATGCCTGGAAACAATAAGCACCTTCCCCAGGTCCCAGGCCAGCTATAAGGCTGGATATCCACACTTGTTCCGAAGCTCATCCTGCTTTCTGATTAGTGTATTTCGTTGCTAAGTCAGAATGTACAATCTTTCCAAAGTAAATTTCCTCATCTTATTCTCCCAGTAGTCCTTTAAGTCTGTGATCCATAACCAGGGAGCTGCTATCTCTGAAATGGATATGTTTTTCCGAAATGTTATGGTGAATTGGGTATTTTTTTAATAATCCTAAAATAGGGATTGATATCAAAACAGACATCTGTTATTGGACTGAAACCACTGGAGTGACAGCAGGGTGCAAATAAAAACGACCATTGTTAAACCTTTTTCTAGATAAGTTTTGCTTGTAAATCCTGGCCTTCACACTTCTGAATTGTTTGTTCCTGCACTAGTTGTTCCATACCCCTCAGCCTTTACAATTTAAATACTATTAACTTAAATTATTACTGTAGTTATACGTAATACAACTGTAACAGAAAAGGCTTTTCCTCCTTTACATTTAGACAGATATTTAATACCTTAAGTTGTGCTAAAAGAGTAGTGCATTGGATAGCTGAATACTCTAAATACAGACATTTGAGGAGAGGGTACTTTGGCAGTGGTGTTCTGGACAACTTGCTTTTCATTCTGTCCCTACCTGATCTTACCTGGCCTTAACTTGTAGGACGGGATTCCTCCTGCTATACATTGCCTGTGGCACAGGATGCACATGGCTCAGGAAATACTGCAAGTACACACATCTCTCACTGCCTCTCACTTTAGGCATTATTTGTGCAGTGTTTGTTATTCAGAAATGCAGATCATAGCTGGCTGCTGCTGAAGCTTTTGCTAGTTCATTGTTTACCCAAGGCAACTTGTTTTTACTTCTGTCACTGTCAATTACTGCAAAATCCATTATCCTCATGATTAACAAGTGGGCTTTATTTCCATCTAAAAGCTGTGGCAAGGAACTTGGGAGCTTAGCAAATTGGGTTGATTACAGGAGTGACACATGGGTGATGTCCTTGACACCAACATACAGATTGCGATACTGCCAAGCTCTTTATGTCTGATTAACTGAGCAAAGGCCTTTTGAGAAACAGTGTATCCTGAAGGCACTACAACTTGCATTTATAATATATGGTTCCAACCACCTCTCTGGAAAGACGGTTAGTAGTTTATTTTTTAAAAGCAAGTAATAGACAACTTGATGGCGGAAGTTTTAAGTGAAATTGCTGCAGGCTAATGAGAAACAAGCATGGCTGCATAACTGGTCATTCTATTTTTTTAAACTTATATTGCATTTAATTTTACATAAAATTACACTGGAGTTGGTAACCCTCTATCTTCCAGCAATAACTATGGGGCAAAAGTAACTCACAAAACCAAGTGTTTAAAAGGAATGAATTCAGAAAAAGCTTGACAGTCCTAAATAAGGGATACAACAAATAAAACTACTGTAATAAAATTGCGTAGTAACATACTTACAAACAAGATCACAAACAGTATCTGTCCTGGGAATCTAAAATGTGACGAAACACTAGTAGATGGTCAGTCTGGTAGAGGTAAGCCTTTCCCAATCCCATGGAAAATCTTTATTTGATACACTCCAGATGAACTGTAGTGTGGGGTCAGGGTAAAAGATCGCAGTGCTGAACCCTTCCTTTGTTACCTAACCAGGGAGGAAGCACTTGGGTTACACAACCCGTCATGCCTAGGGCAGATCCACCTTAATCCTGTCCGTGTTTCCAGATGTGTCAGCTCTTGTGTCAGACTGCCTTTGCTACCCACCAGATGCCAGAACTGTGCTGATCCCATCCCTTGGGTGGCACCAGCTCAGTCGGGTATGAGATAGTCCCTGGGTCTGGAGCTCCTTGAGTGTGAAAGGGGCTTTTCCCCCCAGCCCCTTCCTGTCTTTCTTCTAAAGGCTTTAGCTCATGCTGACTCATGTTCTTACAAACATGGCTGTCTATTTGGAGAGCATCCAGCCCAACAGACCCAGACCCAGGTTCAGCCACGCTGGGAAGCTCCTGTGTGCAGTGTTAGCATGAGCAGCACTTTGCTGGTGAGGATGAGTGAAGGTAATCAGTTTTCATGTCAGCCTCGGCTACGCCAGGTCACAAAAAGGGATCAGATCTCTTCTGCCTGAGATATGCATGGAGCTATAATGCTCCACATTCTGCAGTGCTTCTTATCCTGCTTTACTTCCAGGTATTTAGCAAACCATGGGTAGGATTTCGTAGTGTATAGGAGGCAAAGCACGGAAAGTGCAGCCCAGGGAGAGGGATTAAAATGTCTTTGAGTGTTCAGCCACACTCTGATTATTCACCGTGGCAGGGCTGTGTGTCTCGGGCCACTGCTGCCTGCTGAGAGCAGAGCTTGTGAAGCTGCTTACTCCCAACATGGCCTTTCCAGCAGCTGCATTCCCAGCACATCCCCGGGTTACAGTTTTTTAGAGAGCGGCCTGTGAAGAGCCTCTGCAGAGCTTATGTTAGGGCTGCTCTGAGCAACCCAGAACTTTTATGTGTTATTCAGAGACTACCTGAGTATGGCAAAGAGCTTGCCTTTTCTAAGTATGCACAATGCATAAATAATGTATGTCCCTGTGCAGCAGAGCTGGGGAAAATGTTTGCAGGACTTCAGGACTTGAAGGATATTGGTATGAAAGACACAAACCTAGACATTTAATTGTAGTGTTTTGCTTTAGTTTTAATTTATTTTGATTTGAAAATAATTGCATCGAGAGTAGGGAACTTTAACATCTTCATTATTTTGGCCTTATTGGACAAGATCAATATTTTATATATTTATTTGGGTTACTTTTTAAAAGATCTTACACCATGCGTGCCTTGGAAAAATCTCTGAAATCCAATAAAGACTAGACCTTTATTAATTCTTCTTCTATCCTACCCTAAATCAAACAACTCTCTACAAACATATGCATCAAAATAGTTCCCAAAATTGCTGTTCAGTTTCCCACCACTCTAGTCTGTTTTAGGGCAGTGGTGTAAATCTACGTTTGGCCTTAAAGTGCCAAGTGGCCAAGAATGCCTTGAAGGTTTATTGGTCTCTGGTTCATAAGGGACTGAGTAAATATAAATTTCAAATGTCAAGGACTCTAAAGGAGAATGTTTGGCTTTTTTCACACTGGCAATGCTCAGTTCATGAACTGAACTGAAACCCCAGCTGTTGTGCTGCCAGGAAATAGAGAAGCGTGAGGGTAAGCTAGGGCTTTGATTAAACCAACATCTTGAGTCATTTGGGAACCTGCAGGGAACAGGCTTACACTGCTTATCCTGTGGGCTACCAAGTTCTCCAAGGTCAGCCCTGAAGCATTTAAGTTAAGATGATTTTAAGATGCTAAAGGCCCATGTGCTTATTTCACTTGGTCGTCCTTTGTGAGGTGCCAGCCTTCAGGTGACCTCAGCTGGGAGCAGGTTGCTTTGGTTTTGGTGGCTGCTTGGTCTTCCAGCAGCAACTGAGAGCATACCAGAAGCCCAGGAGGCAGGTTTTTAACTTGCCCTTTAGAAATGGGCAGGGTCTGATTTCCCTTATTACCAGGATAAGGTCCATCTAGCAACCTGTCTGCGCCATGGAAAAGCTATTACATGGATAAGCAAGGATAAGAAAAGCACTGGACCTCACTACAACGTTTACAATGTTCTCAATTAAAACCAGAGTATACTCAGCCTAAGCTTAACTCATATTTACTTTGGTGCTTTCATTTGGAGGGATAATGAGAGAGATGTGCAGGAATATTTAGTTTGCAAAGAAGACTGAGTTGTGTTATCACAGCAATGTCAGCATGGGACAACAGCAAGGGAGTAAGAACCATACTGCCTGAGTGGCAGAGGATGCTCTGGAAGAACAAGGGGTTTTGTCTCTGACTGGGGGTGAGTGCTCAAGCCTAGATTTGCTAAGAATCCAAAATATTCTCAGCAAGTGCTGGAATAAAGAAAACTCGATGTTGCCTTTGCGCATTTGCAGCCTGCAGAAAGCTGTGTAGCTGTGCCTGCTCAGCCCCAGGCAGCTGCCGGGCACTCCAAGACTCCTGGTGGGTACAAAGGGCAGTAAACACTGGACTGGCAAGTTGGCCTGGGCTATTTCTCCTCTCACAATATGTTACAAGCAGGAAACCACTGTGGGATGAGCAAGTTCCTGCATTACCCATGTAGAACGCAATGGGGATGGCTAGAGAGCAAGCTTTGGTGTCCTTGCTTCCTTGCCTCCACTCTACAAACAGCAGAGGTGTAAAATCTCATCCTTTCTCTTGACCTGCCTCTTACAGTAAGTGAAGCTGCTGCAGGTAAGTGCCTATGACAGCTCTGTCAACAATCATACAGGAATTAAAATGGGAAAATGCGGTGCAAACATGGTACTAAATAATTCCTTCCAGAAAAGATTTCTCCTTGGTAAATCACAAAGCTAATGTTAAAGACCAAGTTTTGTCAGATTGCACAGGGTTACGCACTCAGAGAAAATATTTTGTACATCATTACAAACTATCATCTACCCTACTACTCTGCGTTTAAAGACACAGTTTGGACCCAGGGCTTACTCAGGTGTTTGGGACATGGACTTTCTTTTAAAAGGAACATTTTTAGCAAATTTTACTCTTCTTTGATTGCGGGCCTGGTCATGGAGAAGGTTCCTCAGAGCAAGAAATTGGAGGAATATATTCCCCCATTTCTTGCTCTGCCTTCACTCAAGCACATGAAACTTTGTCACAGACCAAGGCAGGTTTTACAGAAGCACTTTTAACACAGTAAAAGCTACTGCAATGCTTAGTCTGAATACCTCCCACAGGACTTTAGGCACTGAAGGTGAATGTTGAAAATCTGCTAAGTCACTGCAGACCAGAGGGAGGAGAGACTGGAGTGACTGCACTGACATTGCTGGGGCCTTAACTGGCTCTCTAACACTACATGAGCCTCTTCCACAAAGACAAACAGTCTTCTCAATTACTGCAAGGCCAGTAGTTGGTATCAAAGCTATCTGCATCATTTTGTTAGTTTGGAAGGCAATACTGCTTTGCCACTATCTCTGGGAAAACTAAATGAGTTTATTGTAATTGCTAATTCTGAACACTGGTGTATTTGCTTCAACAATTTAGAGAGAAAAGCATTTCACAAACTTCCAGGCTCTTTCTTTGAACTACAAACTAAATTTTGTTCAAGACAATGAACAATGTATGACTTGGTCATTCTAATTTTTGTTCTATATTTCAAGTTAGTTGGAGACATTTTACCTTGAAATTAGACTGCAGTATTTGCTGTCCCTGTAAAGGCATTATTTAATGATTTTCCATGTGCTAGAAGTGGAGCAACAAGCAGATGCTTCATGATATACTAAGCGTATTTCAGTTCTTGTGTAACATGCCAAAGTAGGAAAAAAAATTAAATATCCTGATTTGCTGTTGGAGGAGTCAGTTCTAGACTTGTTAGAAAGCTGTTCTCGATTTTGAAATTAGACCTTAAGTTCTCCTTGTTTGTCTTCCCAGTATCATGGGTCTCAGTCATGTTTAATATACTGTCATCCTGTGTGTACAGCAGCTCCACGCAATGTCTCAGTGCCACTTTTTCCCTCCAGTGAGGATGGTGAGGAACACCTTTGCTTTGTGGGACCTGACAGTGCTTTTAAAGGATGACTTTTTCAGGGACAATCTTGTACCATATATCCAAGGAATACCATATGAGCTGTCTGTTTGTAGAGTTTTCATTCTGTTACATAGTAATATGTATTTAGAAGCACTTGCATTAGTGAAGGTAGAAGAATATTGTGTAAATATGTTTATCAAAATAAATTATACAGATAAAAATACCTAGAGTGTTGCTTATAACTACATTTACTCCAAAAAATAAAAAGCTTCTAAATGTATTTGTTTTGAAGTAGATAGCAGCAAACAGACTAAAAGCTTTTATTAACTCAGTCTATACAATGAATTGGTGATCCAAAAATTGAACAGATTACTCAGGGACACATAATACAATAGTATAGTGTGCAAAACACATCTTGAAGAGAAACAGGAGCAAAGACATAAAATTATGGGTGAAGATGAATCTTTAAATGACAGCAGCATTTTACAAGAAGCTGCTTGTGCTGAATTTCTATTCTTCTGATGGAGTCTCTGGATATAGATATTCTCACACTGGACTCTCTGTTTTGCACTACCTGTACTGTGAAGCAGGATTTGCTGTTGCTGGAAAACAAGCCCTTCCACAAACACTGGGAGGGGAATTATGAGATCCAGATGAATTATGCCAAAGAGTTTCTGGAAATACTTATTACATTTGGTAATGAATCAGGTTTGTCAGTGATTGCATACATTTAGAATTTATTTTCTAAAATCATCCATAGTTTATTAGCAAGATGGTATTGGACAGAAACTCCAGGTTTGGAAATTGTATGTTTGACACCGGTAAAGTTGGTACCAACAGTGTATGTTTGCAACTGAAGAGGAAACATTAGAGTATTTATCCAGTCAAATGTTTCATCTGATTAGTGCTAATCAAGCCAGCAAGGGGGAATTAGTAAGATGTGGTTAAAAGGTTATAAAGTTTCATTTAGAATGAAATGCAACCAGAAAATACATTAAAAGAAATACTGAAATTTAATTTGGTAAAAAGCTTGCAGCAAATAATTAATTTCTTATACACCTAATGTTCTCTTTCTACAATAAAATCTCTCAAAACATCATTGTGGAACCTTGTCTCTGTCTGTGCACTGAATTAAGCTGTATTTTGCATCACTGGGGCATTTCTTCTGGGAAAGGAGTTCTTTTACCTTTTGGGTCGTTGCTTTCTGTATCCAGGGATTTTGCAGCTTTGCAAAAGTTTTTGGAGCTCCTCCTCCTGCACTCCTGTGCAGATTGACTCCCCTGCAAGCAGCTGCGTTGCTGAATGACTCAATCTCTGAAAACAGTGGGTTTTTGTAAGCATTTCTTAAATTACCTGGCAAAACACAAAGATGAATAAGAGGTGAGTGAGGCATATACCCTTTATTCCTGCAGTGAAAGCAGCTGGTTATAGATTTAAGAAAATGAGGAGTTGTGTTTTGCTTCTCAGTCCTTGTTACTACTGTGTAAATGACTCCATCCAATTAAACTGTAATGTGTTGGCTTTATTATGTGATGGCAGATTGTGCTTATGCTCTAGCAACCACTGTAGCTCACCAGAAAATAGGTGTGCTCAAAGCATGATAATGCTTTGTTCAAACCAACGGTGCAAGTAAAATTGCTTTCTCACTATGCATATTATGGGGAACGTCTTAAAAGCCTCTTCCCCTCGGTTGCCTGCACTCTCATTGCCTTCAGTAGGAGCTTTGCCACTGACTTTACAGGCAGCAGGCAGAGGTCAACAGCAAGCACTTCTCCAAAGGGACATCTGTGTGACACCAAAGGGCACTTTGAGCCAGGACAGTGTTACTATTGAGCCTTGGATGGGGCTTGAGAAGGAGCTGGCTCAGTTCCCTGCTCTGGGGGAGATTTCCCTTCTGCACCTTGCTCAGGTATTAAGTTCTCTGTCAAATGGGGTTAAGGCTTTTTCCTCTCATTTGTTTGTCTCTACTTAGATCATGTTCTGAAGTGCTGTTATTGTGCCTATGTGAGCTGCTGGATCCTTTTTCCCAGAAGCTTGGTTGTAACATACAATGCTCTTAAAGCCCAACTAATCAAAACATTCATCTTCAGAAATCTCTAAAGTTCTCCAGATAATAGTCTATGTCCCTATGGTACACATTAAAATTTAAAAAGTCGTGAATGCTATTCACAAATATATGCTCAGTTACTGTGTGAGTGTGCCACTTCGCGAATTTGACAACATGCACTGCACTTCATCAGATAATGAAGTTGCATCTGCTATTTTTAAAAGTGAGTACTTGAAAGAAACTAATTTCTGCAGTTGTTTAAATACAAATTAATTTTTATCAGATAATTGGCTTTAAAAAGTAGCTCTTGGAAATAGCATGAGAGTCCAAGCAGGTACTCCCTTGTCCAAGTGGATACCCACTCACCCAAGTCTCTGCAGCACTCAGTATAATTAGATCAGAAACTTCCATATATGTTAAGATTGTATTCTGCTACCCGAGTGCCATTGCAAATATTTCCCAAATTCATTGAATATTTACATGAAGTTGGAAGAAAATATCTTCAAAAGAACAGTTTCAAAGCCAGATTTTTTTCCTTTCTCTCTCTAATCAATACACAAGCTTGTTCTCAAATCAGAACTAAAACCCCAGCAGAAGTTCAAAAGGAATAGTCATGGTGTGTAGAAGAAGGGTTCGTCCCTGTGAGAGGCACAGAGGCTTTGATGGGGACTGTGGGAGCACTCTGCTGCAAAATATTACCTTTTCTCATGTTTGTTTTAAGCTTCTCATGCTTCCTCGCAAAACAGGCCATCCCCCTGTCAGGGTGCAGGTGCTTAATTCTGCCAGCAAGTGCTACAGCAGAATCTGAGTATTAGGAAAACTGGGGGGTGTGAAGCCATTCCATTAAGGTGCAGGTTGGGAGCATGGATTGTCACTTACGCTTGTCCCAGCACCATCTCCAGAGCTTGTGTCTCTCTGCTGCAGGAAAGCCTTGCCTGAGGGAGATATTTTTACTGGTTATGTGGGCCAGTGAAGACTGTGGGAATATGCCAGCAGTTGATCAAGGTTTAGGTTGGGGCCTGAACTCCTGTTTGACGTGGGGCTGTGCCAGGAGTTAGTTGGGAATGGGAGCAGAGGGCTGCAGGTGCCACTCAGGTCTGTGCCATCACCCGCGGCCTTGCAGGACAGACCTCTCTGCACCTCTGCATGGCTGCTCTACACAAAGCCTTTTAGAAATCTGGGCCACTTCCCCTAAGGGGTGTGACAAAGACAAATGTTTAGCTTTTGTTTGAGTCTTAGGCTTCCTGCAGACGGATTTATGTGTATTGTCTTATGTAGGCAAGCTTTTAAGACACTTTTAAGAAATTTTCTTAGTGGTGTGACTGGTATTCACTAAGCTGGAAAAATTTGGGAATCTAGTTTTTAATGTAGATTCATGCCACTAAAGTTGTTTTTTAAATTTTTTATTCAAGTGTTGTGTTTGAAAAAGAGCTAAGAGATACAAATTACCATAACTCCAATTCAAAAGCAAAGTCCAAAATTAATTTATTATATGTTCTCGTCCTAGGCGGTTTAGTTAAGTAAACTTTCATTATTTCACCTACTGTAATAGTTGAATGGGACTTGTACGGCATTACGTATTCATGACTTTGTTTTAAATATATGACCAGCAACTTATTAATATTTCTGAGTTCAAATGTACTTAATCACTTGTGTTGCATTATGAATCACCCTGTTCTTTCCTGTAAGTTTCCATGGCAGAGAAGGATGCTCAGGGACTACTAATGGTACTAAGAAATGCAAAAAATCACAGTACAGAGCATTTCTCCAAATTTTGCACAGATTCATATGAAATATTCTCTATTCTTTCCAGGTCATTAGTTTAAAAGGTCCTTAAGTTAGGATAACTGTGTTAGTCAAGAGAAGGCTGTATTAAGCAATTTGAAAATTGAATTTTTTATCAGTTTTATGAAGATTGCTTTGAGGGTGTGGAATTTTTAATAACTTTCTTTTATGTTGAACTGCCTGCTGCAGCCTTCTTGGGGAAATAGAAGGAGCTGGAGATGAAATAAATGCTAACATGTCTGCTTCCTGGCTTTACCTTAGCAATTTTATAACTGGCAAGAAACACAAAATCCCTTTTCTGCTGTAAATCAGCATCTTTGAAAAAAGCCCTGGGACAGTACAATGGGTTACAGTTATTCTGTATTGTACTAATGAAAAACAGAACCCTAAGTTAATTGAAAGAGCAATCATATTGTGTTTCTGAAAAGTCAAGACAAAACCATTTTTCATAAAGAAAGGGGAAATAAGGAACTTTTCTGGCATTCGACACAGTCAAGCTTTTATCTGGGCTTCTACTGACATTAATCTTTGTTCACAGGCTGCTAAGATGGAAATGTCTGTCACAACTTACCCTGAGCCCTGTGTTTCCCATCGCGGGAGGCTTCCAAGCTCGAAGGGGGCTTTGCTGGGAAGGAGCACGGGGGAGGCAGCAAAAAGAAAGCAGCAGTTTTGCTCATCAGCCCAGTTCAGTTGCAGGATTCACTGGTCCAGGCTCAGCTGTAGGAATCACTGAGGCCGTGCTGCAGCCTGCAGGGCACAGGGAAGGGTCTGCTGCGCCAGAAGTGCCCCTCAGCCAGGCTGAGACACACGGGCCATGTGCTTGGAGACTGACAAACACTTCTGAAAGAGGAATTTCACACACAACTATTTCTCCTGTTACATAAAAATTTTGTTTCCTGTTTCTCCCAAAACACATTGTTGGCTTTCAGTTATTGTGAGTTTTCTGTTTAATTCTTCCACCTGCTTTTCCTTTCTGGGCATGTTGGTTTCCTTCATGTGACCTTGGTTTATGCAAAGTCTTAGAAACCAGTGCTGGCTTCAGAGGATTAGTTTGGAAACTGGCACTACAGAATTTTCAGGGGTAATATAGCATGATATTTAATAATTTATTTAACAAGCAGATCTATTCTGGTGCGTTTTGGACTGTTTCTGCTTTAAACCCATAATATTAAGGTTTGAAAAACAAAGTGGGGCAGGATTCATATACAATCTAGGGAGTAGTGATGCTGGATGTTTTCTTGGACTCAGAACAAAGCAAGCTCTCTTCCTTTCATGGTGGGCTCTCGCTAATTCTTCAGTCTTGACAGAGCATCAGATTCACTCTGAGAATGCTAAATACAGCTCAGACAAATGCTGTTTCTCAACTCTGACAGCTTTCTATAGGAAGCACTTCTGTGTTATATACAGGTGTATGATGCCTGGCATATCTGAAGCGTGTTCAGAGTTTTCGGAGTCTGCTTAATTAAATGTGATGTTATGAATGTTGAGGGAGAAAACAGTCAGAGATAAAACTAACTGTCCCTTAAAAAAAAAAAGCAGTATCAGAGTAACCAAAGAGCTGAAATTATTTGCTTAGTAGCGATAATTGTTAAGATTTTCAAGACCACTTGTGTGCTTCGAACATTTTAACCATCGTGCAAGCAGTCACAACTGCAAACCTAAATCCTCTGGCTTTGAGGATGTCGGCCCCTTGGTTGTCACAGAAGTGCAGGTCACAGAAGAGAAGTGACTAAAAATGTTGATTTTTTTCTCTTTTCGATACTTGATTAAAGAAGTGGTTGGTTTTGCTACTGACACCTGATAAATATCTCAGGTTTATTAACGAAAATATGGTTTTGGGGAAATATTCCTATTTTTATGGGAGAGCTGCTCTCCATGCCAGGCAATGATGCACTCAGACTCATTTCTTTATGTGGAGAACAGATTTCTTTCCTCCATTTGTGCACTGAAGTTTTCCATCACTGTGGGAACTTGTGCCTTCCAGCTGCACCTGCTGCCATTTTTTTTCCTCCTCCAAGAGAAGCATCAAGAACTATGTGAACATTTGAGGAAAGCCACAATGAAGCCCTTAATGGCATGTTTAGCTTAAATTATAAAGGTTGTCTGTACTGGAATATCTGTAACAGATTGAACTGCCATACAACAAATTCCAAACATCACGATGAAAATTATTGTTAAATTAGTGTTAATGTTTCCTGGTGGCTTCTGGATGAGTTTTTATTTGAGCTCATAGACAGTATTGCTTTCTCAGTACTGCTACCTGTGGATTTAACTTCTGTTTTCAAAAGCTTTCCTACTTAACCCTGGGGAATTTTTCTTTCCTTCCCAAACAGGAGTTGCAAGAACAGGAACACTGGGTGTTTTCTTCAGAGAAAACAGATTGAAGCAAAAAAGCAAAGCACAAAACCTGCTCGTATTTAAAAGAGGTTCTCTGTAATGGTCTTACAGATGAGTGTACATGTAACATTTTTATGTACAGAATACATGTATTTGTATACTTATATATCATTGTATACTTATATATCATTGTATACTACATGGGTGCTTTGGAAGTAAAAATCTTTAAAAGTAGAGCTACAGAAAAATACTCTTGATGCACAGCTATTCCATCTGTTTCTGGCAAGGGAACTTCTCTTAGGTGCCAGAATAACATGCAGGTTTGTACGGGCCCACTTTAACACTATATATAATACATATGCATGTATATATATATACAAATGTATATTATCATGCACAATGTGTACTCACTCCTGCAGGTTAGTAAATTATAGTCCTTCCTTGGATGGTTTTCCACATCTTCCTCTGAGGTGCAGTTTCTGAAAGTCAGAATTTCCTTTGAAAAGTCCAGTAAATAACACTGGTGACTGAAAATAAAAAACCGTTCAGAATTTTCTCAGATTTTGTACCCTCTTTGTTAGTGTGATGATCAGTGATCTATGACAGAAATTTCTGATATCTGTTTATTTCACAATCCAAAATGCTTATTAAATGCTCTTATCTTTAAGATTCAAGCTGAAGAAAATACCCCAGTACAGAATTCTGATAAGAAGTTGCTGATCCTTGAAGTTCACAATGCCAAAGGCAGCATTTGATGACAAGTTTTTCCTTTTGCTGGTTGTTGGCTGACACTGAAAAATACTCTGCATGTGCCATTTGCAGCTCAATGGTAGATTAATGTGCAGAGCAATGAAAATTTTACAGGGAAAGAGAATTGGTTGCTCACCCTACAAGAAAGATCCCACTGGTAGAGCTCAATGCAGCCTGAACCACCACGGGCTTAGATGTGAAAACCACTATTCCTTTCCAGGAATCTCCTTTAGTTTTACCCTGTCTCCACGGCAATTTAACCAGGCTTTCTTACTCTAAGGCTGGCAAGCAGAAAAAGAGAAGGCAGAAGTCAGCTGTCTAGTTACTACCAGCAGAAAAAAGAAAAGATGGAAGTACTGAAGTTCTTGTGAGAAACCTGATCTTGGAAGGTTTTCCCTTACTGCTTAAGTCTCAAAGGATTTGGGTAACAATAGAGACATAAGACTTAAAACTTTAATGTCTCTTTCATTTCGCTGACTGAGGAGTCCAAAGACACTTGAGTGCTCCTTGCTCAATGCTTGTACTTAGGACACTAGCCAGGAAGAAAAAAGGTGGAAAATTTTGGATTAACTGGACAAAGATGCAATATTAACAAATCATTGGAAGTTTTTACATAGGGTTTCTATCTCCTTGGAGAGGTTCTGCCACTTTTCCAGTTTAAGAAGCATTGAGGTCATGGATTTATAGTTCCTTCCTATACCAAACTAGCTTACATTTTTAAGCCATTTGACATAAAATCAAAGCTTTAGGACTATTGGACATAACTTTGTTGCCTACTTTGTAGTTTTGACTTTGAAATCTTTCGGCAAGGCTGCTGGATTTTTCTTTTTCTTCTTGGACTTCTCAGCCATAGAAACAGAAAGCACTGAGAATGTGAAATAGTCTGGAAATGTTTGCTCTTCCATCAAGAAACACAACATGTCCTTTCAAAGCTTAATTGAGCAGCACAAAGCTAATTAGCTGTCCGAAGACATGGCATTTAATTCACAATCCAGCATTAATTTGTTCTACAGACTGAGCTTATCTCATGTATAAATGCCTTTGCCCTGTGGCTTTCCAAACAGCTGCAATATAAAAAAAAGACTGATAACTCTGTCATGTAAATGTTGCTTGCTCCCTTCACTTGTGCATAAAATATTGAACTGCATGTGAATTGTAACTGGAAAGTTTTCACGGTCACAATGAAAAAATAATTTGTATTTTTATTCCCTTCTAGCTGGGAATGATGTTATCACTCTGGGATGCAAAAGCCATCATTTGAGGTTTGTGCTAGATTATCATTTACAACCTGTTAACCTAATGTGTAATTTAGATGGTATATTGAATAAATAGTTTCAAAGCTTTTTGTGGGTAGTAAATAATTGCCTTATCACTTTCTCTTTATTGTAAAAATCCTAAGTATATTTGTTAAGCTATTAAAACACGGAGGAATTGCTGCAGTTAATATGAAAGAAGTTTTATGTTGTTAATCTTTGAAGCTTATAGCATCATTTTCAGAGACTATTTAACAAATTCCCTGCCTTCTCCATCTCCAGCAAGAAAGTCGTGATTTTGTTAGGATTTGCAATGAATGAGTTCATGAAGGATGACTTTTCTTGCCCAAATGCTTAAGCCTGTAATGTTACCCTGGGTGTCTTGGTGAATTCATTGTTCTACAAATGTTTGCAATCAATTTCCCCTCCTGTTAATACCAGTTCACTCCTTTGTACATTACATTATTTCTTGAAAGGCCCCTTAGGAAAGAGGTTTTGACCCTTTTTGCAGAGACCAAATGCACTTGGTCCTTAAAATATGTTTGCAGTAAGGTTATTTTTTCCCTAAAAACTTTTCTTTGGCCCTCCATGACAAAGAATTTGGAGGTGTTCATATGGGACCCTGGGCTTTCCCCAGGCTCTGGTGAATTGTCAGAAATGAGCCTTCAGCATAACTTCCCTTTTAGGATGAGTCCTAAGGGGCAAAAGGACAGAGCTGGTACATACTTGGGCTGCCAGAGACTGGGAGTAGGGAAGGAGAATGTGAAAGAGGGGAGGAATGAGAGAAAAAAATATTTCAGAATGGGCTGCAAGAGACAACTGTTAGTAAGAGAACTCTTACCAGTGTAAGGGAGCTTTTGCCAGTGAAGTGAGATGTGACTTCCCAAAATTTAACACTAATCCATATCAAGTGATTAGGGATTGGAAATAAAGATTTCTCTCTTCTATTAAAATTTTGTCATGCAACCCTTTCTCACAGATGACTTGTTCTAATGCTCCATTCTGGCTGGTGACTGGAAATGAGTGGATACTAATCCACTGCCCGTGAGCCTGCTACTTTGCTGTTGAATGTCCTGTGTATCTTCTCTGACATCCCCTCTGGCCAGTGTGTGTTTATCCTCTAGTCTGTGGAGTCCCTTGTCTGCATCTTCCTTAGCCTCGAGTTGGTCAGGTGTGTGTGGAAATAAAAAGTGAGGGAATCACATAATTATTTGCTCATATAAATTGGTTTCCCAGTGTAGACTAATGGAGTGTCAGTGATTTATAAAGGTTATATATCAAGAAAAGAGATAATGGAAAGAAATTTTCCATTTTCAAACCTTAAGCAAAAAAAAAAAGACAACTCTATGAATTTTATTGCTGGGTCATAATATATCTTCCTTGTAGTTAACATATCTAAGTTTAAAAAAGCCAGTATTGAATTTCAGGATTTATAGGAAGCTGTGGGTACTCTCCTTCCAACCTCAGCTTGCAGCTGCACACCTGGATGAGGTTTCCGGGGTGGGCAGCATTCCTCTGGTGAGTGCTCCTCAGCATTGTCTCATCCTGCACTCTGCTTCCTCCATCTTCTTATGAACCTAAGGTGAAGGAGCTTCCCATGGGGTTGTGCTTCCCTCTCTGCCCCGCTTCAACTGCAGAAGTGTTTTCGCCTCTCCTCAAGGACAGCAGTGATGATTCAGTCACCAGCTGGCCATTGTGCAAATGGAAAAGAGAATTTTCACCCATCTGAAAGATGGAGGACAAAGGATTACCTTCCCAGGATAAGGGGTGGGAAGACAATAGGCCTGTCCACAAATCAGTTTTCCTGGGAACGTGATCTCCAGCTCATACACTGATATTGCTGACTTATCGAGCTGCTGATCACCCTGTCCTGCTGCAGGCTCTGAGTGCGAGGCACAGCGTGAGCATCTGGGAAAGGGCTCTGCAGCTGAAGTGTAAGAAATGCTCTCCACAGATGTACACACTGTGCATTGTGTCTTGTGAACAGAGAAGAAGAGTGAGGAAAGAATGGAAGATACTTGTAGACTCACCATACATTGCAAACAAATACGGCAAAAAAATCTTGTGTTTGTCATTTTGAATGTGTTAAAGTTTGAAAGTGGTTAAATAATGCACAAAAGTGCTTTAGCTGAGAGAAACTGAGGGGTGTTCTGTGCCAGGGTAGAGCACTGATGAAAGAGGCAGCCTGACTGGAGCAAGAGGAGAAACGGTGATTTTGGTTAACGTATTTCACTATTGTTGTTCTGGCTATTCCTAGACACTGTGTGCAGGTTTTCTTGATTATTCATGTGGTCACTCCATCTAAATGCAAACTCTGTCTTGCAGAGTGGTTCACTTCCAACAGTGCTTGCCCACTGTGTTTGAAAACCTGGCTTTTCAGACTTGTTGAGTTTTTTCAGCTACCCAAGACAGTAACTTTTCATCTGGAATGCAGTTTTAAAAATACGGTGTGTATCTGGCTGCAGCTGCAAGATCGGCAGAGTTTCTGAAGCAGCAATCTCCATGTTGGTTGTTTAAAGCTGAAATTTAATTCTAGAAAATCTAGAAAAAACCACCAACTTTGGACTGATGGTCTGAGCTAAGCAGGACAGGACTGAAAGGGGAACTTTTCTTTGGAGACCCTCAGGTGAACACCTTATAGGTACTTTGCAGGTGAAATATTTAGAACATTCTGCTTTGATTGTTGTTGTTGTTGTTGTTTTTAAATTAGTTTGTGTTTTTGACCAATTTTTTGTCTTTGAAATACTTGGAGAACAAGTTGGGATTATTACAATTTATGACTATTTATATTTCAGAAAAGTTTGGATTATCTATTTTATTACAACTGAATTAGTTCCTTTTGGTTGCCAGACTGTGTTATCTACATAAATAACTTCACTGCACATCCTCACTTGCAGCAATCCTTCATTTTGGCACCAACTTTAATATCATTGTTTATTCTTATCTATTATGTTCCATGAGAGATTTAGGAAAGGTTTATTTTTTTATTAAATGGCAACAGTTATTGCTGATGGATGATAATTTATAACTCTGCTACCAGTAAGAAAGAAATAAGCCTTTTGTTTTTATTACGCTCTTGGTATAAAAGAAATGGCTGATTGCTGGTATAAAAGAAATAAAACAACTCATACATCCAGGAAAGCTTATTGCATTATCAGGCAATACACCTGCCTAACTGATGAATAGGACTCAGTCTTGCAGTTAATAAAAAACTGAAGTTATTTCAGGCTGAAATATTGTAGAATAAAACAACGCAAATATTGTTCACGACAATTTCACCATCGTAAAGAAATTGGAGGTCTTAGCTGCGAATTGAAGAAAATCAGCGTTCTGCTCTAAGTCCAGGCTTTTGGCTTTTCAGATTCATTTTTTGTATTGTTTTCTAAATGTCAAAATGGCCATTTTATCTTTAAATTATGTTCAATTTGAAGATGAAAATGACTCTGTACTAATGTAAGTATTGCAAATGTATAAAATACTATGAATTTTCATTTAGCTTTTTCTTAAAATAATATAAAAAATAAAATCATTTGGATAGCAGACTCCGGTCATCCTAGTGATAGCTAATTAACAATTAGAAAACTTTTCGCAGCAGTATTTTACAGTCCACTACTAGACTACTATCTTGTGAAAATAATAAACATGCCAGCAGAAGCAAATTGAACCATTTGCCTTCCAGATTTTTCCCTTTTTCCACCAGCAGCAGATCTGTGAAATAGGCTACACAAGTTCCAGAGATGAGAAGAAAGGACAGGATGGCAGAATGAAGAGAGTTCATAAAGAAGGCAACAACCCAAACCAAGCACCTCCCCCTTCATCAAGCTCCAAACCCCCATTCGTCTAAGACAGAAACACTCCAGCTCCTTGTGATGCCCATTGACTTCACTGGGCTTTTGGCAGAACTTCCAAACTGGAAGTGCTCACAACTGAAACCCAGGGAACTTTTAATACTTTAAATGCCAAAACACGTTTACTGAAGGTAGCACTGATGCCCTTACAAGGCTCTGTAGAAAACTGCCAATTGCAAAAGCCGCTAGTTTGCATCCCTGATGTCTGGATGGCATCTGAATTGTCCTTGTCTTGAACTCCCATTGCCATCGATGAGGCACATCAAAGGTGAGTACAAAGAGAAGCTAACTTTGTTTTATAATTTGATGCTCTAGAGTTCAGACACAGTGTTGTGTTTCATTTCGACACGCAGTTCCTCCCAATTTACATTGAATAGGACTCACTGGAGAGTATTCTGTCTCTTGTCATTCTTATAATGGACACTGAGTTTCCCCAAAGGAGCCTGACCTAATTCTCTTGGCAATTCTGATGCTATTTCGAAGACAGTCAAAAGAGTAAAATGAATATATCCCCTCTGATCATAAAAATCAAAGCAAACATCACACATTAATGGCAGACTGCAACCCCAAAATTTCAATAATCTAAGAACAGTGTGCATCAGCCAGGCTTTTCATGTTCAAAGCCTTGAGCCAAGCCATAAGGTCTTGAGTAAGGTCTTACGCTCTTTGTGAAGAGCTGACATTTAGATTTTACAGGGTAGGACACTGGGAATTAGAAAAGTCCAGCTTTTCCTGGTTCAATACCACAATGAACAACATCGACAAAATACTTTTCCCACTTTCAGTTGTTTTTGTGTTTCCCTTTAGCTCATTATGATACTGCATGTTGACATATTTATTCTTGAAAGGCTGTGACAAAGTTTTCTCCATGGAGAGAGATTTTCAGCATATTGAGATGGATCCAAAGAAAATATAACAGCTTCTGCCAAGGCTCGGGCTATCAAACAGAATAGAGGGGAACACACTTTCCCATAACACCTTCCTCCTGAAAAGATCAAAGCAGATGAAGTTTTATAACCACTAGACTCATGAGAAGTTTTCTCTTCCCTTGTTTGAGAATTGCAAATTTTCTTTGATTAGAAAGAGATTTTCTGAAAGACGCCTCTTTTGTACAGTGATTAAAATGTACTAACCTCACGACCTTTCTTAAAATAATAGTAGAAGCTTTAATAGTCATCAGTTTGACCTTTCCTTATTGCTTTACAGAATAGATATACATATATAAAAGAAAATGCTTGAATTGATTGCATGTGTCAAACACCTCTTAGATAAGAGCACATAAAAGTTTTAAAATTGGCAGTATATTGAAAATTTTGGAATAGAAATCAAGTTTTTTCGTAAACTTGGGAAGAATCCTAAGCGTCAACCTGTACTTATGAGCCATCCTACAGTAATAAATTGTTCACATGCACATAATAAAACTCTAAAAATGCTAGGTTTTTTTTAGGCTAGGGAAGCGGCTGACTTACAGTGAGTTTTAGAAGCAAAGCTGGGAGAAAAAGAAAATTTATTTAAAAATAAGGAAACATGTAACACCTAGACGGTGTAATTTAAAATCTGTCAGAAGAAAAGAAATTGACTGTATGTGTTATCAATGAGTATTCCCCAAACAATTCAATAACTTTACTGTTTTCTCATTTCAGAAAGCAGTCTGTAACCTGACGAAGTGCTACAGCTTTTGTCAGACGTGATACCATTCGGTCTCAATGGACAGTCATGAGGTCATTTTACTGTGTGTAGGAGTGAATGTTCTGAGAGCCAGAAATGCAACTAATTAAATCAGAAGTCAATTTCAACGGCTTAATTGGCTGAATATGATTTGCCAAGTACAGAAAATGCCATGAGGTAGCTTTTGGTGAGATCTATTTATTTACACAATTCTTCCATGGAGTTGCATTTACTTGTTCTTGTGGTCTTGTATCTTCAATGAGCTCTTCTTGAATCACTAACATGCTGCATGTATCTCCAGATAAAATGATACAAGTTGCAGATTTCTTTTCCTCATGACTTATTACTCCTCTTCATATAAAATTTTAGATTTCATTAAAATTTTGCAGCTGCTAGATGAGAAAAAATTCCTCGGCACTCCCACTGGGGTCTCAAGGGACTTACATACAAGCTTAAATATTTGGTTAAATAAAATGAGGTGTGGATTTTTATCCTATATGTGCTTTTCCCTTCTAAAAATTGCTTTAAATATTAACACCTACTCATATTCAGGGCTTACTGAACCAGGGCAAGCTTTACCCAGAAGCAGTAAACCCAGAAGCTGTGAGGGGGTTACTTTGCATTGCAGTGGCTCTTGCAAGGCAGCTCAGCTCAGCTCAGCTCAGCTCAATGCTTAACAGCCCTACTAAAAGGCAAAATATTCTGCATATGTGCTAGAAGTGTGTTTGGTTTAGCAATTTTTGAGTGATTAGTTGGATTCTTTCTGCCTTTTACACAATAGTACTGTTTTAAGCTGTTCAATTCTTAATTGTACATTTATAAAGTGTGTTCAAAATTAGGATTGTGCTAAGGGTTTTTGTTTAATGTTTTTAAAGTGGGCCAGGCCTGTAAGTCAGATTAGGTTGACTTTCCATGGGGTCTTAGCTGTGTAATCACTTTTAGCCCATTGCAAGCATAAGGTAAAACATATCAATGTAAAATCATGCACATGGACACCCAGTCTGTGAAGGGTTGAACTCAGATTGCAAATTGCACAGCGAGATCAAAGACAGTGTTAGAACAGAGACAGCAATATAACCACGGCAGCCCAGGCAGAGGTCAGAAACCCATCCAAGATTTACTGCAAGTTCTCCCATTTTTCCCTGTGCTGTGTCAGGAGTGTCAGGATCGTACCTTGCACAGTCATTTGGTGCTGAGATGCCTATCTGAATTACAATCATACCTTTGACTGAAGTGAGGACAAGTTCTGAGCACTGAAGTCACTTTTGAAAATGAGATTTAGCTGAGTTCGAATATTGGATTTCCCTGGTCTATTGGCAGGCTTCTAAAGGACCAGCCAAGTGGGACGGAAAACAGGTTTATAAATGAAATATGTTATTTACTGGCAGAACATTAGGGATGCCTCTGGTGAAGTGTTTTAAATAAGTTTTCCACTGAAATTATTAGTGAGCTGAATTCAGAAGAAAGTAATGGCTTCATTAGTTGCTATGATACAAAGTAAAGTAAAAATTCTCACACTGTTATAACTGCTGGTGTTGTAAAGGAAAATGTTCTGCATCTTATGGATTCTGCATGTTTAACCCACATTTCCAAAACTTCCCAGAATATATAAACAAGTACTCTGTTTTTCCACATCAGGTGCTTGAAAAGCTTATTACAGCCTGTTTCTGCAGCTTAGCAACTTCTCTATAGTACCATGACTGGTGTTTGATATGTGAATAAAGCAGACAAGACACATCACAGAATATAAAAGGATCAAAACCAGAATGCTCCTCATTACTCCTGGTTTGTGCTCTCAGAGATATAACAAACACCTGACTAGCACTGGAAATATATGCAAAATTTTGTGCATCAATAGGTTTCGGTGACTTTCACCAGTGAAGCGTTTACACAAAAGCAATTCTTTTGTACAAACATTTATATCCATGAAAGTGTTTACATCTTAATCTGAACAGAGAAATTATCACATTATCGGAGAAAGGCTCAGTGTCCTATAAATGACATGTCTGCGTGAGGAAAATTAGCTTCTTAATTGCATGGCAAAGCACTCAAGGCCTCATTGGAGATCAGAGGCCCCGCTGCGCTAAGCTGTTTATAAGCAAAACTGTAGACACTTCCTTCTTCTTCCTCTATGTATTTTTCTCTAAAATACGTTTCCTAACTCAGACAGAATTTCTAGCCAAGGTGCAAGAGCTATTTGGTGACGTTCTGCTTTGGATTTTGGACCCACTTTACCTTGAACAGGGTGAAGAGGACCTGAGGGAGGAAACCACTAAAAGCTAGTGGAGACATCACAGAAAAACACTGTGTTCCTCTTTCAGAAGAAAAAAGATTATTTAGTGCATTAATATTCTAATTCCTCATTGTTTTCTTCCCTCTTGCAGTTGTCTAAGTTTAAGACATCCTTACATAAAAGAAAATGTCACCATAAAACCCATGTTAGTCTGTGGAAGGCCTTAATTGAATTTCCTGTATTTTCATGGTATTTTGGAAACCAAAGCTGAGGGGGACTTCAGAGAACTGCAAAAGAAAAGAAAAAAAAAGGAGTTTTAGGACTATATTACAATATATTACACTGTGAATCATACTTTCCGCTGAATTTCAGAGTGCGAAACTTTATTGGACTTTTTCTAAATACACTGGAAACAAATACTTAGATAACTTGAAAGGGAGAAGGTAAAACCTCTTTAACATAGAGTGGTCAGATTTTGACCTTTCCTACTGTAGTATGACTGCACGGCATCACCACTGGAGTGTGAAGTGATTGATATTGTGATGCCATGCACTCGAGTCAGGATCAACATATCAAGTTTGGTGCAACAAAATCAGCCAGTACTTGAAAGGAAGAAGATCTATTAGTGCTTTCAGGACTTGAAAAGCATCATATCCAAGGTGAGTTTCTCTCAAACATTTGAAAATTTTGAAGACGTGGAGGGTGGCAAGAAAATGATGGGTGACATCTAGATCACCCTGCTTAACAGTGTAGAAACCCAACTTTAGAAAACATAACAGCAGAGAACAACTGTGGCACCTGAAAGATTTCACTGGTTCTCTCCCTACTCCATATATTTGAGACCTATCAGAAAAGTGGCCAAAAAGCCATCAGGCTCCAGCTGAATTCATATATTCCCAGCTTATGAGTTATTCACCTGCAGGTTTTGATGTGTACTGGAGATGGAGCACGTTCAAACAGTCTCACAGACCCATGTGCTGTGCCTGGGTGCTCACCACTGAAGCCAGGTTACTGCTGCCAGTTTGCTGGACTGTGTCTGTCTCTCTTTTTAATTGTTCACTTGAAAAATACTGGTCCAGGAGTATATAAAGTGCTTAGATGGATCATTCCCCTCTGAAATGGGTGGAATTGCCAGCTTGGATGTCCTACACTGCTTCACTGAAGGTGACGATTTCTAATCTGTTGGTCAGCAGGTGACTCAGTCTTCATTTTCCCAGGATTTTCTGCAGTCAGAGAGTCATTTCTGAAAACTCAATCTTGTTCCAGAGGATGCCTCATCTCTCCCTTTCCAGGCTGGCCCCCATAGCATTTGGAGGTTGACCCGGGCAGGGTAGGGCAGGATTTCTGGAAAACCTGTGGCTGGTAGGAGCAAATCCTCCTATCCCCTAGAGGGTTCTTCCAAGGGGTCTGGGAATGAGAAACAATGGAAAAGTGGTACAAATCATTTTGTATAGAAGCAGGAAAACTGTCCACTTAATTTTGTGTGTGCAGATGATGATCTGCACAATATTTCACTGAGATGTCTCTTCATCTTGAAATGTGGATTCATTTTTCTATTATGAATTCTTTCAGAAATTACTCTTCAAAAATGTGTCAAGCCATGTAATAGATTTGTGTGGCTCTGACAAATTACAGGAAGGAACAAAAACATTTCTTTCTCCTTACTAAAAAAAAGGGCAAATTGAGACACTTTTCAACATGAGTAGTTCTAGTTTAATGGCATCTCAGTAGTCAGATCTTCTCAGTGTATTCAATGAGAAAACACACAACAATTTACAGTGGACTATGTGTCATTAAAAGAAATTGAACATATTGATGAATGCTCCTGAAATAATTTTCACTGTTCCCAAGACTGCAAGGATTTTCAAAGCAGTTTCCTAGGATTTCATTTCAGAAAACACTGAAATGCTTCACTGTTACTTCACTGTGCCCAAAGATTTCAGCAGTTTATGGTATTCTTCGCAAGTCTGTCCAAAGAAGTGGAAACATTATGACCTGGGTGCAAAGAGATGTTCAAACACCTTAGATGGTACCATCCAGTAGAAAATGATATGATGCTCCCTTATCTTTGTAACCCTAAGCACGTCAGTGTCAAAGGACTATGAAGATTTTTTCTTCCTCTTTATTTTCAGTACATTCTTGAAAAAATACAAAGTTAGAAGTAAAATCACTGAGGCAAGCTTTGACACATGTATATTCTTACTAAAGTTTCTCTTGAATACTGATTTGTTTATACAGGTTTGGTTTGCATATAATCCTGTACTTGTCACTGAAATGCTTTCCTTATCAGAAACATGACAGAGAAAATGAGTCTTCTTTAAAAGAAAACACACCAAAAAAAAATGGTAAATGTTTGCATCATGGATTCTGAGAGCTTTCTTGTTAAGCTGTATTATTTTCTTTCGCCACTAAGCTCAAGTGAGAACTCTTATTTCACATCATCAGCTTATGAAATCTCTTTGGTAAGCCTGGCTTGTTATTGGTCCCGCCACTTATCCAGCCTGATTTACAAAGGTTGTCAACGGCTTTAGCTCCCTGTGACTTAAATGGGACTTGCAGATGCTCAGCAGTTTTAAATATCAAGCTAATAATTTTTTTCAGCAATTTATTTCACCCTTTGATTTTTCTAGTCTTTTGTGAAATAGTATTTTGGCTGAAGTTCTCCATTGTTGGCTTGGGTCTCCCTTCCTTCCCATGGGAAGGAACCTGCTTTGTAGCCAAAAGTTATCAGTTATCTCACACAAAAGTTGTATTTTAGTGCTAAAAATAAATTAACTCAATCATCATAGTAACTAAGAAATTTACCAGCAAGCTCTCCGTTTCTTATTCTATGAGTGTTGCTCTTTTCTTCTTAATCTTTGTTCCTCTTCTTTAATACCAGTTGTTTCAGTTATTTTTTCCTTTCGGACTGTTTTTGCTGCCACACAGAAGTGTGATTGGAAGATGTCTGAAAACCATACAATGTCATAATTCAGTGTGTGACACCAGTAGATTTAATATCAGGGCTGTAGCTTTTGATACACCTAAAAGGGCAGATGAGTGTCTAGCAGTTAGCTGTAGTTATCTTTGTCCCTATATTCCTAAACAGTTATAAAATTATGACCCTTGAGCTGTAGCTTTTTACGGAGGGCTGAAGTCACTGCAGTGCTGTTCACCTTACGCCAGGCCAGGAGCTGCTTTGAAGTGCGGAGTGGCACACAGTTAACAGCTCTCTCAGATTTGGTTTCTTGATAGAAACCATTATCAGCTCACCTACAGCCACTTTGCTGTTCTTTGGATTTTATATTGACTTAGGTTTGGGGTTTTTTTTTGTATGCAGATTCTTAAATTCTCTCTTTGTACCCAAAATTATTCAGCCTCGCAAGTGTATTACTGAGATTTTGCAAAGTGCTTGGAGGTTCAGTTTCAAAGAAAGGTATATTAAAGAGCTTTGTGGGATTGTTCAGGTAATGATCTTCCTGAAGTGATATTCAATTCACTTTGTATCTACCTTACTAACGATGGCCCGAGATACTGGTAATTAGATCTGTATCTGTTTAGTTTTTCAGAGGAATAGGAAACCAGGGAAGCTGACGTGAGAAAACAGAAAGGCTACATGATGGCCCTAGATACGAGGTTTTTCAAAGTGTATTATAGACAAAGCTCCCTGTCTTGCTGGTTTGTAATGCAGACAGAGACATAACAAAAAATCTTCAGAAAAACATTTAATGTGATGTAAAAAAAGCCTCAGAGGTCAGCAACTATGTGCTATTAATAAACACCCAATTTTCATTGCACATGCATTCACGTGAATAACAGATAATTTTATGCATGTATTTAGCAGAAGGAGAATGTGTGCAATGTGTACTGAAAGGCCTCAGTGCAGAGGTAATGGTGAAATGAAAAGTTGGAGATGAGAGAAACAGTGAGGGAAAGTGAGGAGAAGTCAGGAAAGAAAGATTGACTCAGATATGTGCTTAAAGAGATGGAACTGAAAAAAGGATGGTTAAAGTACAAGAAAGGTAGACAGGAAAATAACACTAGAGTAAATGAAAGAAAGAAAAATTGCAAAGAAAGTTGAAAGAAAATAATGGGAAAGAAGAAAGATAGGAGAAAATAGGGCATATTTGTGTTGCTCTCAAAAAGCTGTGCACTGGCACACTACAAAGACTAGAAAAATATGAAGAATTCTTTTTCCTGCTGCAGAGAACAGATTTGTGAGATTGAGGGTGGAAAAAATTGCTCCAAGCAGTGCTTTTGGGCACAGGGAAAATGATTACTTGTGTCCAAAAACTTCAATATGAGAAAGAACGGCACCAGGGAAGAGTCTGGTAGGAGAGGTGGTCCTAGCAATGCAGTGCTTGCTCTAAGCAGCAAAGCTAAGTGCCAAGTTGTTTAATTTATGGACAGATCCAACAGCAAACACTTACTTAAATGTTGCATTGGGATTGAATGATCAAACCTGACAATGCTTTTATTTATCTGCTCAGGATTTAGCTTTGCTTAGGCATCAGCTCCCAAATCCTCCCCAGCACTTTTGTCAGTCCCAGCTGTGCTTTGTGGCAGTGCAGGCTTCCGGCAGGAGGCTTTCGCATGAAGCAGGTCCCAGCTCCAGAGCCAAAGTACAGGAAGTGCTGCTGGACCCCATCTCTGTGGGAGAGGAACTGGAACCAGACTGCAAGTGGGATTTCCTATTTTGGGCTTCCAGGAACTGTATTTTGGGACACATCAGGAAGCTGCATTGTTTATATGTCAAGTGGGCATGGACCTGCACCTGTCTTCAGTGGCTGCTTTGATATCTGGGATCTCGTAAGCCGTCATGTTTGCAGGTATAAGTGTAAATCTAAACCATCTTTTGGAGGTACAGATAGTACCTCCATGTGCTCAAATGGGAGGCCACCTCCTGGAAGATGCCAAGGGTTTTCTAATTTTTTCAGAATTTTTCTCTTGGATATGTTTTGAAACTCACTTACTCCTGGTAGAATTTATTTTTTTACTTACTAGCACTTGTTAGAATTGGAAAGAACAGTTTCTTTGAACTTTATATAAATATAAACATATAACGAGTCTGCCTAGAAAGGCATGTAAGAACCGAGCATATGAAGAGTTAACACACTTAAAAATCTCTTTGGTTGTCAGAATAATTAATGCTTCCAATAAACATGCTAATTAGTTGACATGGAGAATAATCTTCCTGCGTACATGTTGGACTTTTTCATATTATCCTGAATGCAAACACCACCTTATCATATCCTTACCTTTGAACACTACCTCTACATCATTTCCTGCGTTTAGACACTTGTTATTGACTATACAAAGAGCAGCAAAAAGACTTAATAAAATCTGACAGCAGGCAGCTTTTCCTGCCTGGAAAGATTAAGTGCTTAGCACTTTGCATTTCAATTACCTAAAACTAATGGAAAAAAATATTTTACATTTTAGCCCCTTATTTGGCAAATTGCTTGGAGGAAAAAAAATTCCTGATCTAGAATTACGTTATTCTTTTAAAACTGGCTGAAAAGTGGATTAATCTATTGGCTGCAATATATAACACTTTTTAAATTAAGCAGATATTATGCAAATTTTCATCAATACTATTGTGTGTCTTCTCTTTGCTAATTTGGCCACTGCCAGAGTTTTAGCTCTTTCCTAATCTAAAAGTATATTTTAGAACTGCTTGTATAAATTGTTTCCTATAAGTCATGACTATTCTAATCCTCATAAATAAGCTAAAATACTTTCTTATGCTTACCAAGGCCTGTAAATGAAAGTAATCAGTAGAGATTTTTCTATTTGAATGGTCATTATATGGAATAAAACACCAACTTGAATTCCAGTTCTTCATTTTTTCTGTTTGAACTTGGAGTTTTTCATGCAGAAGAATGGTTATTTAAAGCAGCACATACAAATGACTTGAATCACACTGTTTACTGAATACTCTCTCCATAAATTATAATTATATCCTTCTCTTTCAGTATTGCATATTTCAGTTTTAACAAGTGCAACAAATCTCTTGGCTTATGGATAAAGGACTCGCCAATTTCAATATTTGAAGTGCTCTCTTGCAGAGCAATCATGTATTTCCATGCAGGTACATCATAGTTTAAATATTGTTAGTAAGAGTAAAAAGATCATTTTTGATCATGAAGTGAATGATGCAGAACATGGCTGGAAATTATATATGAAGTATAGCATAATTTTAAGGGTAGAGGCCTTGATGCTTCTGAGTTACTCAGTCAAATGTTCCCACTGTAGCTGTCGATGACTTCTCTTGAGTGATATTGCCCTTTTAGCCAGGGCAGTTGCCAACACTACCCTCATTTATTCTCATCCTTTGGGACTAGAAGTGATAATATGGGTGAAGTACTCCTTTGGAGCAGCCATATTTATTAAGAGATCACACAAAATCCAGTTCCCTTTGAATGCAGTGGAGGAGAGCTGCTTTTAGGGATGCTTCAGCAGCAAGTCCTTCACAAGAAGGGACAAAATTCAATCTGCTCCACACTTGCTCCTGTCACTTTCTTCAGTTTTAGCAGGTCCTTCCTGCAGAGCTCTGGTTATGTCACCAGTGCTGAGCAAAGGCTGCTTGTGGGAACACCAGACAGTTACCTAAAAAACAGATCGCGGGGTTTAAACTCATTTGCTCATTGTAGTGCAAGAAAACTCCTTTTTAAGATACAGAAATCTGAGACAACCTGTTAATTTTTGGAAGCATTTCTGCACGAGGCTGAAACTCTCCTTTACATGAAAATGATTGAGACAAACATCCAATCCAAAGTTTCTGTTATCTTTGTGATTATGGATCTTCCTGAAGATGTGGGAAAAGGCTCAGGTAGCACAGGAGAAAAACCAGTTTTTTCTGCCCCTTGGTTTACAAATGCAAGGCATGTCCAGCTGCCAGCAATTCATGCATTAAAACAAGAGAAGAGTTTTCCTTTACAAATCCCTGGCCAGCTTTGTTTTCGTTTTTCTGAGAAAAATGCATATGTAATTTTGTTGCAGATGTATTTTGGTTTCAAGATACATGGTATAAATAATGTCTGATACCTCCACATTTCTTCATGAAGTAGAAAAGTAACTCCATAAGATTTTATAAACTGCCTCACAGGGATGTGAGCAGCAGTCTGTCAGATGACAAGGTGCAGTGGCTCAGGAATAGCTCTGCGCCTGGGAAATGGGTGATGGATCATCCAGTCACCAACTCCCTGAACTATCAGGGGATGTATTTGACTGATTTTCAGTTAGGGAGCATGTAATCTCACTGATTGTCCTGAATAAAAAAAATTAGCATAGCTCCAAGTGGGAGATCCATCCCAGGGAGACACATTTCCTCGTGATGCAGTTGAATACAGGTTTGGAAAAATTACTAACTGGACTTTTACTGTAGCGAGGAGTCAGTTAATGTATTGTAGCACTGGCTGAAAAGAATGATGAGAAAATCATAAAGAGACATTTAGTGAATGGGAAACTTCTCATTTCAGGATTTTTTTCTGTTTAAAAGAGAGAAATATGCTTGCAACTATTTATTTGTTGATGTTGATGCAAATATTTTACACCAGTTGAACCTTTCTCTACCTCTCCTACTTTGCTGCAGTCTAACACAAAATATACTTTTTCAACCCTAAGATTTTAATCAGACAGGCAACGACATTTAATTAGTACTTCAGTAGATAAGTTACTCTTCAGTGGAAAGGGCTACATGAAAATTTGTTTGGCAGTGTTTGCTATACGTTTCCCACTATCTGGAATGTATTTATTTCAGAGTCTGTGCAATAATCAACAGTTAGCAATCTGCAGCATGGAGAAGATAACAGAGTAGTTTGAGATTGCTGTTTCTGACGAGATTCTGTTCTCTTATCATTTTTTAATGCCTCTGCTGAGCTAAGGGATGGTGAAAGGGGAAAAAGGGGTGTTCCTCAGGCAGAAGAGCTGTGGGCAGAAGTGGACTCATAATCTCCAGTATCTCATAAAATGTTCTTATTACTGACAAAAAAATGGGCAAAGAGTATTGTGGAAGTGAATTATGGCTGCTGTCTCCCTCTTGTCGTGGCAACACAGAAACGTCACCTCTGAGACCACAGCCTTGAAGTGAATAGATAGTTTCAATTATCTAATTTTGACAATGAATGAGACCTGTTTATTGGAAATCTATACGTGGTTGGCAATAGCAAATGGTAACTGTGAATATATCCAGTGCAGTGCTGGTTAATTTACAGCCTCTTCTGAACTATAGAGTAGCAATATTATTTCTAGAAATGAACACGGGCAGTATAAGTAGCCATGGCAGAATAAGCAAACTTTGTCTTTCTTCTTAATGGCTTTAAGTTGTTTGCATTTATATTTGTTTACAAGTGAACCATGGCTGGAGATCCTCATCTGGGGGTCAGGACCTTTTAAGCCACAGTGAACAACTGAAGATAATCACTGTTTTGCTGAAAGTTTAGACAAAGTTTAAAACAAGATGCCACATATGAAAAACAAGCAAATAAGGGTCACATTTGCAGCAGTAACAGATTAACAGATCAAACAGACAAGCTGACAGCAGCTCATGACAGCTTTACCAGGAACTGTTCTCCATGATGCAGTGACATTTTACCATTAAACAGCTCATTGTTTTCTTATGTTTTGCATGTGGTTTTGCTCTATAGTCCCTAAGTTATGTTCACAAAAAGGATGGCCAAAACCTTACTCTTGGTCTCTATTTGACACAGAGGCTTTTATACAGTGAAATATCTTGCTCAAGTCAGTGAGGAAGTGCTGGCCCTTGCCCAGGCAGCCCTTGTGACATGAGGTGTCTTGTTACGTACAAAGCACATTTTGACCATAACCTTAATCCTGTTGCTGTGGGAAACCTCTAGGATAAGCAAAGCCACTGATAACTTGAGAGTTAGGATAAGGGCACTTTCTGAAAAGACAATGGAGAATGAGGAACATCCAGAATGGCTCATTCCTTTGTGTCCTGCATTCCTGTCCTGGATATCAATAGCTCCACGTCCAGATAAATTGTTGTACTGTTGCACAGACAGGAAGCTGTCTAACAAAGGCACGCATGCTGGTGTAAGACACTATCTGATAAATGGAATTCTAGTCTACAGGGGCTTATAGAAACTATAAGCTACTGCTTCTGCTGTCTGACCATGCTGGGCATCAACCACAGGAGGGGTGAAGTCTGCAAACATTTTGCAATTCTTTTTCCTTCCCAGTGGTGTAACTCCCTCCTTGTGTGAATTCAGCTTTAACTGTTTGATTCTTACTGACATGTTTAAACTCTTGCAGGAATAGAGAGTCTGTCATCCATGTCTCATTGGCAAGAGAATTCAAGTGTTGTTACATTTTCTTTCTGTGAAGATATTGAAAAGGAGACCATAAACCAAGCAGGTGTGGCATAAGCACTGTTTCCCTTCATTACTCCTAGGAAGGCATCTTTCAGATTAGGAATCAATTAAAGAAATTAGCCTCTTCCTTGGAATTGAGCTGAGGGAGACTTGCAGTGTCTCCTGGCCAGCAGCACAGACAGGTAAAAGATAAGATAATGTACTGTGGATTGACAAATGCTCTGGCTCTGGCTTTCTGCCTGCAGAAACAAACCTTTAACTAGCAAGTAGGAGAAAGTTTTGGAACTGTGTCTGGATCTTGTGTATCCCTGTAAACCTAGGGACTTAAAAAATCTTAAGCAAAAGGCATTTTCTTATTTTCAGAGTAGTTCTTCTCTTTAATGGGAGATCTTGCCAATATAAGTGTGAATATCTCCCAGAATGAGACTGGGATACTTCACCAGCATGACTGACAGTGCACCCCTGAATGCCTCTTGTGGATTTGTTCACCCTTTGGTCTATAAATGAACATCAAGTGAGAGTAGTACTCGTGTAGCAGACTCAACTTCCATCCCTTGAGTAGCTGTCATTAAAGCCTGTCAAGAAGCCTATTTGAGCTTTGGTAAAAAATACGAAGGTGGTCAAATTCTTTGAGAAAATATTAGAAAAGCAGATTATTAAAACTCAGGGCAAGGCAGCAAAAGTAGTGTAGAGGCTACAAAAATGAGGAAAAGCTTTGCAGAGGCTGCACAGCTACCTGCATATTTGGGAGCAGCACACTGACACAGTGAGCACAAACCAGCTACACACGAATTGTCACCAGCATTTCTGGTAGCCTTTGCAGCAGTGCTCAAAGACTGCTTCTGACCTTGGTGGGGTTTTTTCTTCCTGCCATCTGTACAACTTAGATACGGTAAATGCATGGCTAAAGCAAGCAATCCCAGGCAATGTGCTCTGGGATGATCCTGCTTGAGCAGGGAGGTTGGACCAGAGGACCCATTGTGGTCCCTTCCAACCTGACCCTTTCTGTGGTTCTGTCATTCTCTGAAATCAAAACCAGAGACAAGAGATTACACACGGGCACTTCTGGTTCACTGATGGCAGAAGGCAATTAGAAGAATAAGGATTGCATATTTTGTTGGACAATTAAAAATGGGACCCTAGAAACTGCATTTAATCTCCAGTTTCAGTAATGGCACTCCATGTATTTGACTTCAGGACTATTGATCTAAAACTGATCATCTATTTTTCAATGGCTGATAATGACAGCTAGAGAAGTATGAGGGAAGTCATGACTCTGCTGTTGGCCAACACGCCACCCTGGAAAGAGGATCTGCCTGCATCTGTGCTAAGATAGGAAGTTTCTTATGATATCTTCTGCCAATTTAGATACAAAGATAATACGTCTTTCAATAAAATGGCAGTCTAATGCCCAGATCAGTAACTGTGCCCCTCTCTGGCAGATAGAACAGAGTCAACCTTTTGCTGATATTTTGTTTACAGATATAGAAAATGCCAATCAAAAAGATCACATTTGCATGACTTTTACGGAATACTGATCAAAGAAAATCTGGTTTTTATTAACCAGGGAAATGGGCTTGAAGGGAAAGAGAAATGTAAATGTTGTGTTCAAGGCAACAGAAGGCTCAGAAATGAACCAGCCAGCAGCAAGTGAATATCCCTCCCTTACTGAGAGCACTGGTGCCATTCCTGCTGTATTTCCCTGGGTCCTGGTGCCTGCCCAGAGTGAGGGGTGTGATGGCACATGGAACCTTTCTGCATGAACACACAACACCCCCTGTATAGCACTCAGCACCTCCTGAGAGCATGGAGATCATAGAACACTGTGTTGTCCCCTTGTGCTTCCAGGGAAGAGGAGAAGAGCTGCTGGGAATTATTTTTGAATGGAAAGTATGGGGAAATCCTTCTGTTCAACAGCAGCTTGTCCATGATAATGACCTCAGAAGGATATAATAACTAATGTATTTTCACTAAGGATAGGCCCAAGATTTAATGTAATAGTTGAGCTGAAAACTTTGCCATATTTGATTCTGATATTTCTAACTTTGCCTTCTTTTTGCCTTATACAGGCCACAAGATTTATTAAAATTTGATGTAATTACAGCTTTGACCCGTAAAATCTGCATGGATGATTTTAAAGTCAAGGATGGTGCAGCCTTGAGATACAAACTTTAAAGGAGGCTGTGAGTTATACGCTCAGTTATAAATCTTCAGGGGATTGATACATGATGGAAGAGTGCAATCTGCCATAGCACAGGGTGAGATTTGCTACTGTTACTCATATTTAGTGAGTACATTGCATTCCAAGTCTGCTCACTGAAATCAGAGAGAGATGATGAAACATGGTCCTTTCCAAAGAGCATCCCAGAAAGGTGCATAAATAACTACTAGAACCCATTGGAAAATAGATAGATGTAGGTAATGCTTAAAGGTTTATTTTGTGTCCTGCCAAAAAAATGGATATTTTAAGATAATATGAGGGAAGATTTTCCCATACTATTATGCATTTAATTTCATTTTTATGGCACAGTTTTTCATACTGTACATGGTAACTGAATGCAGCACCTGGATTAAAAACACTTATGTCTTGTTTCCTATGGAGGGAAATCAATCCTCTCCATTCCTTGACGTATGTCCTATGGAAGAAAATCAATTTAATATATTTTCTTTTATGCGAGTTGGTTAGTGACTGTAGGAGGGGGGAAATGATAAGCTTTACGTGAGTGTAATGAAAGAAAGTTCTTTTGGCTGGCAATTAAAATAATTAAATTTAGAATGAACACAATTATGCTTTCAAGAAGGATCCAGGAATGCAGTTTCTATGAGGTTTGAAATGGACTTTGCAGTGAGCCAGGACAGTCATGTGTCAGCCACCGGAATTAATTCAAGGAGACTGCAAGGAAATGAGTTTTAGTGAAACCCAAATTTGATAGGTGCCCAAATGCCAGTTCAGCCTCCTGGGAATGTTCCTCTGGTTCTCACTAAGAGATGAGAATAAAACCAGCCTCGCTGAAAAACATCCAGAAGATCTTTATAAAAAAGATGCTCTTGTCCCTGCAGTGTGATTGCCTTGTTTTCTTTTTCCCCAAAGAATCGATGATTGAAAACAGGGAGATAACTCATTGTGGTTCGGTTCAAGGCAAGAAAAGGGGATCATGCAGCAATGAAAAAAATGTAATACAAAATAAAAATAGCCTGATCAAAGTTATCTTGATCTCTGATGGAAACAGAAACTCTGCACTGTGCTGAAGGAAACGAAATATGGAAATTCAAGCAGCCCAATTACAGCCTCAGCCACCCTCAGTCATCCTGTGCTGGAGGGTGTCCAGCTCTGGGCATGCACATGAAACCCAAGGGGTGGCAGCGAGGACCCTCCCTGGGGGGACACGTGGCAGGGGAGATGCTCACAAGTATTACTGTTAATGGATAGGAAACCTCAAAGGGAAATCCATGCCCCTGCTGATTTAATAGACCCATGGCAGAGGCCAGAGACAGACTGGATTTCCATGAGCAACCATTCCTTTCACTGGAAGCAGTTCTGAAACGCAAACTTTCTGTTGAGAAATTGTGTTTCTTCAGGAGAAGCTTCCTTGGACAAATTTTAGCATTCTGAAACAACCAAAAAACAAAAATGGGCTTTACTGGTATATTCCTCTAAGGCAAAAGCAGACACACTCTCTTTATCAGTGGTGATGATGTCAGTGATTTTTCAGGCGTTCACAGCCACATTGCTTCTTCTGCCACTGGTAATTATTCAGTGTTAAACAGCAAGCTCTTATTTACGTAATGAGGTAATATTCTTTAAACTAGTTCTCATAAAATGGCATTAAATTTTGCTAGGCTTTAATATCTTTTAATTTCTTTGTTGCAAATCTGCTGAGTTTAGGAGTAAACATTTTAAACATTTTTCTCTGCAAATCCACAAATCAAGATGCATTCTGCCTGACAGCACCTCATTTGTAAAGATGTTGTCAGTCAGATCTTGTCTTCAGCAACAGCTTTCTTACAAAGCTGTCATTTTGAGGAGTTTTCAGTCAAGAGGAGAAGAGGCATTAGAAATTAGAGCTTGGGATCTGCATGGATGGGGATAAAATGACTGCTAAGAGTGCTCAGCACCCACGACTGGGGCATTTTAGCACCTCTTGCTAAGATAAGGCACAGTCACAGGTTTCCCTTTGCTTTCTCAGAGCTGCTTTCCTTCCTGCTTCCTCCCACCAGGGCTGGGGTGATGGATCCGGCCTTGGGTGGGCAGGGAGAGAGCAGGAGGGTGCCCAGAGAGGTCTCACTTCAGGACAGGTCAGCTTCCCCCAGCGTGTCTCCAGGAGAAAGCCTCTCCCAGGCTCATGCCCTGTAACCGCTGCTTGCTGCTCCTCAGGGTGAAGCTCGCATTTCCTCCCGTGCTGTGCTTCCCCAGCAGCTGGGAGCTGTGCTGGCTTTGAGTGCCTGCTGTGTGCTGCTTGCTCTGGGTGCCTTGATGATACACTGCCCTCGTCAGCTGAAATCCAAAACACCAGCGTGACCGAGGTCAGGAAGGCTCAACAGGCTCGGGCTCAGAGTTCACAGGAGAAAATAGCTCTTACAGGCTTTTTTTATGCCTCCAGGCAGTATTTAGCCAGGAAACTTCTGCTTTCTGGGTCCATCCATTCTCTCAGCTGGAAAAAAATGGCTGTTTCTGTTTAAACAAGAAGCTCTGAACACACTTCAGAGTTGAGGTCAGGCTCATGCGAGGCATTTAGCAGGTGTGATGTCCTGGGCTGCATTTTGGTGCTGCTTTGGGCAGCATTTCTGGCCTTCCACCACTGTGAGACCCAGGTACATTCCTGGGAAGGAGGAGTCCTCTTCCCACTGTCAGTAGCTGGAGTTAAACCTGGTGACTGCAGTGATCTCTTTCCTCCCTGCCAAGTGAGAGTATGGACGACAGGTAAAGCCCATCTGTGATTTGATTTATGAGAGAAAAGCTATTAGAAGAGACAGTACAAAAATGAGGAGATTGCATGATCTCCTTTACACTATTTTCCCTTGATGCTTGCACCTTCTGCACAGAACAGCAGGCAGAGTGCAAAGTCCCCCAGTGTTTTATGGAGAGGAGGAGGAGGAAATGAAGAAAATACTGCAATATCCATGAATTTAGTGGCAAAATTTTACTGGTTTCATTCTGTCTCAGACCACAGGATTTTTTTCAGTACTCAGACACTTTATCTAAGTAATTACACTAGAGCTGATTTGGCTCTCAGCGTTTCCACCATGAAGTCTTAATTTATCTGGGCTAATGTCTTACATATTGTATAGAAATAATTTCAACTTTTCTCCAACTAAGGAAAAAAGGAGCTAGCATTAAATAAGTGTCTTGGGTCATATGGAAACTTTGCTTTATGTCAAGGTTATTGTTTCTCTACAGTGATAATAGAAACTAAATAACCTGAAGAATTTGTAGTTTGGGGAAAAACTCATTCACACCTAACTTATTATTATTAATGACATCGTTCAGACCATTGATTTTATATCCTGTATGGTTTAGCTAATGATTACAGAAAGGCCTTCAAAGACTGTATATTAATGACATCAATTATCACAAATGATAGTCTTTATGAATTGTCATGAATATCAAGCGACACTGAGGATCCGAACAACAATAGCATGTGATGTGGGAAGTTATGCGAAGCAATTAAGGTCAGGAAAACTTTGCTCAGTACTTCTTTTTAAAAAAGGTTATTCAATTATAATAATGGTCAATTCTCAGCAGACAAAAAAAAAATCCTTCATCTGGTTTCCTTCTGGGCATTTAGTAATGGAGCTCCCACCTGCTGTGTAACATTTTATTGCGTCATTTCCCGTGAAAACAATTTGCACTGGCAGCACTAATTGAGTGGAAGCTTTCACACATTATTTTTGTAGGAATATGTACCCTGAGTTTTGCATGCAACCATGTTCTTTGCTATCAAATTCCTCACTTGTATTAGGAATTTTTAAAAGCCTAATTTTACCCATTTTTTAAAAGAAAAGACGAAACCCCAGGGAATAAGGAATAAGGGAGTGTGTGATGCTTCACCATGCACCTGTTGTGCTGTGTGATTCGTTTTGGTAGTGTTTGGCCCTGACCCTCTGCCTTTGCCAACCTTTCCCAACTTGTGCTTGCAGGAACAATACACTGCACTTCACAGTACAGGCAGAGTGACAATTAGTGCTCGTGATTAATTATCCCATAATAAGCATTTGTGGAGAGCCCACAACCAGTCAAATCTCCCCGCTCCCTGTCCTCTGCCCAGGGAGCTGCCTCGTGGCAGTGGGGACAGCACGAGGTGTGGCTGCCCCGAGGTTCAGGGCTGAGCGACTCCCTGCCCTCCGTGCTGGGCAGTGCTGAGGTTTGGGCTGTGGGAGGGCACTTGTGGGGGACACTGAGCTGAGCAAAGGGCTGGGGGGAGCCACCAGCTGTGGGGGAATGCTGCTCCTTTGGGCTGCCCTCGGTGCTGGTCTGCACATGGGAGGGACCAAGATCCCTGAATTATCTTCACTGTGAGCTTTGAACAGCTCACAGATATTGCTATAATTCACTGTAAAAAAAAAAAAAAAGAAGTTAAAACTGAGCCTTTTTTTAGCTGAGAAGATGAACTGTAAGAGTTTTGCTTTTAGGAGGCTTATAAATGCTTATGAGCTCCATGGATCTGTTTAATGCTCTGTTCCACTGCAGTTTCCCTTTGAAGTGAGAGACGTCTGATAAAAGTGATGTACTTTATGCTTAGAGCAGGATTTATGTTGTGGTGAGATGTGAAAAGCCTTGGCCAAGGATATGGAGCTCGTTGCATAAGTTCCTATGGACAGGCAGATAAAGGCTCTGTCCTGAGGAACACCCAGGCTACACCAAATGTCATAAACCTTCTGCTTAATTGAAGAAAACAAATTATGTTTAAGGGCTAGTTCTTTAAAAGAGCTCCTGAAAAATGGAATTCATCTATTCTGATGCCTTTTCTCCATGGCCTAATAAGAATCCCAGCAAATACATGGAAGAGGAGGTAAAGGGAACTGCTGTGATGAGAACAGGCTTTCCTTCAGCTGGGAGAGACAGACTGAAACCAAATCCGTGTGGAGAGCACAGGATTCATGCTCCCTCACATATGAGATGTTAGATCGTGTGCAGAGGTGAAGATCTGCCCTGTCTTTCTTGGAATTATATTATTACTAACATTTGCCTACAGTTTCTGCCTTGGACTTATCCGTTGCCTGCACGTGTGCCTGTAGGGATGTGAGCCTGGAGAACATTTTGCCTGAGCTAAGTAGCTGTGGAATTGCACAGGGCAAGTTCCTGCTCTGCCATGAGGATGCTTTTTCACTTCTGCAGACTTTCAAAAGAGTGATTTAAAGTGTTCACTGACTTAGTGCCCAGTGACACTCATCACGAAGGCACTGTCCCTGCCACTGCTCAGTTTAGAAAAGCACAGAAGTTAAATCATGTTTCAGGCTCTGGGATGGTTTCTCTGTGGTATCAGGAAAGCTGCTTTGCTGCTGTCTGTCTCCTCTGAGGAATGGAGGGCAGTGATGCTTATCAGCTTCACAAAGACTTTGTCATAATTAACATTTGAAGATGAAAAGCTACTTGATTTTGTAACAGGATTTTTGGTTATGTGTCTGCTGATTGGAGACAAGAAGAGAAATAGAGGAAATCGCTCAAAGACAAATCCAAATAACTCCAAACTCCACTGAGGTTTAAATAAATCCACTGTAGCACGTTCATTTTTCTTAGGGATATGTAATAACTTAGAAAAAGTGTTATAATGGACAAATATAAATTTTAAGTCTCACCAGCTAAGCTCTGCCTCCTTTCTTTTGCAATGGTGCTATGAATTTTCTCTTCAGGCTGCCAGCCACTGATTCAGCCTCACATCATCTCCTGCCATTAAACTCTGGTTGAGTTCAGCTTTAAAGCAAAACTCTGAAGGGGGGTGTATAAAGGAAATGGACACTTTGAATTTTGTGTTTGAACTTCGGTTATCCCATTTACCTTTTTAATGTTTATTTCAAACACAAACTCTTTTTTTGTGCCCTGTGGTCCCGTGTATCATCTTGGATCCAAATTAACAAAAGTCCCAAAGCCATTTCCAGCTCCCTGGCTTTGACATTTTGATATTTCCTCGTTCTTCATTTCAGCTGAGTTTGTGGCTAAAAATTGTAGTGTCATCCACAATGCTGAAAAATAATTTGGTTCAAACAGATTTCAGTCTCTTCAAGGATCAAAAGCGTAATAGATGAAAACACAGTATGTTGGGGGTTTGAGTGTTGACTTGAGACATGTCAGACCCAAATTACCTGCTTCTTCCTTAGAGTTAAAATGAAATGCTAAAGATACACTGGGCAGAATCCAAAGTAAAATAAAGAGTCTTCCAGCCATGCTAGCAGAAATCTTGTGTCCTCTGATCCCTTGCCCTGAGTTTCTGCTGATAGTGATTTAACACATTTCAGAATGCTTTCTTCCATGTGCCCACAGCTGATGTGAACCAGCCTGTAAGAGAAAACGGAGCATTCAGTGCTCTGCCTTGGTACAGCATGAAAGACGTGAAGCAATTTAATGTTATTAATTGCTAGCTGGCTGATTAGATTTACAAGAAATTGTCAAACCTTAAACCCCCCAAATAATAATTTCTCACCCAAAAAAAAAAAATTATTATGCCATTAACTTTTTTCCTAGCAGGGTTTCCAAAGTGAAATCACTAACTGCTATAAAATTTTTATTGCACATTTTAATTTATTTCTCCCTCCAGTTAAGAAATGTCTCGAAGACGTATTTTGGTGTTCTCTACTGTCATTATTTGTCATTCATAAAGAAAACATTTGTAGCTACTTACTCCATCCAATCGGAATTTGAAACCTGTGTCACTTTTCCTTTCTGTTCTGGAAGGTCAGAGATATCAATAAAGAGTTTAGTTTTTTGAGGACTGAGTGGGAAGGACCAGATGCCTTCTGCAGACATGTGGCAACACAGGGGAAGGGGATGAAGGTGCAATCAAACAGCAGCAATTCAAGGGATTTCAGTGCTAAGACTACACAAAAGGAGTATGGATTTACCTTGCCTGAGGCATCCAGGTTAGGAAGGTAATTGCACTGGGATCTCTGCAGTCAGTGGAGAGTCAGAGATGCTTCCAGAGGGAATGATTTTTTCTGTGTATTACATGGGGTCAGCTGCAACTACAATTCTACCCAGGTGCTCTAAAACGCCCCAAGCAAGGCAAAGCCTTGATGCTTGTTAGTGGTGCTTTGAGTGGTTCACGTTCTGCTTTCTAAAGCAGCTGAGGGTGCAGGTGCCTCTGCCCCAGCACCTGCTTGCAGAAGCTCCACAATAAAAAATTTTCACTGGGGTAAAATTTTCCTACATGGGGGGAAACCATTCTGTGAGAAATACCTTGTGTGAAAATAAAGCACCAGGCTTGCACCTTTACTTTATGTGGATAACTATGCAAGGAAGGGACCTGGGGAAAGATATTAAATATTTTGGAGTGAAAATAACTGCTTTTTGACCTCAGCATAGATTTAATACTCAGTTCCAGTGCAAGGGGGCTGCAAGCAGCTGGAAGCCTAAATTTCAGTAAGGATGTGAAACTTCAGCATAAAAAAGGCAGGCCCTGATACTTATAAGAGCAGTGTAAAAGTTTTGGCAGAGAAGTACATAAACAGAGACCAAGACTGGGTGTTGATTGTATGAATAACGAATATTTCCCAAGTGTTTAGTGAAAGGTTCTCATTTCCTCCAGTATAAGGGCACCTCTGTGGATAAAATATCTCAGGTATTCTCAAACCATCAATCGTTTGCAAAATTCCTGGAAGATTTCCATCAGGTTGGAAGTAGTAGTTGATATAGGAGAATACAAAAAGAATCAATATTAAAACCATCTTCATAGCTCAGAAAACCTAGTCTGGAAGTCAGATTAATCTGAGCTTCAGGGATATTCAGTGAAGTGCTAGTTACCCCTCAGTGGCTTTGGCGAACAGACATTTCCACTCTCTGTTATCCAGGCTGCCAAGACCTTGAAGCTTTCTCCTGCTGCATCTGTATTTGCCATCCCTGGGCAACCATCCCAGGCCACCAGGGACTTCAGTGAGTGTGGCTGTGTGCAGTGTGGTGTTCTGCTCAGAGCAGTGGGGGGACCCAGTTACACGGCCCTTTCTATTTCTGTCCAAAAGTTTCTGGTTTTCACTTCAGGCTCACCCATAGCCCTAAAGCACAGGGATGTGTGGCCAGTGGCTTTGCCAGAGCTGTTAAAACTCCTGTGTTCTTCTGTTGTGGTTTAGTGGGAACTGTAGCCAGAGCTAGGGACTTTTGCAAAGGGATGAGCATTTCCAGCAGCTGGCATTGTCAGGCTCCAGTGTTGCTGAAGGGAGTTTATGGGATTGCCTTTGAAACTTACTGCACAGATGAAACTCAGCCTGTTTTCTCTTTCATTCCTGTCAAATACTGACTGACTGTGCTTTCCCTGCAGCTGATTGTCAGCACAAGATACCAAAATAGGAAGAGCACACTTTCATTATTTACGTGTCAGACAGAGGGGTATGGAGCAAAAGGAGATGATGGGAAGTATTAAATCCTTCAAGGAAACTGCTTAGGAAAGCATTAAGGCACTGCTAGAGGCAACTGAGTGCCACATCTTGGTGCACCAGCTCTGCTGACACCCACTGCACCCACATTGCAGGCCGGAGGTGTTTGGAAGAGACGATGCCACAAATGTGGGCACGGTGCTGAGAGGTCACACATCTCTTAACTGTCACCTCCTTCATCCCATCATAGATTATCCATAAGACAAAAAAAAGTATCACGTCTTTGCATCACTGGTGTGCCCCGTCTGGGCCCATAACACTCCATGGGTGGAGGGGAAGGAAAGGTGGGAATTACGGCTTTTATAGATAACGATCCTTTAAAACATTATCATTTTCCCTTATGTCTGTAAGTGTAAGTGAAATACCAGCAAAGCGATGATTTAGGAACTTTATAATAGCCCTTGTGGAGAAAAAATTGACCAAAGCCACCTTCTGCACAGGTACATCTGCAGCTGCTGCACCTTTGTCTGGCTTGTCCCTCCGAGGGGCCAAGCCCAAGTGTCACATGAACTCCACAGCAGGAGACAACTGTAAATGTGTTAAAGCCCTTGAACTGCTCTGCTTGCAGGTTTGATTTCTGCCTTGGTGAACTTTCATTCTCCTGACCAGTAGAAATGGGCTGTGTGGATGGGTGGGATGAGGATGGCACACAGTCCCCACACTGCATGTGAGCTTATATGTGTGACTGGGGTTGGCCCCTCAGGTGCTGGAAATGGATCCCAGTCTGGCAGAACCATAGGTTGGAGTGAGAGCAGTTCTGGAGCCCAAACCCAGACCTCACTTATGCACCCATGCCTGGTGGCAGAGTATGCTGGGGCAGAACTGAAATGCTGGCAGTGTTCAGCCCTTGCCTATAACCACTTTTAAGGTTGTTTAGCAGCCACCAAAAGATGTGAGGTTTTTTTATGGGAACATACTCAGACCATGCTGCGATGCCTGTGCACTCCAGCGTGGCAGGTACAGCTGTGTCCCCTCTGACGTGTTCTGCAGATGGATTTTATAAGCAGATGAATTATGAATGGGTTTCAGTCGTCAAGAAAATCCCAAGAAAAACATGACACTGAGCATCATGCCACTCATGGCATCCAGAAGTTATTTGAAAATTAATGGAAGATTATTTCCCACTCAGCTCACACAGACATCCAAATCTGGCTACTGTCAGCTACTGCAATGTTTTACATGAGAGCATGTGCAGAATGTTTATAAAAGAAGACATATCCTTCTGGCTTTGTAAAAAGTAATCTTTATGCAGTTGCACAAATAACAGTTTCAGCAGTGAATCTGCAGTTCATCAGTACACATGTTTAATGTGCAAACGTGCAAATACTGTGAATTCATGGAAAGCTAATTTAATTACATGATAGGAGCAATGCATATATTCTTTAGTGAGAATAAACACACATTTAATTTTATTTTTAATTTTTAACACACATTAATCATCATGAGAGCTGGTTTTAATGTTGTTAGTCCTTTTCTAAAGATGAAATGTTGACAACACATATTACTTGCTATAAGAATAAATTATATTGATTAATGTGAATGACTTAATTTAAACTGTATTTTCATGTCATACCATTTAGATTTCTTCTGAATGATTTTAAAAGCAAGAGAAGCTTCAGTGTCACACAAATAGATGAGTAATTATATTTATTTTAAATTGGTTTTTTTTCATAGCTATCTTTTTCAAGGTTTTCTTCATCTGTATGCATGAAACTTTAAGCCTTGGTAAAATTCTCATGTAGTAGCTTTTATCCAACTTGTTGGATAAAGTTGTCTGCTCTTTCTAGACGTGTTTATATTTTAATAATTGCATCAACCTTGGCCAGACACTACATGGCTTTCTGGGGGTAGGGCAGTAAATATTTAGTTAAACTCTAAAATCTTTATGGGCTTGATGTGTCCAAGGAATTAAAAAATTTGCACTTTCAATGTCTGTGCTAGTTATTATATTGTGATTCTCTCAATTGCTTCTTAATGTGTGAATTAAGAAGTTCAAAGCACGAAGGAAAAAGTTCCTAATCTATGTAATTTCTTAACATTTTCCCATCTCTTCACACATATATGAAATAAAATAGCATGCTATGTAATCTTTTAAAAAAATCTTGTAAGATATAGAGACTGTGAGTGTGGTGTGGACCATTGGAGGGTTTGGGCTGTTTTAAATGAGTGCTTTGTGGCATCGGGTAATACTTGAAGGAGAGCACAAAAATGGACAGTGTTTATTAGGAATTTTAGAAAACTGTTATAGATCTTACCAAGGCAAAGAAGGTTCTGAATATCTCCAGGATATAGCAGAAAGATTAGAAGAGATGCTGTAGGAAATGTTGTATAATTTCTCCAATTCCAGGGCAAAACTGGCAAGAATGGGAGTATCAGTTGGATAAGAAATCTTAGTGTTGCTGTGTGATTGGCACAGGCAGTGTTGTGGTGCTCTGTAAATCTGCCCTGACAATGACTTTCTGCTTTTTGGGTTGCATTTTCCAGATCCCAAATCAGCTACAGAGTGTAAACACAAGCTAAGTCTGTCTTTATTCAAGATGCTCTTGAGGATGCTTATCTTTCAGGGGCTTCAGCAGCACCGAGCCGATATTCAAAGACAAGCGCATATTTAAGTGCTTTTCGAGAGTGTGGTGCTCTCCTGAGTCAGAGCAGTGCCATGGAAGTGTTTCAGAGAAGGGAACAACTCCCTGCTATCTGCTGCTGCTTGATCACAGCCTTTTTGATCTGCAGCTGCCTGTACTTTTTAATGGACCGCTTTCCAAGTACACCCGTGAAATGTCGCTTATCACCGCTGAGGAGCGGAACACTTTGGCATTGCGGGGAGAGCGGTAATTCGGGAAACAGGAGGGTAGCTGGATAGCTGTACTCAGGAGGCATCGTGTGGCTCCGTGTAACCCAGATCCCTGCTCCTTTGAATCCTTTCCAAGCACTGCAGTGTAAATAACTAATAATAACAGAGCTGTTGCTGGGGGAAAGGATCATCCTTGTAAGTGAGTTCACATCAGATGGAGTGGGATGCCTGCAAACTTGAACGTTCGACTGGGGAGAACAAAGCAGGAACCGTAAGCCTCTTAGATTTGCAGAGGCAGTTCTGTATGAGTTTCCCCAGCTTCCTGTGAGGAGAAATATTTTCAGAATGGGTTTGATTGCTAATCTGATTATGCCAGCTCGGAAGTTAAATTGAAACATGAAATAAATGAAGGCTTTTGGAGTTATGAATTAATTAAAAAACTAATTAGGACAGATAAAAGAAATTCAAGTCAGGGAATTGTTTTTCTTATCTTGGAATAAGAACATTTAAATTGAAAAGATGACATTAAACAAAGCCTACAAACAACTGGAAACCATGTTAGGAGAAAGATAAGTCCTAAAAGGGGATTTTTTTGTTTTACATCATGATACAGCTTTCCAAAAGGTATTTCTGAAGAGGGAACAGCAGCTTAGAGGAGAGGATGTCTACAGGCTCAGGGACAGCTGGAAGAGAAATGCTGAATGGAGACTGAGTAGATGGCAGAGATACAGGGCTGGTGAGTCTCGGCTTCACTGGTGTCTGTTAAAGGAGTGTCCATGGGCTGACTGTGCTGCTGTGCATCAGGATTTTAGGGCAGGATCATTTGTGTGGCACTAACTCCCAGCTGGGTGGTGGGGAAAGCCATGCCCTGGGCCATCCCTGCCTGCACCAGGCACTGGTCCTCCACCATGGGTGGCTGCAGGCCCTTGGAGCACCAAGAGGAAGAGAGGGATGTTTTCTAACCACAAGTATGGAAATGTTGCCTTCAGACATTTTCTTTTGGAGCAAATTGTGCAGGAATGTGTAATGATTGCCTGAACCATCTGTCCATAACACCTTTGGTATGAAAATGTTGCTGTGCTGGTTAATAGATGCTAACAGTGAATATTAACTTCAATGAATGATGAAATATCCATGCACTGATTGGAGGAGTCAGAGATTACTTTCAGAGATCAGATGAGAAGAAACTGGTTGCTCTCATCAAGCACAGGAAATGGACTAGAGGGGAACAGCCTGGACACACTGACAGAGACCCACAGTCACCCAATCTCCCCCGCTGGGGTTTGCACTGAGCATCCGTAACAAATGATCAGGGAGGGCTGCCCAGAAGGTGAGCACTGCAGGACTGGGGGGTCCTGACAGGCAGAGGGCTCTGGAGAGCATCCCTGGCATGGTGCTGGGGCAGAGGGACAGTCATGCTGTGCCACCCCACCCTGCAGGGTCCTTTGGGTGCCCATTGTCTTGAAAAGTCCGTGAGTGTCTCACACACCAAATTTATGCTGCTTTAGACAGGTCACTAAATCCATTACTACTGCTCCCTTGAAATGCAAAGACTGTCACTGTGATACATTTTAAAATCAGAAAGAGCTTTAAGCCCAAATGGTCTTACCAGTAAGAAAGAGTCCCTGCTCAGAAAAGCTGGAAGCAGCATAAGTATTAAGGAAGTTAAAGCTATCATTAACATTAATATATTTCTCTCCTCACCTACAGGAACATGAGAAAGAGAACCATAGAGGTGATGTATAATATTCATATTTCTTAATGCATTACAGGAAACCGTTCAGACACTGCAGAGGAAAGACAGATAAAAGGACTTGTACAGAGGTATAAATGTATATGTCCCTGAAATATGCTGCAGTATTGGGTGATCACTCAGTCTGGAAGACAGAGACTGCATGGCAACTACCTGGCTCTGACTTATTGAATTCTCTGGCTGGTAGCTTGGAATTGTCTATTCTTGTTGAATTATCTATTAGCAAGCAGCTTAAACCAAACAAAAAACCCCACAACTAACCAGCCAAACAAAAAAAAAACAACACAATCAAAACAACCAACCAAAAAAAAAACCCCACCAAAAAAAAAACCAAACCCAAAACAAACCAAAACAACAAAACCACCCCCTCACCCCACTCCCCCCAAAAAAAACCAACCCAAAAAAAGGGAAGAAAAATAATTTCCTGAAGTAGTTACTTCAAGATCACAGTGAAAAAATTAAAAACCATAGCTCAGAAGGATAGCCTGGATACTGTAGCCTGGCTATGAAGTTCAGGGCTAACTTAACGCCCTGTCTCACACAGCGGCTGATTTTAACCTTCGCTTAAATCTCTCTCAGTTACACTGTAACTGTGGTGGCGCAGGGACTCCTGCGATGAAAGCAGGGAGTTCATAATATTATCCTGTCTGGCTGTGAGAAAAAGCATGAGTGGACTATTGTCGGGGTGGGGGGAGAAATGGAAAAGGAAATAAGGTCTATCTGAGGAAAATCCGATATATCCCTGAAGTAGAAAACCGTGGAAAAAACTCCTTCTTGCAGAGTTTTTATTAAACCGTGTTACTGCCTTATGAAGCCGTCTACCTCTGTGAGATGAGGAGTTTAAAAATAACAGACAAACTCGAAGGAAAAAAGCAAAAAGAATTACCATAATAAAATATACTGTATGAAGCCTGAAAATGGAAGCTTGGCTTAATTGACAAAAAGTGTCAATGAAAAATGAATGTGGTTCAATAATGGATCTTCTCACATTTTAATATTTTTGTTCTAGTCATATAGTTCAGAAACTGGAGATACTGAAATACGGTCTTTAAACTCTCAGTTTCTTTGAAGTTTATGATAAGTTGATAGTTCAAAACATATTTTTCCATCATTGTAACCCACAGAAAGTAGCACAGCTTCATTTGGTTCTAGGAGTTTAATGGGCACAGGAAGAATTTGGATAACTCCCAGAGTGATGAGCTATGTGTCATGTCTAAGTGAAGTAAATCCTATGACTCTACAAAGATATTGCAGGAAAATGTGATCAGAAACTCTCTGCCCCAGTAGGAACAGTAATGACAGTCAATGGCAAGTACTCAACAACAAAGGTTCTGTTCAAGTTAGGTTCACTTATGGTTTGTGGGAGAATTCAGACAGTACGCATATTGACTGGATCAAAAAAAAGGGAAAAAGCAGGATTTAACTTCTGAATTCATACTTTTAGCTCATGCAAATCAGCGTTGTCTGATCACAATCTGCACAATAAGTTCGCCACTGCTGGAACTTCAAGTTTAAAAGCATACAGAAATGCAGTATGTGGATTGGTCAGGTTTTTAAAAAATCCCTGCAGCTCCTGAAACTTTCACTAATGTTAATCTGCAAAAGGACTTGCTAAGTTGCAGTCTCTTAATCTTGGTTTTTTGAAGTTAAAATACTGAAATAGCCAAAGAAAGGACATTTTTCTTAAATTTAGAACTTTTGTTTCTGAAATAGTTTTTGGGTTTGCATTGACTGTGGGGTAGCCTATTTCATGTCCCCTTTATAGTGTTTATACCTTTGGGTGACTAAGATACGTGACTGGAGAAGCTATATGTGGTTTTTTAACAAGTATTATTAAAAATTTTTAGAAGACCTTTTTCTTTTTGGCCAAATTTGCGTCCAGCAAGGTTGGGTTCATTGCCTGATAAGAGGGGCACGGGCATTGGGGACAGTGCCTGCAGAACAGCACAACAGCATGTGGCAGGATTCATGCAGCAGAGCCATGCTGCAAGCTCTGTTTTGTTGAAAAGGACATTTTTAAAATTTTATATTCATTTTTACTTCCTTAAATATAACTATTTTCTGCTTTTTACAAATCAGCTGGGACACTTGCCACCAGTTTACTGAGGAGATAAAAAAGGAGGTGGGAACTGGCTTTTGAACCACTAGATTGTCATCTGCCATGTGCACAGGTTTACCACATGGTAAAATGCAAACCTTGGACACAATTTTGTGAGGGCTGTGCTGCATAGAGGCAGGCATGCAATTTCAATTTGATTTTTTGAGACTTTAGAATTACCATACAGGAGATAGCTTTATCCCACCCTCATGTCACAGATCATTATGCCTTATGTGTGTAAGTATATATACACCCAGACTGTGTTTGAATAAAGTAACATACTCTCAAAATCAATGCTAAATCTGCTTAGTGTCAAAATAGCCAGAGTGATACTAAACCATCAGCAGTTTTCATTCATTAAACTGATTTAGCACAGTACCAAGGACAGAAACAAGCACTAGGTGTTTGCACTGGATAGCAAACACATTTCAATTATCTATGGTGAATTGGCACAAGCAGATAACAAGCACTAAGTGTTACCTTCATTTGTAAGTGTTCCTGCTCCACACCCCGGCCTTTAAACTCTGAATCACTCCTGGCTCCTCAGAAGTTTTTCAGAAAGAGGTTTCTGATTACTGTGCAAGGATAAAATACAACAGATATGCACTCTTCTGGAATGATTTGTTTGATTAGCCAGATCATCTACCTCTCATAAAACTTGGAGAATTCAGTGATCTTTTTCTGAAGTGTAATTTAGCTAATTAGCACAAGCCAGCCTGGTAATCAATAGAATCACTTGTATTACAGATGGCACTAACAAAACCTCTACTAGTTAATAAAACAAAAGGGTTGCTTACTCAGCTTTAAAAGGCAGAATGACTCGTAGTTGCCAGCTGCTTTCCTGAAAGTGCTGTATAATCCTTATGAATAAAATAGAACTCAGTTTAGGAGACTCTTGCCAGGTTCAGAAGTGGTGATAGCAGAGAAACAAATTAGCTTCCTCGTGTTTTGTGTCTCCAAAGTGAAGAGCATTTGCATGCTCACTTTTACTTTCCTTTCTAACAGCAGCAGAGCTCTGTGATTGTCCATGACACAGTCTTTTCTGTGTTTGTTATGTGTGTTACAACCATTAACTAATCTGAGAAAAGATGCCATACAACTAAGATTACAAAGACACCAGCGAGCAGTATTTATCCCGATATCACCCCCTTTGCAGTTTACATTACGTGAATGAGTAAAGGATCAGGACTATTTCTGCCATCAGCTCCAAAGCAGTAGCAAGTCAATCAGTCAGAATGTGCTGTCCATGGTCCTGAGTCCAGAATCCTGCCCATGAAAATCCTTGCTCAACTGTTGCCTCGCAGTGGTGACATCTAAACTGCATGTAGCCTTTCTTCTGGGTAGCTACCCCAGATTCATCAGGAAACGTCCTAAACAATAGATAATATTTAAATATTTAGAAAATGCCTTAAAGATGCATGACCTTGTAAAGTCTGTGCTCATTTTCCAGGTGCTTTAAAAAGGCACCCAGGCATTGCAGAAGTCCTAGGGTCTGCAGTGGGCCGGAAGGGTGGTGCTGTATGAGAACACTCACCCACAGGGGCTCTGGGGTAAAATGTGATGTGTGCTTTTTGTCAGAAATCCCACTGGAAAGCAAAAGATTGCCCGTGGTAAATCAAAACTGATGTGTTGTAAGACAAGAATTAATTTCTACAGACTGGCATTTTTTGATGGATAGCTGTTTTGTTGGAAACTTTATGACCAGCTGCACCAGCAATCATTTAGCCTGTCTGGATGAGGTGCAAGGGCACAAACGCTGAATGGGCACTCAGGGGGAAATACATCAACCAAGCACATGCCATCCCTGTAACTCAGTATTGTGCAGATGGATATGAAAACATCTTCCTAAAAGGAGGCAATCCATGCTGCTAAGATGTTTGGAAATCTGACAACAGCAGCACTTGTAGCTGGATTCTTCAGAATAAAGAAGAAATAAAACTGCAGTATTACGCAGTGGGTCACCTTGCAAATCACCATCTTTTTGTCATCTAGTTTGGCTGTGATATTTGATAATGGGCCGAGTGGCTCATGCCTTACATTTGTTTTCAGAACAGGTACTGAAATTTGAGTCAAATTATCCCCAGCAGGACTGTGACAAAGAAACTTTTTTCTGAACATTCCACAGGCTCAGCCCGGTCGCAGTGCTTGTGGGTCCATCTTCAAGGATGCAGCCACCCAAAGGAAAATGCAATGATAAAGGACTTTTTTCTGCTGGCCTTTTGGCATGCAGTATTATGCCAGAACTTAATTGCAGTGCTGTTAATTGCATGCAGAGCCATAAACACTGAGTTAATATATTGCATATGATTGTGTGTGTGTAAATGTCAGTCACAGATTACTTGGCTACCTTTTTTGACATTAAATTTGTGAATGTTTCTTAGGGAAGAAACCTCCACCAATATGAAGTCTTTTGAACCACAGTGAGACTTAAGCCATTCAGGGAGCTGACTGCCCCATCTGCAAATAAATGGCTTGGAAAAATTTAACTTGCCAGTCACTGAAAGCTGATCTCTGGGTAAGATTAAAATATATGCAACTGTCAAAATCAGTGAGGAATATTTCTTATGGGTTAGCAGTAATATTTTAAGAATGCTGGCAAAAATAGTTTCACAGAAAAGGTGTGCTGAGCTACTCCACATCATGGCCAGATCTAAATATAGCATTTGCAGAAGTTGCTTCTCCTGCAACTTTTACTTCTGTCGTCTTTGCAGTGTGTTAGTGTCACGCATTCAGTGTGCTCATCTGATCATGGCATTTTCAGATGTAACCACAGTGCTGTGCATCTCACTGCCCACAGCTGGGGGAGTTTCTAGCGAGCTGCTCTTCACATCCTGGGTGCCAAACTGAAGGTGCTGTTCTTGGGGCACAGGGAAGATGCTGGAGAATTTTTAAAATCCATTTTCACTGTGTGTGAAGCAGCATGGGGTGAACCAACATTTTCTGTCAGAAATCCTTTACTGGCAAATTACTAATTAAATGAAATGTGTGTGTGAGAGAAAGAAGTTTCTGCTTTCTGCCAAAACCAAGAGTTTGGTGGTTTATTTTTCTCTTTCTTTTAAATCTAGAATTGAAATATAAAACACTGAAAATGAAAAATTGTAATTAAAAACCTGGAATATTTTTCATTAGGAATGCTTCCTTTTGGAAAAGCAGAACCACTAGTAACTGTCTCTTACTAAATCTTGTTGCTGTAGCAGAAATTTGTATTCAGTGGCTGCTGCTGTTCTTGTCAGCAGCTGCCCATCCCCATGGTGGCCTCTGGCCAGCTTCCAGCCTGCCTTCCTGGATTCCCCCAAACCAAACTGCCTAGCTATGACAGGGGTTTTCCAGGGGGTTCCCCTCCTTTTCAGACCAGAAAGAGACCAGGAATGTACTGGGCTCTGCTCAATCTCCCAGCAGTGCCTTTTTAGGGAGGCATCTTCTGAATTATACACTATACACAGCTTGAAGTACTTGTGTGCCTACAGCTCAGCAGCATTCATGCATCTGGCTGTTCTCAAAACAAAATGTTATCTCTTGGGATGGAATTGAATACATTCCACTTCACGTAATTTGTCAGAGAATTTCCATTTTCCATGCAAAGGAGAGATGCATTCTAATAGTCTTCATAATGCATTCAGATCAATCCCATGGAAAGAAGGAGCCAAAGCAACACAGCAAATCCTGCTTCCAAATTTCTCAAACATTCTCAAATATTTGTTCACAATTCACTTTGATAATTTTCCTGGCTCATTTTAGAGCATTCAAATTTTGTCTGGAAAGTGAATTCTAAAGTTAAAACTCAGAAACAGGATTTGATATTTATGTGTGCATGCATTATTACTATGAATCCTTATATTTGCTTAGTATGGGAACAGAAATACAGAAAGGAGGAGTTCAAAATACACTCAGTTATAAATATCTTGTTATTCAGGGGAGTTCATACTGTGGAAGACCATGCAGTGGATTTGGTAAAATACATAAATAAAGTGAGCATAATTATGGGAGAGGTTTTTTTTCAGGTTCATCATGACAAACTTGATTTACCTACCTACATCATTTGTTAGTCAAAATCTGATGTAATGAGGCATCTTTAAAGCAACCCCTTGCTAAGAGTTGGCATCTTCCGTATGGCCAGGTTTGGCCTGGACAAAATGTCCCAAAGCAAAACCCACCACGCTGGGGCAGCAGCAGAGTGACAGCACAGCACTGGTGCAGCTTGAAGTGTGGGAATAATTTAGCATATGGATCAGATGATTTTGTTGAAACAGAATGGCAGTGCCAAGAAAGCTGCTGCTTCTTGGAAGGTGCTGAGGACTCCTCTTTTGACAAGAGTCCCACAGTATTTTGGTGCGGGAAATTATTATGGTGCTTGGAGGAAGGGGATTTGACAATCACGTCCATTATGCTTCATTTTGTGAGCAATTCCAGGAACATAATGGAGATCAGAGAAGAAAAGTGTTGTTCCATGGTATGTTTACCGTGGTGTTGCAGAAATACTTTCCTCTTTTCCCTGCCCTCCCCTCAGCTAAAACGAAAAAGCCTCATTAAAACCCAGTAAAAGACACTGAATTTTTTATGCATCCATAGATTTGCCACTGCTTTCTGTCTTGTGAGAGTTCAGACACACTGTAATGATTCAAAACTGTCCTTTCTGTAACTCTATTTTCTTCAGTTAAATTAAACCAGGGGGGAATTAGCTCCTTTGATATTTCTCTTCCAAAGCTGGTTGAAAGTGTTGTACATGTGAAAAATGAGATTTCAAATGGAAGGAGAATGACTGACATTAATTTAAAACCCAAACTAAAGAGATAATTGCATACACTAAAACTTCTGTTACAATGAGGAGTTAGTCATAAGTGATTACATAAATTTTAGATATTAAATGATTTTAAAAAGAAATGTTTAGGATTAAATCCTGTCCTGACTGGAACAGAAAGTGCAGAAGCATCCTCCCTCCTTGGCAGTGATACTGCTGCTGGCCAGACTAGAATTTATTGGGGTGGGCCCAAGATTTGCTGAGGAAACATTTTGCTGTTTACCCCAGGCCACTGACTTATCCAGCCAGTCTTGTTGCTTTTTGGGCAGTACAGCATTTATTCCTTACTCCTTAGAGCTTCTTAGGCTCTGTCTCCAGATTTACCCTCTGAAAGCCAAAAAACTTTCCCTAATATTTCCCCCTTCCTCTCTATAGCATGAAAGATTATCCCTTAGTCTTTTAAAAAGGCAATTGCTGATATGGAATAGCAATATTCACTGTAAATATTTTTTTTAATATGAATTGTGGAAGAGAGGCCCAGTTCTGAGCAGATCCATTTCCTGATTTAATTAGACCAACTGAATTGATTTGAATTAGTGACAGGTTTAGTTAGCAATAGCTGAGGGAAAAAAAGCTATGCTTTGTATCAGCAAGCCTTTATTCCAAATGCTTTGGTAAAAACAGATAGGTGGCTAAACCGTCATGTGGGGATGAATCACGCAGATGGCTGGCAAAATCACAGCAGTGCTGCACGCTGGTATTTATTTTGAAGTGTTATATGCTTTGGAGTCTCATTTCATCTTAACACCAATCAGTCTTGCCAGTACTCATGAACAAAGCCTCCTTTCAAATTTAGTGTTTTTTTGAATGCTTACACTTAGATCCTATCAAATTCCAAGTTCTTAAAATAAAACAAAAAAGCAACATCTTTCCCCAGCCCAAAGCCTGATGTTTTCTCTGTACCAGAGTAATTTTGTTTTAAAAGCAGAGATTAGATTTGGAATGTCTCAGTAGAGGGGCAGTTTCTTTTATTGTCTTTACAAAGCTTAGTGCAACAGCAGCTCTGATATTTTCTTAGGTCTTACTCATATTATTAGAAGTATTTCAGTGTTCTTTACTAAGTTATCCCATCTTCAGTCTTGGATCTTCTTGTTTGTGGCAGATACCTCAGGGAAAGGAGCAACTGAAAATGTTTCAGTAACTCAGAAGGGCATGTTCCCATCATTTGGCTTTCAGACCTTCCATTGGCATAAAAAAGAATTTTGCTTTTAGAGAGATGTCAGTGTGACAGCTCTTACAAAGTAGAACTGATGGGCTGCTGCTGCTGCATGGCTTTGTTTCCTGTAATAGAAAGATTTAGCTCAAGTAAGTGTGTCCTGCATGAAATCACCTTGCTCAGCTGGGTGTTAGGATGATGATTCACTAGTTTTTCTAGTCAGGGACATTATGGGGCCACATGTGTCCTTCTCCTTCTGAAAAGGGTCATCCTTCTCCTGTGATACCACGGTGGGAGCCTTCAGCCTCCCTGCCCGGCGTGGTGCTGGGCTGAATGCCAGCTGCTGGCACCTGCTCTTGGGAGGGGCCCTCGGCAGGTCCTGTCTCTCTATTCCAACCTTTTCTTAGGTTTGGGGCAAGGCTCCTCTCTTCCTGTGTTTCTGGATGGTGTTTTTAGGAGGTGGGATGGAAACAGTGATGTCCTGAGGTGCGATGGAAAAAACAGTTCGTTTGAATGGGCAGTTTCTTGGAACTGACGAGTTGTGTCCTCATTGCCAAAAATTTGCAGCCCCCTGAGCTCTGATAGGGATGCTCTTATCCAGTCGAACAGTAAACAGATACATATGTTCATCTCTTTTCCGTTTTCTGTTGCAATTTGTTATACACTAAATTGATTTCTCTTCCTTCTTTTTCCTGCAAATTTTCCCATTAAATTAAATAGTCTGAGAGGAATAGCCATTAAACCTTCATTTCTAATTAATTAAGTGGTTTAAAATCTAGGTCTTTGAACACTTCCCTAATTAATTGTGTAAAGCTAGATACAAAGTTAACAGGGAATGAAAGACTATTACTTTAGGGAAGTGCTTTACAATAAACTATCAAGCTATCTATGAAGTAGTGCAGAAGCTGTAAGAGATTGCAGTTCTTACACGCTGGAGGGGAAGTCTCTTTCCAACAGTAGCCATGATGGGAGTGAAAACTCTCACAGGTACATCCTGATTATAAACCTGTGTGATACCAGGTGAGCTTTGAGTTATTCAATGCTGACAAACCCTCAGGGTCTTGTCACACTACTCATGTGTCCTGTTCTGCCTTCAGCCTCTTCTTCTTCTTCCCCTCTCCTTCTCCAGCATTTTCAACAGGTCCTTTAAGAAAATGTAAGAAAAAATTCTCTCCTGAGCATTCTGGTTTCTGCTTCTCATGCAGCCAAATATTTGCTCTGCCCCTTCTCTCTTCTGGATGTCACATTTCACTGGGGATTTCCTGTGACAAGTCCCTTTCATTGCCATCATGTCCAGCTATTCTGTTTCCCACCTTTTAAGAAGCTTTAATACTTTTTAATACTAATTTTGCAGTTTAAAAATGTATGTTACTCTACCAGTTGATTTACATAATCCAGCAGTTCCCGATATTATTGACTACCTCACTAGTTTTTTATGTTACTGTGAATTTTATTAATGATCACTTATATCTGCTTCTAAATGCAATGTACAGCAGCACAGAGCTAAGACAGACACTTAAACGAAAATTTATGCTGTAAGATCTATCAGTTCTATAATTTAAATCCATTTAGCATGAACTTTGTTGTGTAGTGTCATAGTGCTTTTTTCAGTTAGAGCATCTTCTGGAACTAAATTAAATGAGATACAGAACTTTGTTCCATCAGCACAGCCACTTTTACAGCCAAGTTTGTACTTTAATGGGAAGACAACTTGAATTGCATTTGAGATGGCCTATTTTCCACACACAGTAAATAAGTAGATTCCTAAGTACTAATTCTTTGTTGATTGTGTGACATTGGATATTTTTTCATCCTGACTTCCTTCCTTCCTTCCCTCCCTCCCTCCCTCCCTCCCATCCTCTTCAATATCCCAAGACTGTAAAATACATTTCTATCAAGAATGTGGCTGGCACAGACTGAAAGTTGCTCTAACTAGAAATAAAACTACATGACACGAAATGTCTCCTGACAGAACAAAGAAGTCCATCAGGTTACAAAATGGGTTTTATTATTTGGTCACCTGCAATGGCAAGGGACTGGACTGAATACCCCAGGATATCTTTCCAGCCCGGTGTACTGTGATTAGAAACACAGGAAGCAGCAAATATGTACTCCCTGACATCAGGTCTCTGCAATGATTCTTTACTGAACTCCAAAGTCAGTGCAAGACCTATTGTGTGGATAATCAAAATCCTTGCTATTTCCAGACCAACTTCTCCCAATAGTTGTGCTCCATGAGAGCAGTGAAACCACAGATGAAGATCCGTGGGACCACTGGGTTCATCTAATACACTCCCTTACAGTTACAAGCTCAAGTTACAAAGCCTTTTCATAAATATATGAACACAGAAGATAAAACTGAACTATGGAATTAACTCCTGTCTGCAGTAAAGGCAGTGACAGAGCCTGTTTTACCCGGAGTTTACTACAGAATCCTATTCCTTCAGCCCTTTTTTTTCTTGCCCTTGCCTCCACACACTTTCACAAATCCAGTTTTGATGTCAGTTCTGGCTTAGATGCTCTGGAGAGAACGGGAGAAAAAGAGACAGCATTACTGGTGACACTTGGGTAATACATTTCCACATCCAGGCTAGTCCCTTGGCAGTTCTATGTCAAGAAAAGGGGATGAATGAAACAGATTAGCACAGAGTGAGAGTCCCAGGGCGTATAAATTGACATAGCTATTTTGGGCAGCTTTTTTACTAAATGAAATTGTTTTTCACCTCTTGAAGATGTGAACCACAAATTGAAGCGATATGAGGATTGAAAAAGAAATAAACCCCATATCTTGGCTGTTTTAGTTTCAGAGTTTAGCCAAATCCAGTCTCATTATGAGGTCTGTTATTTAATCACTTTTTTTTTTCTGTGGCATCTGTCTCTTAATAGACAACACTGAATATTTGCAATTTCTAAGGACATTTTAATTAAAAAAAGATGTTCATTTTGTGACATCTTTTCCCCCTAAAAACTAATAAGGAAAAGAAATCCAGTGTGAGGCAATGCACTCAACCATCTCCAGCATACCATTATGAAAACTGCTTGAATAATTCACTTGTTTTGAGTGTAGTTAGTGGATCAGCTGTCAGCCCAGGGATCATGAGGAAGTACAAGAAACTGTCCTTCCAGTGGCTTCTCTCTCTGCATTTTCATAGCAAAGTCCTGTCTCCCTGTTGAGAGATGCTGCAGCTGCCACTCAGGAGTGAAACAGAAGTGTGGTAACACGCAGGTAGCAAAAATAGTAAGGTTTCCCCCAGTGCTATCTTATTTTAAAACAGAAGAAACATTCTGCTCCCCAAAACACACTTAGCTTTTCCTCCTTCCTAAGCCAGCAGCACTCCTGATGGTGCAGTGAGGCCGATGCTCTCAGTGATCAGATTGACTGCAGATGCATCAGCCATGCAGATGAGATGCTGCAGTCCTGTCGTGGGTGCTGTTCTCACTGAAAACATTAAAAATCCTGTGTTTCTCTGACAGGCCTATGTACATGTTTGGGTAGAGAAATATGTTATAGAGGGCTGAGCAAGGGAAAAGAGTTTCCTACCCTTAAGACTGAAGCATCCTATGGCACGAAGGTGTTTTAATTCAATTTCCTAATTTTAAAATGTGGTAATAATATCAAGCTATCCCTTAAAATCCTGGGGTTTGAGGTGATTTCTCTGGATCTGAAGATTGCCAGGGAGCTCTGCTGTCGCTGGTGTCTATAACTCACCTTGCAAAAGAGATTTTTATATTCCCCAAATTTGCCTTTTGGGGATCCTGCAAAGTGTACAGTGAATGTTTTCAACATTTGTGTGTCTGCACTTTGAAGACTGAGGAAAGCCATAACAAAATCTGTGTTTAATAATATAGAAAGAGCCAGTAGCCTTTTTCCATATGAAAACAGCTTTGAAAATGTAAATGGATTCCCAGTTAATTGTTAGAAGTACATATCCCTTCAGTTTCCCAAGCTTCCTCTCCCCCAGAGCCCCAGGGGTGGGGTTGGAGGATTAGGGAACCAGCAGCTAGTTCACAGTTCTGCTTAAAGACCAATTTGTACCTGTGTGGCCCGGTGCTGTTGAGAGTGCTGGGACTCCAGCAAGCACCTGTAGGCTGTCTGCTTTAATTTACTGAGCAGCTGGGAGGTAAATGATGATATTTCAGAGCTACCACAGAAGGAGAGAAGCTCTGCCTGTACGTCAGTACTTAGCCACAGCCTGTAAGGATCAGAATTAAATTTTATCAAGGAAAAGGGAAGCAAACATAGAAATTCAGACCTTTTTTCTTTCTAGAAGGGTGTGTTATGCCTGGTTGTGCTTCAGATGAGCACCTCCTGAAGCTGTGAATGTCTGCTGGGCAGCGTTGCTTCAAGTCTTTTAATTTATTGACTTTTCAATATTATTGACTGAAAATAAAGAAAGGTTCAGAACATGCCCATCAGTGCCTAGAATAGTCCTAAATTTGAGATGGAAGGTTTTAACAGATTTGGTTCAAACTGCTATCAGGATAATGAGTAAGCTTTAGACTGCAAAGATCTGCATGATTTAGACAATGCCTCAGTTCCCAAGTAGCTCCTTGGCATTATTGTTTTCATATCAGCCACATCTATATTGTGTATAAATTGCTTTGGGATTCTTGGGGTGAAAGGCTTAAGATAAGTGTAAATTACTGTGTGGCCTGTAATTATTTTGAAGTGGTGATTGCTGGGCTGTGCTTTTTATTTGTGTTGCAGGGGATTATGATCCTGGTATAGAGATACGGCAGCTTTGGAATTGGGGGAGAAATATGTTCTGAGACTTTTGATTTATGTTTTTCTATTCTATTCTTTGAACATAGGTAGGAGGGCAAGAAGGAGAGCATGGACGTTTAGCGAACGTGCTCCTGCAGTGTAATTCATCTTTGAGGCTGAAACAGCAGGTTTATAAACTTGGTTAAGCAAGCTCCAATTTCTTTGCTGTTTTTCTTACACCTCCTGGAAGTGCTTTTGATAAATCACACACTTTAATAAAAACACATTTTTGAAATGATTTGGAAAACATACTGCAATCAAAATAATGGCTGGATTATGTGTTTGGAGCTGGTGTCCTTTTATTGTGTGTGCAGGATGGCTGTGTTACACTTGCCTCACAAGTTATGAGTAGGTGCAGTGAACAGTGTTTGCCTACAGGTACTATAGCTGCCAGCCTGCATTTGAGGCCTTTGACATCCCAGTAAACATAAATTGTGGTATTTAACTGAGAGCAGGATAATTTAATTTCTGGATTTAGTTATTAGAAGATTGCGCAATTGCTAGAGCATATGTAACTGCATATGAGACTTGGCTGTTCTTGGCAAATTCTTCCCAACATTGTGAGTCCCAGAGGTCTTCAGCTCTCTGGGATTTACTAAAAGGCTCGCAGCCCAAAAGAAAGAAGAAAGCATTCTGATCTCACATCTTCCTTGGTTAGTTTAAGCCTTGTGACATAGACTGCCATTTACATTGAAACAGTTCTTGGTTTGTTGCAAAGTACAGGAGTGGGATCCACAGTGTTTTTCCCCACATAATGTTCTACTTTTTTATAATCAGAATATAAAAAGGATGCTAAGGCATAAGGAAATGATTTCTATGCATGTTTAAGTGATATTGGAATGAGCAGCTGGCAGTAATGCTGTGTCTCATTAACAAGGTAGTATTTCCTAACTGCTTGGATGTGATACTTGGTGTCACTAAAACCCCCTGATGTACGTGTGTGAGGGTACATCGGTACATGCCAGTAAGAGGCAAACATCATTCTAACAAAAGGAAGTAACTATGTTCCCAATGATTTTTGGGCAGCCAAAACTTTCACAGCTTGTCAGCTGAAGCACAGCAGCAATCATGGTGGCTGAGCAGTGTGGGCTTGTGACTGACACACTTCTGACTGAACAGAAAAACAGAGATAAGGGGGATTTCAGATGCTTTCTTATTGAAAAGGCATCACAAATCTGAAGAGGCTGGGAAATTTTATACAGAGGAAAAGAATTGTCTTTTAAGGAACATGTTAATGGCAGCATTTATGAGTATGAGCAGTAGCAGTCAAGGGCATGCTCAAGTCTGGTCCTGGACTGCAACCCCACCATTGTCTTCATAGCCTGTTGGTAGGGATTATACCTAAAATGTGAGGTTTAGTTTCTCTTTCATTACTGGTGCTTTGGACAAGTTATCCTTTCATATTCCTGTGGTTTGTCTTCTCCATTTTCATTTAAGTTAAATTTTCCTCTTCACTATCATTTTCCTTGTACCATCTTGCATTTTAATTTACTGAAGCAATAATTTGAGATGATTAGTTTAACCAGGTAGGTTCACTTTCAGCGATCAGCAATGCCAGAACAACTCTGGCAGCTTGCCTGAGTCTCTGCTGTTCTGAGAGTGCTCTCTCCTGCCCCAGAGCTGGGGAAACAAAGCAGCGACCTCCTAACAGCCAGCTTGGAAATCCGAGCTGCAGTCCTGACGTGGTTGTTGGCTATCCCGTCTTTCACCCTAACTGATTAAAAGGGTGGCTTTTGCCATGACAAATGAACACGTTATGATGGACCTTTGCTTAGACCTGCTATTGCTTCCCTGATGGCCCAGGCCTGATGTCTTAAACAAAGGGTTTATGAGATATAAATTTGGCAATATAATATGGCAGTTGCTTCTTGTTTCTCCCTGAGCAAACTGCTCTGCAGTGTTCCAGGGAAAGTACTCATTTGATGGTAGATTATCTTTTCCTTGTGAAAAAAATTATCATGTTATATGCTATAAGATTTACACAGAGTGAAGGAAGGCAGAGTTTCGGTTTGTTATTCAGTAGCATTGAAGCATAATGGAAATAATTATGGTTTAAGTTTTATTCTTCTCATTTTTTTTTTCTCTTAGTGATAGTATGCCTCTGAAATTTTGCTTAGGCTTGTATTAACCCAGACTGATGAAGGAAAAGGGTCTATGTACTCAAATAAATTTTTTTCTGTTTTTCTTGAATTTTTGTGGTTTGTTTAATCTGGAAAGTATCATTCCTGCAGCCTCTGAGACCTAACATAAAATCCTTTACTTCCCCACTTCAGTCTCTGTAGCTCCAAATTATTGATTTAAACTTCCAACCCTCTAAATAATGTAAAATTTCCTTTTTTTCTTTTTCATTCTGGCTTTACTGGCAGCAGATTTCAGGATGATACCTCTATATATAAAGAGTTCAGGGCAAAATTTCTCATCCCAAAACAATGGCTCGCCATGCAATTTGCTTTCATGAAATACATAGTGCAAATACCCCCGATGCAGAAGAGTCGAGGGGTAGCTTCATATTGAGTGGACAAAGAATTTGATCACATTAAGATCTGCCCTAGTAAATGTGACAAAGCCTTGAAAAATTTTCAGGGCTACCTTTTAGGTATGTGAACACTTGGAAATCTGGGCTGACTACTATCAGTGTAGGAATTCTTATACTGTTTCAGAAGTTTAGCTGCTACCTGGGGTCTAATCTTTAAAAAAACGGGGCTTGCCTCGGGATGGCTTATTATATATATTGAAAATAAGGGAGATTATCCTGCTTAGAGAAAATACTCTCACTCTTGCTAGACATTTCATTCGAGCTTGCATGCTAATCTTGAACCTTCCATAAATCCCCTCTGGACTGCCTTTTGGCTACGGTTTCAACCCAGAAATCCAACGTTTGGGTCTGTCTTCAGTGAGCAAGAAGATCTTTGGAGAATCAGCACTGGACAGGGCTTCAGTGTTTTTGCAAACCAGGTGCTCTGCGTGGTGTTCAGTGTTTCCCGTGACAAGCAAGATTTCAAGGCGTAAAGATGCACAAACCTGTATGGAAATGTGACATTACTTGACACTACTTTTGGCACGTCTCCAGTACTTTGTGGCAGCTCCTGAGTGGAGTGCAATGCCCACAGGTAGGGAGATGGGGAGCTGTGCTCCTGGAAATCCTCACACGTGCAGAAGCATTACTCATCCTGTAGCTCTCGCATGGTAGAAATATTGAATCCTGTTAGTGGTGTGAGTAATAGTTATGCATGAAATTAAATCTGCTTCTCAGATAGGTCAGGTTCACCTTCTGCTTTTTATACTGCAATAGATTGTGCAAATAGAAGGCTAAATGAATGCAGTGAGATGGAGCAGAGTGCTCCTTGGGTCTGCTGTGGAATTCATGTGAGACCAAAGAAAAAGGATTTGTTCTTTTTTCCTGAAGTTCCTCACCTGTAAAGTATGTGTATCTGTCAACAAACAGCATGCTAAAAAAAATTAACATAGTTTGGTGGCCATGTATGTTGGTTTTCTGTTTAATTTTGTTTTGTTTTCTTGGATAGTATTAGCTATTCCTCTGAAACCTCACTTGAAAATGAAAAATACACCTGGTTGGTCTTCTTTCGTTCCCTGTTTGGGTCTGGTAACAGGCATGCACAGGACAGACTGGAGGAATCCTGAAGAAGATACTCTTTGCTTGTGGCACTGCCTGTGGTACATCAGAATTCATTCAGCAGCCCACAGAGACCTGCTAAGAGGTGCCCTGTGAAGTGCTGCTTGTGAAGTCACCTCCTGTGTGTGCAGGTTTTGTGGGTGACACATTCAGTTCATTCAGGCAAAGACCATTTTCTCTTGCCTCTGCTTGCAGTTTTATATCTCAAAAACCACTTGCTTCTCTTCCCTGGTAACAAGGCAGTTGTATGCAGGCTGTTTTTTCCATCTCTTCTCACAACATATTCCCTGCACTGAATCAATGATATGTAGACATTACTGAATCTATTTTCATGACATCCCCTGTTTGCAGGCAAAACCTAGTTGAGATAACTCATTATTATTGTAACAGGGAAGGTTTTTTATTCATCTTCTGGTTGTAATTCAATACCATTCACCTTCACCTTTATCGAAAATTAAGTGAAGGAATTATTGTCTACTAATGCTTCCTTTGTGCACCAGAAATTTTTAGTACACCTTTTGTTTCTAAAAAGAGTTACAAATACTTAATCTAAATATTTTCTATTGGAATAAATGTAGTGAATAAGAACAGAAATGAATCATAACAAATGTACCCTTCTACTTCAGTGGATATTAACTTGTATAAATGAGGAAGATCTATATTTGCTTCTTCATCAGTTCCATATATTGGACTGGATATTACAAGTCTTGAAGATGTCTTTCAGCAATGGAGTGGATTCTCCTTGGTTTTGTCCGAAATTTCAATTACTGGACCACGCTGAGCTGGTTAGAAACCATCCTGCAAAACCTGAAGACAGTAAGCTGTGAGGGAATTTTGGAGCACTAAAAGGAGTGGGCATACACACAGTTAATATGACAACACCTGGCAGGGATAACACGGTGCTTTCCCAGTGGGAGAGGTGTCCACTCTGAGAAATCCTTCACTGCAGTAACCAAACATTGTGGGTTAACACAGCAGCAACAGCTCCTGGCACTGCAGCCAGGCTGAAGCCTGGCATCCCACTGATTTATTGAGTCTGCCTGAAGTTGTGCTTTACTTGAGGGAATTTTCCTTTACATTTCCTTCAACAGCTGCAGCCAGATCAAAGGCTGCAGGGCATGCGGGACTGTGCACATATGAACACGTGTGTGTGCATGGCCACAGTGCCATCCTCCTGAAACAGCTTTTCCTGGGGTACCTTGAGCTGTGTGTGAGCTTGCTGGCCATGACCAGCAGTGTATGATAGCTGCTGACCTTTCCCTTGAGAGCTGCTTGGGGCAGAGGATTTTTGGGAAGCTGAGTGGAGGCAGGCTCTGCCCTGTTCTGTTTCACACAAGCCCAGCACTGACACACAGCATGGCTCCTGGTGGTTAATAATTCTGAGGGAGCTGGCAGCCTTGCAGTGATCCCAAGTCAGCCTCCCTCACGGTATTAAAACTTCTTCATCCATAAACAGAGAAGTCTGTAATCTGATTATGAACTGGTGTGAATCAGAAATTGAGTTCACTCGTGTCAATAGCTGCCAACATGTGCGAGCATAGAATTAGGCCCTTGGTATGTGGAGCAGCAGTAAGAGTAAATTTTATGTACTTGCATAAAACAGAAAAGAGAGCAAATATTTTTCTATAGCTGTAGAAAAACGTTGTCATGAAGTATCTATAATTACCAATATACACTTTAATTTTTTTATTTCTCAGGATGATGATTACATATTTCATGTAATGTGACAAAAAAAAGAAGAAAGGGTTGTGTTTTTTTTTTTTTAAAGAACATAAGGCTTAGAAAATAAAAGGCAGGAAAATGTGTGGCTGGGGAACTGTATTGAGAGTTTCTAAGAGCAGGTTACTGCAGGACTTGAATAGTGATCAGAAGCCTCTGGGAAATGCTGCCTCCAGCAGCCACTCACTGCACTTGGACAGTGGGACAGGCAGGCTTTTCTGTCACAAGCAGGGATTTTCTTAAACTTTCTGGATAGCTTAATCAATTCTCCTGGCTGATCATGTTGATTTCTTACTCATTTTAAATATTTCAGGAAGGAGGTTCATTCAGTGCACGGAGGGGCCACTCCAACACGGGCAAGTGCCACCTGCTCTATTGCAATGTGTAACAGAGGCATCTGCTCCCAGCTTTAATATTCTCCAGCATATTTCAGTAATCACTCAGTTATTTAATTAAACCCTGAAGGCACTGAAACATTTGAGAACCTCCTCGCAGGGCTAACATGGTTGCTCGCATTAGCAGTCAACACCCAGGGTGAACTGCATTTTGCTAAGCAGCCAGTTCCCAAAGAAGATTACACCTATGGAGGATTAACAGCCACATCAGGGAACAGGAGGGATGGCAGGGAATGACATTACTGGAGAAGCAAGCAGCAGAGTGGTGCTTGGGAGGATTTCAGCAGGTATTTTGTGGAATCCCACTCTATTGATCTGCCTTGTTTCTGGGATATTTTATAATGACAAACCATGCACTTATAGAGATTTTACAGCTTCAGTCCTTGTTAGGTTCATCCTCTAATTAAGTTCCACCTTGTGAGAGCAGGAGGTTAATCAGCAAACTTTGTACTTTCTAGGAATGGATATCTCAAAATTTGTAGAAGTGCATTTAAAAACAATGCCAGCAAATTACTGATCTTATCTCTGTCTTTGGCAACTTTTTAACCCAAGTTGCTTTTTTCTTTGTTATCATAAGGAAGAGATTTCTCTTTTAGCTTAAAGCTGGATTTGGGGCTTGCATGGAAGGTCAGCCACTGTGAAGCATAAAGTCAAGCACGAAAACTTTACATAAAGTTCTCATAGGAGCTTACAAAAACCCACAGATACTTAGTCCAGCTATAAATGTCATGAGCTCATTCTTTTGTCTTCAAGTAGTTCCCATGTGAGATTGTTAAATAGGAGTATATTTCAAGATGAAGAAGAATGTCTTTGAATCTTCCAGGTTACCTCTGCTTGCTTGAGTTCCTGGTGAAAATAACTTGAAGTCAACATTTTCTTTTCAGGATAAATGTTTGGGCAGAGTATGGTGAAAGTTAGCCTGTTAGCCCTTTTCCCAAACAGCCATTTACTTGTTCCCTCCTCCTCAACACTCACCTTTGAGTTGAATCATGTCTCATTTTTATGTGAGGGTGTTTTTTTTTTCCCATCTATATCCATTAAGTTTCATTCCTGTCTGCATATGATAGAGAGAGGTGAAAGAGCACTGCTGAGCCCCTGATATGCTTGCTAAATGTGGTTTTTATTGCTCAAAATCCAATAAATCTGCTAAGGTGAAGGAGGCTAATGTGAGCAGTCCTGCAGGCTAGAGGCCAGCCCAGATGGCTCTCTTGTGGTGCCTGGAGATGATCAAGTCTGGGCCAGGAGGGACCCTCTTTCTGTGCCTTTACCTTGCATTTGGCTTCCTTTGGAAATAACGTTTTTCTCAGTATCACTGGAATGAACACTGACGGCTCTCCCCTCTCTGGGGGGGATGTTTGTACCCAGGGCTGGTTTCCCATACAAGGCTGCCTCAGCAGCTTTCTGTGGACTGAGCAGATCAGTCCTTTCCTCACCAGCTCCATCTCCAGCAGCACCTGCCTTTCTGTCCAGGTTAAGATGTGCAAAATGAATTTTGACTTTGGAATATTGTGTGTGAGATGATTTAAAGCAGATTTTCTTCCAGGAAATTAAAATCTTCCGAAAATGAACCCCATTTAAAAGAGCTCTGGCAGATGTCTGAAGTCATGATGGGATTTACAAGCACAGCTGAAGACCCCCATAGGCCCCTGGAAGGATGTGTTGAGCTGTGACCACAGCAAGATCTCAGCCTTCTCCTTTGCAGAGTGGAATGGACCGTTCAGTAGCAAAGCACAGTCTGAAGTCTTCAGCAAAACTTTTGTCTTCTTGCATCACTACTTGCTGGGCACATGCTTTGTACAGTTTCTTCAAATTACTTTAAAAAAGGAGAGGTGGTGGGAGTAGGGAGGAAAATGAGACAGAACCATGAAACAAGATCAACCTGGGGCCTGAACTTTTAAAAGTAATTTTATTTTTGAGCAATAACTTCCTGCACTGGGAGTATAACTTTTGATATGGTAGCAAATACTGCTCAACAGTCTCCCTCTTGAAAGAACAGATGCTTCAGAGATGCCTGAAGCTGGAATCCCATGCAGTGAGAGATTCCAAATCAGCAGTTTGTTTAGGAGACTTGTGCCATGGCTTCTGGCTGTAGTCTGTCGTTTTCTTCTTTGCTTCCTCTTGAACCAGCTTTACCTGCCCTGGCTGCAGTTTCATGCACACCTCGAAGACACCCCAGGAATACCTTGGTGTATGGCACACTGTGTCCTGTTTTACTGGGAGGTTTCTCTAAAGTAAGAGTCACTTAAGGATGTTATGTATATACAAAATATTGCTTGTTCATTATTAGCCTGAGGTGTCACAATCTGCTCACAGAGCTTACCAACTTCCATCCCCAAATCTTGGCTTTGGGACCAGCTCTGGGTTGGACCTGCAGAAAGAGAATTTGTATGTTTCTGGCAAGTCCTGCTCAAGAGTCTGGAGAGTACAGATTCTTAGCCTGTACCACAACCAACCCCAATGAAAGTTATTTGGGTGAAAGTCTAATTAGAGATGCATTTCTTCTGCTCCACGGGGAAGCGTGGAGCTGGTGTGGAACTCAACAAAGTGTGGTGATTTCGGAAACCCCACGTGCGCTGGCGGGGGACGTGAGGCTGATGCTTGTGCCTCGTACCTGTGTTACATAAGCACGCCCGTATCCCGGTACCGCAGTGGGCTGGAGTCTCTTTAGAACTGAGGGAAGAAGCAGCAGGAGGGAACGGGCAAGGTAGAAAGGGAAAAAAACCCCGTGGAGCACGAAGGAAAAAGCAGCCAGCATAAACTTTCTGCTGCAGTCTCACTCATCTCGGCTGAGCGCACTGCGGGACTCGGCTTTCACAGAGCGGGGCTGATCTCGTTCACCTTCCCGGCCCCGGGGGCCAGGGCGGCGCGACCGGCCGGTCTCCCCCCGCCCCCACCCGCGGCTCCGCTCGGTGCCGGTTCGGTGCCG